>RSEF01000002.1:108337223-108352114 GCA_003993805.1 Himantopus leucocephalus | reverse complement strand
GTGTTGGAAATCAACTCTTATTCTAGCCCTTTACTAACATAAAGGTAGAATTCTTACCTTCATAATCCTCTTCTTTAGTAATAAGTATTTGAGTGGAGAATTAAGTCTCTGTGAATGCATTGGGATATTCTCATTCTTTAATTTATCCTAAATACGCGCTAACAATTATCTCAATTTAAAAAGTACTTGACTGAGTCCATCATCCTGTCATCATACAGTCTTTTTTTTCTTCTCAGGTGTATACACTTTTTCGGAGTACCGTATGGCTTGAAAAAGCTTTCTTGACCCCCATCCATGGTTGGCAATGTATTTAACATTTCAAAAGGTAGCCCTTCCTCTGTGGGTGTTCTAATAAATGCTCTAGCTGGAGCCAGGTCTTCTAGCATTTTAATTAACTCTCCACACAGGGAGCCTTCCTGTGGAGGAAACATGCATTTTCTTTAAAAAGAGCTTCCAAAATAGATTGCGAACATAAACTATGGAGGAGAAAAAAATGACTTGAAATATAGGAGCAGTTGTGTTACTGATTTTGCTGTAGTAATTTATGTAAAGATCAGTTGTTAGTCAGTGTAAAGTGCAAGTACGTAAAATGCATACTTACATTGAAAGCATAGTAAGTCTTGCTGGGGCTGCAAGAATCCCAGATGTGAACTTAGCTCTGCGGTGTCATCAGTCTGGAATTTACTGCTTGAGTTGGAAGAGGGAGCTGAGACCCAGAGGCATGGCAGAAAAATGTTTTCATGAATGTCATCTTTGAATGTCTCATTTTTCAGCTTGAATGTGGTACATGTCATCAGAAGTGCTTTAAAAATACTGAGCAGTTTTGTCTTCCAGCTTCAGCTGGAGTCAAATGGTCAGCATTGAGGAAGATTTAAACACAAAAGTGTTGTGTTACATACGCTGAATATATCAATTTCTTTCAGAAGAATATTCTTTATTTTTGTTTTAGTGCTATTTTTGTTACTTTGTACCTGCTTCAGTCATTGGGTACATTTTTAAGTGATGGTGATAATTCATTTAAAATATGATATTTGTTTTTTTTAAGGGAGCTTTTATTCTGAGACAAAACTGGAAATGCTGTTTCTTTCATGGAGCCTGTGAAATGGAATATGCAACCCCTGACTTAACAGCAAGATGCTGAAAAAGTTCATGTAGATTTCAGNAAGGGAGCTTTTATTCTGAGACAAAACTGGAAATGCGGTTTCTTTCATGGAGCCTGTGAAATGGAATATGCAACCGCTGACTTAACAGCAAGATGCTGAAAAAGTTCATGTAGATTTCAGAACAGCAGACTTAAAATACTGTCAGAAACACTTATNGAACAGCAGACTTAAAATATTGTCAGAAACACTTATTTGTTTGTGTTTTTTAATTTTTCCCTTTTGATCATAAGTGACCATTGGTATTCATTATGGAAAACTTCAGGCTGAGAGGTTAAAAGCTAATAAAATCAGCTGAATCGTGTCATATAATGAAAATCATTAGGAACACTCAACTATAACCATCAGGAGGGTTTGATTCTGACTATAGTTAACCTTCACACGTATATTTGACGGTTTAGGCATTACCAGCATGAAGGGTATCCGTTCAAAACTTTTGTATATATGCTTTATATCAACATGTGTTATGTTGTTTTTGATTACGTGACTGTCTGTGCTTCCTTTCTACATTCCATATAGACCCGTGCCTGCCTTACAGTATAGAATCAATAACAGCAAATGAATAAGACATGCTGACTGCATGTCATCTTCACTTTTTTTAATGTGGAATTATTCTTGCAAGAGTCTTCAGTGACTTGTGTGGATTTTTCTAAGGAGCGAACCATAGATATGTTTCGTGTTGTACAGATGGAAAATCTAGGTAGAAGTAGAACATGATCAAATGTACATACAATCTAAATCTAAAATATTAGTTTAGATGTCTACAGCCTGGTCTACTTCTAAAATTATTTTAGAGAGCTGGTACAAAAAGCTATTAACTTTGGTGTCCAAATCACTATGTTAATGTTTACTAGAATTTCTGAAAACTGCTTCTGAAATAAAATACACTTCAGAGTGGGGGAACTTAATGATAATGCTGTAGCTGTACACAGAACTCCTCTGATGGCCCTGCATCCAGGATGTGAAAACTCAGCTGGGAAGAAACTGAACCTTCTGGTACCCTTTTTATGTCCCAATGCCAGCTTAATGATCTGGGCCTGTCAGATGCTGGTCAGACAAGTTTCCTGTCGTGACAGCATGAGAAAGTCTTCACATCTTAGAAGTATACTGTTTCTGGGATTCCTGTCTGTGATCTCCTATTTCTAGGCCAGTGAAGAGTGATGACTTGCAGCAACTGTTGATATCCTTTCACCTCATTTCAGATAAGTATGAGACACAATATACTGGAGGGTGTTTTGGCAGCAGCGTGTCACGTTGGGGAAAACTGCCCCATGTTGCAAAGGTTATCAGACTGCATTGCTACTGCAGATTTTGATAGCTGAAAAGAATCCATCTGACCAGCTTTGGGAGCAGGAGGATAAGTAAAGAATGATGGGAGTCTCTAACTGCACCAAGCAAAGGGCTCTGAGACTAGACAGATGGACAGTTGTATTCCTGTGAGGGAAGACTTTGTCCCTGTCCCTCGCTGCTAATGCACGACAAGAGTGCCTGGAAAAAAAATGAAGAAACAGCTTGTTCTTGCAGTCGGGAACCTGATTTACCCCAAGCTGAAGCAGAGTAGTAGTTAATGAATTGGGTGTTACCAGGATTTTCTTGAATGGTCAAGTTCTTTCGTAATACTTACTGCTTTGCTTTACCACCTCTGGTGATAAAACTGTTTATTTAGTGGTACAATTTTTAGTATAGAGCTTCTGTATAGTTGTTAGGTCTGCCATTTTTTCCTTTGAAAATGTGCATGACTATAAAAATCACACTTCACACGTATTTCTGTGAGCTGTGTAAGTTATTGAACATGTCATCAGTGGGCTTGATGACAATGGAGATTGAAAGTCCTGCGTTCCTTAATTGGAAGAAACTGGGATCCAAATCCCATTCAAAACATGATGCAATTTTATCTTATTTTAGATCCCACATCTATTCTGTTGCTCAGGGCTTGTCTTGTATCTGCGGTACTATGCCAGAACTAATAAATCGTGTGGAATCTTATCTAAGCTGAGGTCAGTGTTGGGTAAACCACGTCAGTAATTCAGAAATAACTGAGTTGCAGAGCTGGTTTCTGACTATTGTAACTTCTGGGTATTGCCGGTTGCTCTAAAAAGGCCAGAGGAATTATGAAGAACATTCAATGACTTGTCACAAATATGGAATAAATTTAGGCAGGATTTGAATGACTATCTGAGCAGATGTGTAGTCAAAAGAAGCTGTGACTTGACTGAAACTAGAGTGGAAGACCTGCATCAGTATACCCAAGGTGCCAAATGACTTCTGGGGTAGCACTCAAAGCTTTATCCTGTGTCCCCAGTTACCTGGTAGTTCAGGTGTAAAGAACGGTGCCACTGGATATGAAGGCACTTGTGTGTGACCTGCTGTGCAATCAAATGTGCAGTGAAGCAAACCTCTGTGTGGCAAAGAAAGGCTATGGTTTCTTTTCCTTAAAGAAAACTATAATAGCCTGTTTGCTGTGCCAAATGTCTGTCTTTACACCAGTCTCAACTAGTTTCACCAGTTTACAGGTACCGCTGCCGTTTGCTGTATCACCTTGATTTGTTCTTTACTCACCATTTGCTTTGCGCTGAATGAAGCAGGATTCTGTAGCTAAGCTGCCATGGCTTGTCCCACAGCATAATTAAAGCATAATTAAAATTGTTCATGCTATCTTTACAATTTTGTGAATTAGAAGTAAACTTAAACTTTATTTTTTTGTTAATTTTATTTTAAAAGCATCTTGCTTTTTTTTTTAACATGAGAAGGGCATCATGGATAATTTCAAGATCAGCTCATGAAAGGTCATCTTCTGCTGAAACTTCTGTACAAAAGACAGACTTCATCTGGCATCTTCATAATGGTAACCATTCTTTTTAGTTCCTGCTGAAGTAAATTCTCCGCTTCCTGATGGTTCCTTAATAGAGTTTCAACCTACATGTGGCTTAGTGGATGTTTGTTACCAGTTTCCACATCTTGCCTATGAATGAGAATATCCCAAAGTCAGCTTTTGTTTCTGGTTGTTTATTTTTCAGGCCCATGTATTTTCAGTCACCTTCTGCCAGATGTAAGTTAACTCTTCTGCAGGACACTCTCCCCACGGACACTAGGGAGTAGTTCCTTTTGGAAGGCCAAGTGGTCTCAAAGAGCACTTTGATGGAGTGAGATGCACTCAATCGGCACTCATGCATCACACCTGGAAATGGCTCAAATTCAAATGGTGATAGTATCCAAAGTTATTCAGGTCTTTAACTGCCTTATTCTATTTTTTTGTAGAGCAGTAAGTCTGATCTGTCTTGTCGTCTTAGACAAGATTGGTGTTAATTCAAGGTGCATCTGATTCCTCTTTCATGAGCTGTTCACCTTCATCCCTTCATCAAGTTCATCCAACTTGTGGGTTGCTGTATGCATCAGACATAAAGGTGAGACCACCTTTACTCATGGGAGAAAATCAGTGGATCAAGCAAACAGACCCTTCTGCTCGCTAGAGCCTGAGCTTCCCTTCTGATACCTTCGTCTTAACCTTATACCATCACAAGCCATGAAATTCACTGAAGGAATTATCCATTCTTTAGAAATGGAGACATTCCCATTTGTTAAACTTCCTTTTGCAATAAATCTCTTGGCCACGATTTGATGCTAAAATCACATCTATCCTTTTTGTCATGGTTTAACCCCAGCCAGTCCAATTAGGACCATGGAGCCACTCATTCACTCCCCCACCCCCAGTAGGGTAGGGAGAAGAGGGAGAAAAGGAGGCAAAAAACCCCTCATGGGTTAAGATAGAGACAGTTTAATAGAAGAGTAAGGGGAGAGCAAAATAATAATGGTAAAAGAATGTACAAAATAAAGTTGCTCTCACCACCAGGTGATTGGTTGCCCAGCCCATCCTGAGCAGTGATCATGGATTCCTGCCCCCCCCCCACGCCAAATGAGCATGACATCCGTGGTGTGGAATATTCCTTTGGCCAGCTTGTCCTGTCTATGCTCCCTCTCAGCTTCTGTGGGAAGTCTTTGTCCTTGACTAATATAAACATTACTTAGCAACAAATAAAACAATATGTGTTATCAACATTATTCTCATACTAAATCTAAAGCACAGCAGCTACTAGAAAGAAAAGCAACTCTATCCCAGCTGAAACGAGGACACTTTTCAAGATACATCGTCATATTCATGGTGGTCTATGCCTGTCATTGCACTGGCAGAAAAGGAGGAAGGACAGAGGGTACGCGGTTTCTGGTCTGACTGGTATGTGCATTCAGTGGATTTTCTCCCATTAGTTGTTCACCAAGCTATGAAACAATCCCATCAGTGTTCAACAGGTACACCCTCTTTTGGGCGTGGAGCTCGCCTAAGCAATTTTGTTACGCAGAGATTATAATCTTGGGAAGAACTGAAGCTTCACATCAGCTTCCTTAGCCATTCAAAGGCTACACAAAACATTGTGACCTGCCATAGGAGATCTGTACATCAAAGTGATGATGGACATCTCAACTATGATGCGCCACAACCACAAGACAGCAGGCGCAAATCAAAGTCTCCTTTGTCAGGAACTGATTCTCCTTTGTGATTGGTTTCCAGACAACTCAGCAGTTTGTTCTGCTCCAGGGCCTTGAATTTTTAGTGGAAGAACTGAGCAGAGCTTTGTGTCTCATCTTCTGATGGGCTGATCTTCTGAGTTAAGCACCTTTTAAGAAGCAGTAGAATTGTTCATTTTACAGGCATTTCCTCTGTCCAACTTCTTACCATCCCTGAAATCTCTCTTGCCATTTACAAGTAGAAAGAGCAGCTAAGTAGCAGAAAGACAAGTTACTTAGTAGGTGTAGGTCAGCTGGACATCTGCCTCTAAACCTTCTTATGTTCACCTTCCCCTCTACTTGTGGTCTTAGTCATTGTTTCTCCCTGTCTGCCCTTTTGCAGTTGTTACTGGATTTACTCTTCTGCACATACCTATGCGCTGAGCTTGAGGAAGGCTCAAATACAAGTGTTCCCATAGGCCCCCGCTCTATTTTTTTTGAGCAATGTGATGTGCGCATTTACAGTACTGGTGTGCATATTAACTGCAGACATCAGTCATTTGAAACTTATTAGTAATGAGTAAATAATAAACTCACAGGTATTCAGTGAGATGAGGACGTTCCTAACTTCATGAAATCTCCCAAAAGAGTTTTCTTCAACCATGATTTTAGCTTGTATTTTGAGACAGAACTAACTCAAACTAAACAAGTGATATCAAGTTTTAAGTGAAATAGTAAAGCCGAGAAACCTTTCAGTGTTCTGATGCAGAAAGGATAGTGTATTATACCTGATACTTGGATTAGGAAGGTTCAAATACAAATATTTAAGGGGGCGTGATATTTCCCTAAATATCGTTGGGAAATGAGCGATCTGCCTTGGTATTTTTATGACTGAATGAATATTGTCATTGCAAGTTTTTGGCTTCTCAGGGGATGATACATCCTTGACTACTGCAGTTTTGTGTATATCAACTTACCAACACTATAAATAATGTTCTTATGCAGGCTTAGTCTTCTACCAAAAACTGTTTAAGGCTGTTCTTTTCTAGGGTAGGAAAACTATAGCTGAATAATTCAATAAAAGTCTGTCCATCTGGATAAAATTACCAGTGCATTGTTCTTTGGATTTAAAAAACTAAGCTGTGATTGTCCTGTTAAATTTTGATAAAATTGACTAATTGACTACTTGTGACTTCTTTTTTTTTTATAAATTTGTAAATAGATTTGTTTATCAAAACAGCAAGCATGATGTTTCAATGGTACGGTGTTAATGAGTGGTGGTACTGTCGCTAGTGATACAGGACTTTACCAAAATTTGCATGGTTGTGTGATTTACGGGGACCACTAAGATGATTAGAAGGGGGCCTTCTTTTTCAGTAAAAACTTGGATGCATAAATAGTGTGTAAATATGGCAGGAGGAGGGAGAGCTGGGTAGAATCTCAGCTGTAGACGCTCAGCTGAGGACATCTTAGCCCGTTTGGAGAGTTTTCCTGCTTGACTTGTCACTGACTTCTCCCCACTTACACACTTTCAAGGCTTTCAGAGGGGATTAGGAGCTATAGTCTCGAATGGGGTAACAAACCTAGCAGTGGGACTGACCAGAGTAAGGTTTGCAATTGAGTGTTATTCTTCACCATGGCTTCTTCTTGATGAATTCATGTGTTCATTGCATTATGTCTTTAATCCTCGTGGTGGCAGCAAATACTAAGAGAAAAGAAGCTAACCTAGTGCATATGATTTGTATTTTAATTAAAGTTAAAATGAAAATGGTCATATTTATATTTTCAGTTTTTGTTTCTAGTGGGGCAGCTCAAAACCAGAAGGTCAACTTGAGCTGCAAAACTTCATCGTCTGTGACTTCAGTTTATATGAACTGCTGAGAGCCATTTAGTTGGGGGAAATATTTGCTCTTCTCCTCCCCACCCCCAAACCAGCAAAGGTGGCATTAGTGAAGATCCTCAACTGTTGAGAAAACTTACATGGCAGAGTTAAAGTTTCAGTTGTCCAAAATGTTGCCCAGAAATTATTCCAGTTGTTGAATTGTGGGGTGTTTTTGTTAACCACAGCACAGGTACCAGGACTCTGTTGTTCTAGGCACTGCACTACCGTAGTCTTTCCTAAAGACAGAGAACAATTTGCATACAAAGTCAGGGTCTGATGGATGCCGTTTGGAAGTAGAGAGATGGTATCAGCCTGAATGATCGATAGTGGCATAAATGTCGTCAAGTTTATAGTGTCAGGCCAAATGAAATGCCAAATGTTAGTAATAAGGTGCTGATAACCCAATAACTGAGAAGAGAAATCACTAATACAGTAAAAAGTTGGCTGCAGATTTAATACTGTGCTAATTAAAGAAGGGAGCTAGAATAACTTTTAAGTATCTGAAAGCCTTTTCCGAAGTAGCATCACTCGGCTTGATCACAGGCAGTCGAATTTCTTACCTTAGTCTCATTTGTTCATATGTGAGTGAACAGTTATTTCAGGGTAGTGATGTTGGTTTGTAAACCAGCACAGGGATGGATTCACTTCATGTCATCTCCCTGACATCAGAACCACACATCAGTTTCTTGTGATGTTTATCCCCCCTGCCTGAAGTTGTCAGTTGTTTGTTCTGTCTTCTGTGTTTCGTTGGTATACTGTGAAGATCTCATCATATATCAAACTGTTAAAACTAAAGCCAATACTGTTGAAGTTCATAAAATACCAAGAAGAGTGAAAGAAGATAGGAAAGCAAACAGTAGTTCATATGGAAAACAGGTAAATACAGTCTGTGCACAGTTTTTGCAGGACTACTTCTGGTATCTGAGCTTAATTTGTTTAAATCTAGTTTGGGTACCCTCACTCAGGTAAGGATGAAAATACAGTCAGTGTTTGCCCTGTATTCCATTTAGAAGGCTCAAGAGCTGGAAAATGAATAAGAAATACTTATATGAGGCTATTTCCTGTATCTCAGAAGTGGGCTAAAAGGCCAATTTAATGGCCCTACCCTCCTGAGCTGCTTGGGATAAAATGCATTTAAAAATTAATAAAAATTGAAGGCATAAACCATTGTGACTCTAGTGTCTGCTTATTTGCCTTTGAGTCTTTATTTTAGTTGTTTGAAGTCTTTTTTCAAATAAATTTGAGAGCTCAAGATAGTAAACTCTGCCAAACTAGTTATAGGACCAGGATAAATTGTCACTGTATGAGAATCAAGGGGAGAATTTTTCACTTCTCATTCTGTAAATAGCATTAAAATACTACTGGGAAAAAGAACTGTGTGTTCACCATATTCATACTGGTCTTACAAAGAGCATGCATCAAGCCCAACCTGAAACAAGGAATGTTCTTTCTGATATGAGATAACTTGTATATGAGCTCAAGCTGCTGCATCCTGAAGAGTACAGGCTGATATGTGCAGCTTTTCTTGTAGTCGTGCAAGTTTAGGACCTAAACCAGCAATTGTCCAGAAAATCACAGTGCTAGATCTTAAAACTACGGTATTATTCAAACAGTTGGCAGACCTCCTTTTCTTTTTCATAATACTTATTTTGCCTTCTTGCCACCGTCTCGTCCAAGGAAATTTTGAAGCTCAATGAGCCTTGTTTTATGTTGTTAAATGTGGTAGATTTATGAACTTCCATTCCCCAAATCACTACTTGTATTGTAAGTGTTAATGATGGGATTGCCCTTTCATGTAAATATAATAGTACAGTCTACTGACCTTCACTGCTGAAAAAGCACTATTTGATGTGGTGTGGTTATGGAACATAGTACATATAAAGTCCTCTTTCCTTCTTTGTGACTGAGATGGATATTCTTTTCCTTTGTTCGTCGTGTTATATTACACAGCATAAAGCAAGCTTGTGGGAAGAGAACTCGCATTAGACCAATCGGTATAGTTGGAAGTGGGCAAAATGTTGTGTACATAAGGTTTTGTGTATTTTATGGTCAGAGCATCACTTTCGTTCTGCAACCGAATGTATTGCAAAAACCAAGACACCTTTAAAGGAGTGCAAGAGCGTGGCTGTTTTCTCCTGCATAATCAGGAAAGGGGGAATTGTTTGATTATTTGGGATTTTCTTTTCCTTTGTGTATGTTGTTTGTTTTGCTGAGTTTTGAAAATGTAGGGTTGTCCTACCTGCAGGGCAACCTAAATTTGCATTCAAGAACAGATCTGGTAATAGAAAATGCCTTGTGCAAGGGACTACCTGACATGCGGTGTCCTAGACTGAAAATTCAGAGGGAAAATAGACAAGATGTAGGAATTCAGAAAAGCAATTATTTCTTGAATTCTGGGAGAATTGACTCCTCCTGAAGCACCTTGGTACATACACTGTAATACGTTACTTCTTGTGAAGAAGAGGCTACTGCTTTGTAGCTGGGGGAGAAGGGGAAGGTGTACACTTGTGAGTATTGTGAATTCATTAAAACTAGGCCAGCGCCCTACACATTTATCAAATAGTGGGACGTTTAATGCATGGTTGGTGTTGCATGCAAAATTGAAAGGTGCAGAAAATAAGATGTAATTGTTGCAGTCGCTTGTAGGTACTTGTCTCTGTATAGTCTTTGGAAACTATATGGTTTCTGCAGAGAATTGATGGGCAGTAGCCCTCCAGTCTTTCATATGAAATTACATAGTTCTGTTGACTAGCTTACATCAAAATGTGGCTTTATTGCCCTTTGATACTTTTCTGTTTAAGGCTCTGCAACATACGTAACCACTAGTTGATGGATGACACTAATTCACGGTATTTGTAACACAGATCATGTAAGAAATAATTCTCAAGTTCAGTAGGTGTATGCTACACGAAAACTAACTGCTGAAGAAACAGGCTGGTTGCTTCATCTGTTACATATTTTGCATTTAAAACTTTGTGGTTTTCAAACCACAATGTTTCAGTGGTATTGGCAAGATTCAAAGACTAATATTGTTTATGGGTGGAGTCAAAAAGATTTCTGTACAAAATGTTGGCAACTGAGGCTGGCAAGATTTACTTTCCAGACTTAGTAAGCAAATCCATATTAATTGGCATACGATATTATGTCTTCCATTGCTTACACAGAGTATGTTACCAAATAGTTAAGGGCAAATCCAGCGATTCGTCGCTTCATTACTGTACAGTAAAACTAATATGGGCACTTTTTACTTTATGGAATCTAGCTGTGTCCAAAAACAAGTATTTGATCCTGTTATCCTTTTCTATACCGTGTTGCACTGGGAGGGAATCTGCTGAACTTCCTGCTGCTGTTCAGCTATGGAGAGTTTTATGGAATAAAGGTTCTTCTAAACTACATGTTCATGCGCTGTGTCCTTCACTGAGTAGAAAATGCTTATATATAGCCATTTGACAGCATTTATAGTCTACCTAAAGTTTTATATCACTTACTTAGGCTTTTTCTTTGGAGAGGATGAGTTTATGAGTAAGTAAACAGACTTTAGGTCTATTTTGAAATCTTTTTGCAAACACATGGGCTTTTGTGTCTTTAAGATTCTTTGAAGCATAAGTCAGGACCTTAGTGCAAGAAATGAAAATATTTTTATTAGCTGGGAGTGGTCTTGATTCAAAATTGGAGTAGTATTTTTGTCTATGATACTGATAAATTTTGTTTGCATATGCATAAAAGATACATAAATGTAAGCATTTTGGATATAGTAAATTAATTTCTTTTTAAAAATGTAACCAAATCCTTAAAAGGCCACCTATCTACATCATTTATACAGGACAAAAAAATACAGAGTAGTATTAAGAAATCTGTTTTAGGTTATCTGTGTCACAGTCACTGAGCTCATGTCCTTTCCCCTTCCTTTTTGTTAATCATTCCCTCATGAGCTCCAGTCATCCATTTGGTTCCAGGAGGGATTGGTCATTTCTCCCAGAGTTTAAATGCTGCATCTATAAACTGTGATTCTTTTAACATGTCTGTCTTGCATCTAGATTTTTGAGGCTTTGTTCCTTGTAGAAGAAAGAGGATTATTAACCCCTGACTGAAGAGTCTTTCTGAGGCACAGCATTGCCTGTTAAAAATAATAAAAAAAAATCCTGTAGAGTGTCTTTTTAAAACCGTGAACATACATACCTACAAGTCAGCTTGTCTCTTTTCTGGACTGGAGAGGTCACAACAGCTTCCATTTACAGCCCTCTTCTTCCATGTTAGCCTGTTGGGTCTTTTTGCAATCAACATGCATCATCCTGGTTTTTTTATTTTGTTTTGGTTTTCCTGCAGAGGATCTTCTCAAGTTCAGACTGTGCTTTCTTTCTTTTTTCAGAACAGTGCCTTTCACAAATCCATGTTGCGCTTTGCTGAAGGCAGAGCAGGGTTAAATGAACTCTGCGGCTTCCTTAGCACTCCTTCACCTGTGTTTGAATATTTGTATTTAGTAAGCCATTACTGGTCTCGTGAACAGACTACAGCATGAGAGCATAAGAGGCTCTAAGCTAGATCAGTAGAATCAGCTACACAGGATGATTTCAGTAATCCATCTAAATTTAAAGAAGCTTTACCTTTTAGGGGATTATATGCACTGTTCCTAAAAATGTTGTGTTTTGGTGTTTTTCAGTTATGACAGTACTACAGCAGTCAGTCTGGTTGTATTTCTCGTTAATGTTGAGTCATATATTTTAATAATAGCTTTTTGTTTAGCATTTCCTAGGATTTTGCACTTTCTAAAGAAAGCGTGAGGGAGGTGAATTAATTTTTAATTTGATTATGTGGCTATAAACCTCAGATAAATTTGCTAAATAAACTCTACGTGTTACGAAAGTGCTGTATTTTCATTATGTAATCATGAAGTTGCTATTAGTGCTTGTTATAAAAAGGTATTTTTAAAGAGTTGGTGTCTGTAGAATGTACATTCAAATAAATACATGAAAAGCACTGGAGGTGAGGTTTGGCAAAATGTGAAACTCGATGAAGAAGTGGTACCATTTTAATTTTTCTAGGTAAATTTTTCACAAAATGCCTCCCTTCTTTTCTTTTTTTTTGACACCTCCACTCTCTTCCCCTCTCCCCAATATTATAACACATGCATTTCAACTTTTTTTGGATCCTTATAATTTGTGAACACTTGCACAATTCACACTTCCCACACTTGTCAATCTTCAGTAAAAACGCCTTCATAAGGTAGATATTATACAATTTAAAACATAAAATCCCCTTTACAATTATTTGTTATAGCTGTCTTCAGCTTCATCAGGGTAGCAGCAGTGAAATATTTCCCACTTAATGATTTCTTGGTGTGGGGCTGTAGGAGTAACAAAATCCCTAAGACCAGGTTTAGCGGGGAACGTGGGGAAGAGGAAGATATCCAAGGAGCACCTGGGGTTGTAGGAGATGGCAGTCTTTCTTTGGTTAGTTGATTGGGTGGTTCTTTTTTTGGTGCTGAAGGACCCAGCATTCACAGTAAACAAACTGATGATAGAGGAGACAGGGAACTGAGAGCAATGTAGGTAATATTAAAACCAGAAAAAAGGCAGTCTTGCCTTTTTCCCAGGGTTTTGCTAAGTATGTGCTTTGTTCCTATTTCTTCGCATAAAGAGAAGGAGGTGAACCGTATCCGGAAAAGTCTTTTTCTGCCCAAAAATGATTTTTTAAAAATTCTGGTTGGCAACCCTTGAGTTCACTGTAGCTGATAGAAAACATCTTCACTGGTGTTGGTAAAGTGAGCTATTTTTCTGCTGCAGCCTGGGCCTTTTCTTGTGCTCGCTAGAAATGTGACACTCATTCTAATGACGTGACTAAGTGAACTAATCTCTTTAATCAACTAGTCGGATGAAATCCTGCCTGCTTAGGACCTTTGGGAGAATAGTATGTGCTGCAGCCTGTTTGTGAACATGCAAAAAGATGCGATTTATAATGCTTTTCTTCATTAAAATCCATGCCAGCGAATGCAGATGGTGTTACCCAACTTCTTCCTCCTGTCACAGGCAGCTGAGCAGGGTGTGTTTTTAGTAACAGGGGTAGTGTTTTAACCAGCACTGTGGGAATTCAGACTGTAGATCAGTTTCCCTTCCAGACTTAATGACAGTTAAATGCACTTTCCTGAAATCTTCGTGGTGTCTTATCACAGCTGCAGGGTGTTGTGCTTTTTTTTTTGTACACCCCCTTCTTTTAAATATACTCCCATACCATCTTACCTCCTTATCTCCACTAATACAGCCCACTTCGGGTATATAAAAAGGAATCTCCAGAACCAGGTTTCATTTGTATGTCTAGGATCTTTTGGCATTCACTGCTGCTAGAGAACTGGCGTGCTGATTCTTAGTGAGCTTAAAGGCAGTCTTGCAGCTGAAGAAGTAGGTCTATATAAGAATAGCTTAAATATTGCAAGAAGGCCCTGAAATCATTTTATGTTCTGGAGTGCCCAGCACCAGTGATGCAAAACTGAAGGCTTAAGGATTGCAACAGCCTTGGCAGGAATAGTATGTATGGGTAGGTATTAAGAGGATTTATAAAAGGTCATGGGAGACCTGAGGCAGCCCATCAAACAGCATTGAATGAGGACTGCTGAGAACACCCCTGTGAAAATAGTGCCCTAGATGGCTTTCTTAACTGCTCTACCTTCTACCCCAATTTTCCTGAGAGAGTTCAAGATGAGCTGTTAGCGGTGAAGTTATTCCCATGCTTAGGTAATTAATAATTCTTGACTATATGCAAGTGCCTGGGGAAGAAAAAAAAACCAAAACCAACAACAGCAACAACAACAAAAAAAAGCCAGCACTAAGTCATCTCTATCAGGATTTCATAAATGTTTTCTGTGAGGTGCCTCACTGTCAGGAGAGCTGGGCGTTGAAATTGCATCTAAGAAAGGCAGTGGCCGGAGACTGACTGTTGCCTGTGCTAAGCCATGTACCAGCTAGAAAACTAGCTTACATTGCGCTACATGACATATAGCACTGTTTGGGAATACTGGTCTGTAATTAGGCTTTAATGTTTTACTGAAACAAAGACTTTCTGGCCACTCCAGAGTATTTCAGTTCTGCCACAAATTAGTATTGTAACTTTTAATGAATGGCTGTGCATTTGCAGAGTATGTGAAATTGGGGTGGTAGCCTTCCATGAATTACATGAGAAAGATATTGTTGGCACTGTTACTGAATTCAAGATTTGAAAATAAATCTAGGAGCCATGTCCAGTTAGCAGCATGGTGGTAAATTTTCTGTTTATGAGGGATGCTTAGAATCATAGAATAGAATCATAGAATAGTTTGAAGGGACCTTTAAAGGTCATCTAGTCTAACCTCCCCTGCA
>RSEF01000002.1:108306866-108337123 GCA_003993805.1 Himantopus leucocephalus | reverse complement strand
TTCCAGTCACCGGGGACTTCACCTGACTGCCATGACTTTTCAGGTACCATGAAGAGTGGCTTGGCAACTGCCTGAGCCAATTCCCTCAGGGCTCTGGGGTGCATCTCGTCAGGTCCCGTAGACTTCTGTATGTTCAGGTTCCTCAGGTGGTCACGAACCTGATCTTCTCTTACAGTGGGAGGGACTTTGCTTCCCCAGTCCCTGCCTTGCAGTCCATCCACTCGAGAGGTGTGGGAAGAGAGGTTGCTAGTGAAGACTGAGGCAAAAAAGTTGTTGAGTACCTCGGCCTTCTCTTCGTCTGTTGTTGCCAGTTTGCCAGTCTGCTTCTCAGGAACTAATCTTTTACCATATTTTGAAAAGGTCGCTGAAAATCTCTCCTGGAAATAGAATGAAAATTAATATTATGATAGCAGGGTTTTGCTTTTTTGGGGAAGTATTGTGTATTTGCAGGGCCCTGTGTAAATACGTAATATGACAAGTGCTATGTTTTTGTCAGTTTTTAAATGTATGGTATAGGTCGTGGCTTAGAATGCCTTTTCAATAAGAAAGAAAATTATCTTTGGTGTACAGTTCTACTGTGACAGGTCCATCTTCTTAGTTTTACAGAGTGTCACTTTAAAAAGTAATGATTTATATAAAGAGTGAATAATTTCAAACTTTATGGTCATACTTTGCAAGGGAGAAGTTGCTAATAGTTCCCCAAGTTAATAGCTGGGGTTGATGTGTATTTTTTAATGAGACAGATTTATTTTCATCAGAGCCAAAGTTCTTTCTTGCTTAGACTGTGAATTCCATGAGGGAATAGTAAGGAGTTAAGAAGGAAACATGATGAAATGTTGGTCTTTGCATCCAAAAGAGGATTTAAGTCATGAACTCCTGAACTTGTGATCCTCAATTACTTATCCTGGGTGCGGGAAATCTGTTCTACTTTAATGTTTTTATTAATGTGACTTGGAATGAACTCAAGCATTCTTTTCTCTTAAAATGTGTTTAAAGAAAATAACTCCAGATTAAAAAATGCAAGATCTTTTAATTTTTAATCTGCTTTTTTTAAACGTAGTCAGTTTCTAACAAAAAAAAAGTTCTTAGAGAGGATTGGTTGTTGTTTTACAGGGTACGATGAACCTTGACAGCAGTACACTGGGAACTGATGGCCAAGGATATCAGAATGTTACCTAATAAATAAAATATTTAAGCCACCTGTTATACTTTGCTTCTCCTTAGAACACCTGTAAGGCTCAGTGCAAGGGTTGGCCACTGGTTGTATTAACCCATCCTCTGCAGTTACAGCAAACCGTCCAAACACACCACCAATTTTTAACAGATTTCCTACAAAAAGTATGTTTTCCCTTTATTTTATTTCTAGTGTATCTTCTCTTTTACCAAAAAACATGGAAAAACCAGGCTCATGTTTTTGGTTCCTATATGTCTTTCTGGTGACTGTTTTGGAACACCAGGGCTGTTTTCATATATTGTGTCATGTTTGCCTTTATTGTTTGAAACACGGGAAATTTCTGTGAAGTGAAGAGGTGAAGTGTAGGAGAAGGAGGGCAGATATGTTCATGCAGCTGCAAATTAGTCCCCACTTAACAGAACTCATTTTTAGGTCTCAGGGTTCAGTGCTTCTTTAGTAAAATGTGAACTCACGTGTGGATGGAAGAAGGCAGATGGAAATGAGTGCTAGAGGAATATACTTTAGTATCATTGAAACTCCTGACCTAGCAATGCACCCATTTTTAAAATCTTGTTTTTCAAATGATAAATCAAGCTGTTGTAAAAGCCAAATATATTTTTGGTGTGCTGTGGCTCAAGGTCTGTTTTAAGTTAAGGTTACTTAACTTGTCATGCTGAATGCTTGTGTAATGTTTCATTAAATGTTTTAGAATTCACAAAGCATCACATGCACTTGCTTTACAGAGCTGTGGAAATATCTGTAGGAAAATAAGTGAAAAGAGAAGGGGAAACGAAACTGTCAGATCCTGGGATCTGACCTGATGTGACAGAGTAGTTGTCCCACACTATCGATTAGGTTGCAGTTAGAGTTTGCCAGGCAGACTATTGGATTTATTCTGTGGACTGGGAATCTCAAGTTTTTGTCTCGGATATCAAAGAACTCTTGGGTTTGGATTCTTTGTTTCATAATATTAATGCAGTAGATTTGCATGTATTTTAGCAAATATCACTGGTCTGAAAGCTATTTTTGTCAAATGTTGGAAATGTGTTTTAGCAATTCCCAGAGATTGCTTTAGAAGAAGTTTATATAGGCTGTCATAACTCACATGTCAGTTAACAACTTAACATCCTTGAAGTCTTTCTTTAATCATTTTTGCATGAAGAACTTAACTTTCATGAGCAGAAATAAGTAAAATTGTTCTTATGTGAAAAGTCAAATGAACATAAGCATGAGAAACACCTCCCTGAGAGGCAGCACGTCTCTACCAGAAGAACGCCAGTATGCTGCTGTGAATACTCAGGGCAGCGATAAGCTCTTCCTAACTCATTTTCACATTTGTAAATTGGAAGTTAATGACACTTTCTCACTTTTTCTAAAGCAGAAGCAAAGTGTTAGGTCATTCATAACTGTTAATGTTGTGAGCACAGAACAGGAGCTCACTTAAAATACGTAAAAACTGTTCTTTATGTTTTCCTGGTTGATCTCTGTAAGGGCACCTGTTTTATTTGTTGGGATAAGCAGCCTGTGGCCTGCAGGCCTGCTGCTGAATCCACTCTTTGCTGCCTTTTGAATAGGAGGCTCCTTACAGGCTCTCTAAATAGCTCTGATTCTGGCAGTCTGTTCCTCAGGCATCGTCTTTTCTGGGGGATCATTGGCATGAGCCAGGGCTGACTTAGGACGAGCTCTTCTCTGACTTCACGCAGCACTGTTTGCACAGATTTCACAGGTGAAAGGTGATGAACATACACAATAATCCTAGTTACACAGTGAGGGAAGATGTTATATGACCTTCCTGGCTGGAAGGCTGGGATACCGTGCTATGAACCATTTAAACAACGCTTTGAAGGCTGAATTGTACTTCTGAGGCTTCACAGAGCACTCACCACTGCCCTGTACGTGGATTTCACAAGTACCGATGAACTGATGTGCATAACACCTAATTGATGTGAGATTTTAGTAGCATAGGTACCTGAAAACTGAGTCTCACAGCCTTTACAAAAAAATCTGTTCTCTAATTATCAACTATTTGTTGTTTATCTGGGGTTTGTGGGGTTTTTTTCTGTGGGGGTGGGCTGGGTGTATTTGTCCAGTTTAGGGCACCTAAGACTTGGTTCCATGCTTTCTGGTAAGCGCTTTGAGTTTTATGTTACACTTTATGTATTGAGCATGTGCTATCAGTATATTAATGGCATGGGTGCCAAGTCCAGCATCTGGAAAACAAAAAAAAAAAAAGGGAGAGATGAATGCTTGGTTTAAACTACTTGCTTAAATTCACAGTAAAGTCCTGTGAAATTAGAAGGGAGAATGTTTTTTATGTTCTGTTTTGTTTTTAAGAAATGTTCAATTGCTTTAATGACATTTGCAGTTCATGAACTCATTCACTCCAGCTTTGCAAGAGAGGAGTCAAGAGTCCTAGAAACAAGTGTCGCTTATACAGTATAACGCTTGTTCATTCCCAGAGGAAGCCGGTTTTGTGCTTAACATGAGGAAGGAATCCTGCTGGGAAAAACAGTGCTTTGTCATTTAATTGGAGGTTGCATCATAAAACAGATTCATGAGGGACGATGGTACGAAGGGAATTAAAGTCACACAGGTATCCTTAGTGTAGAAGATTGCTTAGCTTCTGCATCTTACTAGTCCTTGTGTGTGGCTTGCTCAATGTTTTCTTGCTGATGGTGTTCCTATGTTTGTTTTTAAAATAAGCTTATGAGACATGTTAGATTATCTTACATCAGCTTGACGTGAGCCATCAGAAAGGTTTTGGATCTACTGTGCATCCTAAGCACACTTGAACATCTAACTTGATGTTAGAGGTGGCATGTTATCCTCCCTGTAGATCAGCTCTTGGGGGTGCAGAGAAGATACTTTGTGTTAGCTGTAGAGGAGTGCCAAGTTGCAGCAACCTGTGCGTCTGCTAAGGTAGCCGGCAGTGAGCATAGGCACTTCCACGTGATTCCTCCATTGCTTCCTCTGCTCCTTCCCCAGCTTAACCATATTTCAGTCTGATTTCTTGCCCATCCTGATCTCAAGCGCAGTCCTGTCAGTGTGACCGAAATGCATTCTGTTGCCAGTCCTCTAACCTCCTTCGCCGTTACAGAATCTGGATGCTACAAACTAGTTCATTCTCACAGGACCTCTCTGAGATGATGTTCAATGCTTATCAAGACACTCCTCAGCCTCAGCTCCATAGTTTGTCAGATTCACTTCCGCTCAGTTTTTCAGTCTCAGTCTCCTTCCAGAAATAGTTTGTCTTTTTCTTTGACCAAGTTCTCAGATGGCAGACGTCATGCCTAGCCAATCTGTCTTCCACAGTTACCAGTCCTAGGTTCCCTCTGCCCTCTTCAACTAGTCTGAAGTCCCAGTAACTTCTCTTTTAGCAGACCCTGCTCCTGTTCTGCATTTTGACAATGCCACTTCTAATTCCACCATGCTTGAACCTTGCACAGGACACACTAGGAGCATATTTCTATTGTAGACTTTCCAGGTCCCAAGTCAAGGGCAACTGTCATTTTGGGAATAAAGAATGTCTTGTGGGTTGAAGCATTCCAGCTAGGGAAAGCAGGCATGTACCAAGCAGGTGTAACGTTCTTCTCCTTCTTGACTCTACTTCAAAAAGAAAAGGCCTGGAAAATTGACCAATTTTGGCAGATTTTCACCTGGATAGCAGATGGGTCCCATTATCTTAAAGTTTACATTGCTCTGCAGACTTCCAAATCTTTATTCAAAGCATATGGATGCCCAGAGTTGGTTATGTGATGTTTGTGAGCTTTTGAGTTCTTTCTAAGAAGATGTCATCAGAATGTATTAAACCAGGCAAAGTAATATATTTTCCTTTTTGTTCACAAAAATGACCTGTTTTGGCTAAATTTTCCAAAAAGTTCAGTCTGACATGACTCCCAGCACAGAAAATTTCTGAACAGCAGCTAACATTTGGTGAAGTCACAAGCAGTTGAAAGCAGGGTCTTATAATGGAAGTTGTCAGTCTTATTAATAAGCAAGCTTGGAAGCGCTGCTGCCGATCCATCTAGACACCTTTTTTCTTTGAGGTGCCCAGGTGTTTTCCTTTGTGCCCCAAAGGCTGGATTTTACTCTGAACCATTATGATTCCAGAGAACACAAAATCACTGCTGATGCAGACTTTTTTCTGTGTAAGAAGAAAGGCATAAGGTATAAGAAACTGCCACAATGCAGCTATTGCACCTTTGACTCTGAATGTGAACCTAATGTCTATCTGTCCCTCAGAATTCAAGGCTGCAAATAAATGAATCCAACTTCGCACTATTAACAAGTTGAAAAAAAACGAGTTTGCATTTGCTATAGATTCAGCGTCAATTAATGCACTGGTAGAGAAAGCTGCAGTGTAAGTAATGAATATCCCCTCTTTCCTCTGGAGTGCACACTGCCATCTTACAGCTGACTATAAAAGGAAGAGTCTTGTGGAAATGTTGCCAGCCGCTTTCTTGTTATGGAAGTCTTCAGTTTTGTAAACATACACTTCCTCCTATGAACTAAGATTTTTTGTAGTTAATCAAAAGGTAATTATTTAAACGACTCCTTACTGTCTTCTTTGATTTTGGGCAAGTATACCTCTCTTCTGTAGTTTATCGTGCTGATATACCTTGTATTTAAGAGTCATGAGATGTACATAGTGTTGATTTATTTGTTTATTTTTAATGAAGGCACAAGTACAATTGTTTAAGTTTTTTAATCATACACAAACACATGAATGGAACAGTAAGTGCTTTTCTATAAAACTTAGGTAGTTAGTCATTCATGATAGTAACTGAATTACACGGTTACGTTGCTTATATAGCAATATGGAATGTTTAATGCATTTTTCCATTTATTTATTTTTTTAAAAAGCCTCAGCATTGGTTAGGTTTTCTTGATAGACTAAGGACTGTAAAAAGTTTAGGAGTAACTTTAAAATGTCTACTATTAGGCAGTCCACTGAAATTTTCGAATTGTTTTTTATAGTTTGGTGATGGATGTGTTTCATGCAGTACTGTTAGGAAGTCTGGATTAGAAAGGAGAGACTGTATTTGGGTTGAGATGTCAGCTGTGACTTCTCAATGATGCTGGCAGCCTGCATATCCTCTGTAGTCTAGGAACTACAGTCTGAGCTGTTTTAAGCCAGGAAAGTCAATGGATAACCAAGTACACAACTTCCTGCCTGCAGGGAAATTTGGTCTTGGAAAATTTCAGGTGTTTGTCATTATTTAAAATAATCATCATAATAATAAACTTGAACCTGAGCTTACCATCCGTCAAAGCAAAAGAAAGATCAGGTTTGTTGTTGGAGCAATGCAGATCAGGCTTATGATGATAGGCTGTCTTGATTAACTGTTGAGAAGTTCCATTTTGTTGACATACTTCATATACTATTACGAAATTCAAAGTATGCTATGCAAAGACATTTGATTTGCCATGGTTGGACTTAGGGTATAATAAGGCGTACCTTAAAACGATAAAAATACAGTGTTAGAGAAGACCTTTCAGATAGATGTTTCCCTGATAAAGAGATATATTTAAGATCTACCTGACAGACATGTATCCAACTTCTTGAAAATTCTCCAGCATTAAAGATTTTGTGATCTGTTGAATTAACCTGTTGCAGTGCTTATATTGATTCTTGTAATTAAGCCTTTTCCTGGTATCAAGTTGAACTCTCACTACAAATTAAGCTGAATATTTCCTGTTCTCTCTGACTGAGCTGATCAGTATCTTCTTTGCAATAGTCTCCTGCATCTTAAAAAGTATTTCATATTACCATCAGGTTAATCTCTTCTATGTTAAACACAATTATTTCAGTCTTTCTTCACAGGTAAGGTTTTTTATACGTCCTACAGTTTTTGGACACTGTACTCCAGTATTGATTTGAGAAAATCCCATCAGTTCTTGTTAGTAATTCCTGTAAAGTGTATTAAAAGAATCTGGCCTCTACCTAATACTTGAATTTTATCCTTTCTGTTGAAAATCTATATTCAACAGTCAGGTTTAAGACATTGTAGTAACAGGTGGGGTAGTAACCAATGAATAAATAACACAACAACTTCAGTATTTCCTAGATCATCCAAATGCTATGTAAACAGTGGTTTAACCTCTTGACATTGTGGCTCTTAATTTTTGACTTGCATGTTAGAGAAATTGTAAGTGGGCTGGTCACAAGTAAATGCAGGATAGAAACTGAAAGCTGCTTATCCACCTGAACAGTGCTGATGGGAATGGCCTTCCAGTTTGCTGTGAGCTTGAATTACTTCACATTATTAAGCTTGCACAAATACTTTATGATGGATTAGGAAATTTCTAGGAGAAAAAAACAACGTATCTGTGATATGGATCCTTATCTTTGTTGACGTATCCAGTGAGTTTTGAAAGGCAGCAAGACTGTTCATTTGTTTACTTTGTATTCTTTATATTTATCTGATACGAATTCAGTCTCAGTATTCCTGACTGTGGAGGGAATCAGGGGGAACTTCTCTTTCCTTTTTTTAATTACACTTAGTGCGTAATTGGAGTTCAGTCATGTAATTTTCTCTTCTAAAGAAGTATTCATGATTAAGCAGAAGATTTGGCCAGAGACAAAATGCAAATGTCCGATACGCTGCTGTTTGTGGTTTATTGCCTTACTCTAGGTACCCAGCTGGTGTATGCTGCTCTCAAGTTCACTAACACATTTCCTGCCGTTGCAGGAACCTCAGCCCCTGGCAATGCCCTTGACCTTGCCGTTCTTCCTGGAACAATTTAGAGTTACGCCTTTTGCTCTTTTCTGACACGCTCACATAGATCAGCATGTCATGTTTATGGCCTGTGGCGCGGAGCAAGCACTGCTAGTGTACTCTGGACTCTACTGAACCAGTTGCCTATTAAATGATTGTCTGTGATTGCAGGAGCTGGTAACTGCGTTCATGTCTTGCAGTCCTCTGCTCCTTGAGACAGTGTCAGATTCTGTCTAACCTTCCGTTTTATATTGTCCCTGCAGGTGGTTACAGCTGGATTTTTGTTTTCTTTTGGGGCTGTGCCTTTTTTTTTTTTTCCTTGAGGGCACTTCTTTCTTCACCTACTGTGTGTCCATGTCTTGAAAATGTACTTATTCAGAGCATTTTTGGTATACCACTGGTTCATGCCAGCACAAAGAAAAAATAAAAATAATAATAAAAAAAACAACAACGAAAAAAACCCCACCTAATATGGATCTGAAGCTTTCCATGTTATTTTAATGTTCTAACTGAAATGGAAATAGTCCACAACATTTAAGCAAAAGCAAGGTGTAAGTTGTCTTCTTTCACTGAGCAGTGACTTCCTTTATGAATGAGTTTGTTTTACAAAACAACACTCGGGAGCCTGTCCATAGCTGCCGCTTGAAACTTCTTAGGAGCTCAGAATTGTTCCCTTCTTCTTCGTGTTCCTTGAAAACCTTTTTCTCTCTGACTGGTGATGAGGAGCACTGAATTGTCATTCAGAGGACTAAGGTCCAGAGTCTGCTTTAGATACTAACTTAGACCGTAAAAACATAGTATGGTCCTGCTATAGTAGGGCTGGATTCTGAGTGTCTGAAATGGTCAGCTATATGTGTTGTAGCTTTAGGCATTTTATGCAGAAGACTGCATACTTGTCTTCTGACCTTTTGCCTTCAGCCATGTATTAATAGACTTTATTTACATAGCACACTTTTAGAAAGCATGTATTCTAAACTACTGTGGAAGGTCTTACTGATTTTCAAAAAAAAAAACCAGAAGTCATTAAACCTGTAGGTCCACATATATGTAGTGCTCCGATCTTACACACTGTGAAACAATAAATGGGTGTTCTTACTGCAAAGGGATCAGTGCTGCCCTTGCACAATGCTAATACATTGCCCAGAAGTATAACCTTATTTAAATTTTTGGGTTTTTTTTTTCCTTTCCTGCAATGTCACCCACTTTCAAAATGAATATTGATTCTAAGTTTAAAAAATCACATTAGTATTTGGATTCCTGAATGTAATATGAACTGCAGTTTCTAGTGAGATGTAATATATGAATTTATACAAGATACTGTAGCACTCCAGTTTTAGACTGAAATCAATTAAAAAGTAAAGTCAAATCCAGAATAGGCTGTTCTTAGTTATACCTTTGAAATTTATTTCAGTTCAGACCGTGTTTACAGTGTTAGTGTCTGTGTTGAAGGGGCTAGCAGACTTTGACAGGCTTCTGTCCTTGCTTGCTGCAATGCATTTGGAAGATCATGTGGCTTTAGAAGAGATTTTTTTTGTTGTTTTCTTTTAATTTGGGGAAAAACACTAAACATGTTTTTGTCTATTTTTAAAAGAAGCTATAATTATGTCAAAAATACCACAATGAGGAAATATTGAGTATGTATAATAGGTTTTTAATGTATTCAACATATGGTTAAAAGGGATCCTGAAAAGATTTATACAAGGACATACTAAATTAGTACAGAAACATGCTAAACTCCTTAAAATGGATAACACTAAAAGTCCTTTCTAGTTATTTTTCCAAACCACAATGAATAACTTGGGGGAAAATATATTTTGCTTGAACCAAACTCTGAAGTGAAATAAGCATGCCAGAACTCTAGAGAATGAGTTCCTTAGCAAGCCTAGTAAGTATAGACTTCTTATTCATCACGTAACTTAGCTGTTCTTACAACCCTTTAAAATTAAAATCTGTATAGCTAAAGAAATCAGAAGTATCAAGGCATGTATGGCAAAATATGCAACTATAATGTTTGGATTATTAGAAAACAGCTCTTTGTCTGCTCTTCTGTCCAAAAACATTACTTTTCAATGGAACAGATTTATTTTACGAGGGAAGTAAAATTGGGAGTCAGTTTTAAGTATTTCACAATTTTCATTTTTAAATATAGGTTTATCATAATACCAAATATTTAAAATATAAGAAATTACTAATCAAAACTAGGAATAAAGAAATCAAACTATGCTAGAGTAAGAAATTTTGGTTCTAGTTTCTAAGATACTTTACATTTGTGAGGTTAAATGAGTTTAAAGTCTTCTAAAATGCGTTATTAAGAGGCAGGGCGGTCTCCATAGCGAACAGACTTGAGGAGTTCTTTTAGTATCCAAACCAGACTTAATCTTCAAAATGTACTCATGTCACGTTGCGCGGGTATTTGATATTCAAAAAATGATAGTAAACTGTCTAGAAAAAGAAAAACTTGAATATTAAATACAGTGAAATGTCTACTGAAGACCACCTGTGGCAGATGGTTGAATCAGTAAGATTCAGCAAGACAAGAAAAAGAAATTAGTGAAACATTGCATACATGTCCATCTCAAGAAAAACTATAGTAAGTGTATTAAATTAACAGAACTAGTTTTACGTAATTAGCTATAAAATCATAAATTAAAGGTATTCACAATGCCCGATTTTAGGCTTTTTAAATATGATACAACTATCTCCACCATAAAACAACAGCTTCTAGGAGGCAGCTGAAGTAGGTGCCTCAAAGCAGTAAATGTTTCAGCAATATAAGTTTGATGTTCCCTCTTTCCGCCTCTGCGTTGCCCCAGGAGAAACTTCACTCTTTCCTGCTGAGAAGGAACATGGGGAGAATCTCCATATACACTGGGTGCCAGAAGAGTCCTGCCAGTGGGTCAGAAGTTGGGACCTTTCCTCAGCCAAACTGTGTATATAATTTAGTTTCCTGTTACTGTAATCAGTAGATTCGTGGCCATTTTTCTTAGAGTGTATTATTCCCTAACCTGTTTTAAGCAGCATGCTGTCAGTGTTACAACACAAGCAAAATCACCCTCAATACTGTTGGCTCCAAAAAGAAAATGCTCTTAAAGAAATTCTTCTCTCAGTAACGCCCTTGCATGAAACATTCTGATGTTGGGGTTTTTTTTTTCTCATTTGTGCTTTCCCATGGTAGATCTTTTGAATAGATGGCTTCAGTTTTATGAAATTTGTGGCAATACCTTCCATTAAATTCTGTGAACTAATAATTCTGTGCTTATATTTTGTAAAGTGCTTACTGTGCTACTTTTACCTGTATGAGGCACCATGTTTCCTTTTCTGAGGAAGTTTTGCTCAGATCTGAGGCTTAAACTATCCAGGATGACTGTTTGCATTACTATCGTTGGCATGCAAATTTTTTTTCTTGTTTTCACTTGGTGTATCTTTATGAATCTCGATTGTTTGTGTTAGTGCCTAGAAGTTTCAAATAAGGATTGGAGTTGTGTCGGAACTTGCATTATAGGAGTGTGCATAACAAAAAAACCCGATGGCTGTACCTGGTTCTGTAATGCATCCCAAAGACAGACGAAACCATATCACGAAGCATGTGGCTGCTGTAGTAGAATCCTTTAAATGTTTCCCCCCCCCCTCCCTTTTTTTTCAGTGTGTGGTGTGAGAGTTTTATTCATTTTAGGGGGAAGGTTGAGTTCTGTATGGGCTGGCCCGTAAGAAAGCAGTGTTAGGATTTTAAGTTTAAACTGTACCTTTATGTTTTCTAAACTTATTTTATTAAAAACGTTTTGGTATAGTATGGAATGGATTTGCATCTCTTCCTTAGAGGTTTACTAAATATGGCTTACAATAATGCACTTTATGTAACTCTCCTCTAAAATAAAAATGTTGTTTATGAACGAGAAAAGTATCCCATCTTCAAACATGCTGTAACTTTTTCAAATAGCTAAGAATAGATTTTGGCAGCTGCTGATCCTCTGAGGGGATCTAAATCACTTCAGGGATAATGTGCAGCCCTGTTCGCTGTAGCAGACATTTCATCTGTCCTCTGCATGTGTTCTGGGGCTGGATGGTCAGGCAGCAATTGCTTTCTCTGCGATTGAAGGCTTTGCTGTGTAATTATGTTAACATGCCTGGTATTGTCGTCTTTCTCTAACTCTTCCCCATGTAGAAATTACGCCTTTGGGCTAAAGGATGGATGAGGAATTTCCAGACCGAGTTTGCTTAGCTGCTGCTGTCAGCAGCAACAACTATGCATTCGTGCCTGGCTTTGACACCATTTTCAGGCGTAAGATTTCCAAACTTTTGGAAGCTTCTTCAAGCTGTTGTACAGCACCTCTAATCAGGCTGCCATAAACTAGAAAATGCCAGCCATTTCTGTGCATGGGTGTAAATCAGCTGTGTGGTACAGCTGCGGTAAGACCGGCAGAGGAGGAAAGGCCACGTGCATTTATTTTTGTCCAGGAAATCCCAGACTAAGATGGTAGCCCAGCATGCTCACGCAACCTTTTTCTTCCAAAGTAGAAACTGATCCTCCTCTGGATCCCATTCATCTCCCTGATCCAGAGTGCCCATTTCAGCATCCTAAGCCCCGTGCTTTCCCACCTCTTGACTTCTCCAAATTGGAACCCTGGCCCGTGCTCTGTCGCATGTGCTGGTCTAACTTTGAGCTCTCTCCCTTCCAGCTGCAGGTCCTGCTCTTTCCGAAGCAAAACACAGTCCTCCGCCCCCTCTTTCCCTTTCCCACTCCCATCTAATGCACACCAGCCCAGCAGACACCTGCTCTGCTCTCCCTGTGCAATGCTCCTACCTACTGATGTGCAAACAGAGCCCTCAACCCAATTCCCGCACTGGTTTGCCATGCGGCCCCATGCCCTAAAGCACCGCTTATACCCCATGACAGCATCCTCCCACCTGCCAAGTCAGAAATGCGGATGCCGGGCGGGCTGGTTCAGCCTGGCCAAGCGGCTGCGGACACCCGCAGGCATGGGGCAACTTCTCAGAGCAGGAAGTTTTGGTTGGCCCAAATAACGATCCTTATCTGGCTGCTCCTGTAAAAGGCTGAGCCCGGGAGGCGTAGCGCCGGCTGGATGCCCATACTGCCGGAACGGGACAGGTAGGACAGCGCAGGGCACCTCCAGCGAGCCCTCTCAGGCACCGGGGTGATGAGATCTTAAAATCACATTGTGGTAAATGTGAGTATTTGGCACTAGATGGAAAAGGACTAGGTTAAGCAAACATTACTTCAACTGCTAGGTTGTTTGAATTGTGGAGAACTGTGTTTATTGCTCTTTTTCGTTGTAGAAAGTGGGGAAAGAACAGTGCATTTGCTGTATGCGCTACATTACCTTTTTTTTATTCTTGCGGGTTTTGTTTCCCTGTCTTTTACAACAAATATTTGGCAAATATGTACCACAAGACATCACTGTGTCACCCTGTCTTGTTCACCATGAAGTGATCCATGTACCTTCAAGGCAATTGGCTTTTTTAAAAAAGAACATTGAAAATTGACATTTGAAATATACCATGAAAGCAGGTGCCGGGCATTTACCTGGAATGAGATTAATTTTGGCAAGTGGGGAAACCCTCAGCAAGCTGGTTGGCTGATGCCTGGGTTCGAAGCTTGCCTCATCTGCTCTAACCATGACAAGAAGCAAACCTTCTTTCTTCATCTTTGAAGAAAGTCAAAAAGATAAGAGCTCTCAAATGCTTTCTGCCAATAGAATAAAATTAAATTAAACAAATAGTAGAATAATATTTTTACATGGTAAAATTGTTCTCGGTGCGCTCTGCAGTCTGTCACTTTCTCTGAGGAATGGTGAGTAGTATTTTTTGCCTTTCCTTCCACCACTGCCTGATATTTTCTTTCCCCATCCCCCAAACAACATTCATGCCTCTTTAAATTTTCCAGCCCATTAGCTTCAAATGAATAAAAGACAGTGAATGAATTTTCTGAAGGTAATCTTAGGATGGAGAGACACACCTTGATTGAAATCATTCGAAAAATACTCTGTCCTCCGAGTGAAAATCTGTAAGAAAAGTTTTGTGTGAAGGCTGTTATGTCAGAGACATTTTTAATATCATTTCTTAAATGAGAAATACATTTTTTTCATTAAAGAAAATTATTCTCCAAAGTGTTCTAAAGCTCCAAGGGCCTCAGATCAAGTATTTGCTCATTCAAGTCTTAAAACAGCCCTAAAATAGTGTTCAAATTCCATATTTAAATATAAAAATGCTAAATTGGGTAACTTCTTTTTATAGAAGATATGAACCTCCACACTACCTGCAGCTTAAGTTAAACCTTGCCCTTTTTATTGCAGTTAGAGCTGTCCTTACCTAACCGTGGTCTAACCATGTTAATATATTAAGCCAAATCTAAAAATATTGAAAAGAGAAGGTAGTTTGGCATGCCTTATGCTTTACGTGGCTTGTTATATTTATTAACTATATATATAGTTTCTAAATTAGTAGAAAAATGTGGAAAGCAAAGCTTAAGCAGACCTAAATTCCTTGGAGATGGGATTCCAAGGAGAAAAAGATACCCTTCAAATCTCTGTCCATAAAAATAAATATTCATTAAACATGCAGAAGTGAGACGTAGTTTACCCATATGTCTACTCTCTAGAGTTTCGTGAGACTCTTTGAGCCTGGATTTTCCATGTTGGCACATAAGCTAGCAAAACTGATGTTCTTGTATGTTTAGGCTTGGTTTCTCCTTTCCTGGGAAGTGGAGGAGTTATTATTAGCTATTACTACTAAAATGAAATGTGATTTCAGGCTATATCAAATGTATGACTGTCTTCCTGCTGCACTGTGTAAGGGACCGAAACAGGCAGGACTCAGAACCTGCTGCTGCGGAGGTTGCCAGATGTTCGTCGTTTGCCAAATTTTAAACAATTACAAAATTTCTACCATATCTTCAAGAGCACAGCTTCCTTCCCTGCCCCCTCCGCCAGCTTTCCCGCCCTCCCTCCTCCCTTTCCCTTGGCTTTGCTTGTAGCTGTGAGCGCTCGCTGTTCCTGCAGATCAGGCACCAGTTTCTGCTGACTGTGTACATTTATTTATGTTAAGGCATTTTGCAATATTAGGTCTACAAATGGAAGCCAGTGAAGGGTGGTTTTTTAAAGAATTTAACTAAAGCTTCTGAGAGAGAGAGAGAGAGAGGGAGAAATAATTTGGACCTTGAGTCTGAGTGAAATGGATGTGTAGCAATTTAATACAAAGTTCATAGTTCTTGATAATGAGTTGACATACAACATTTCAAATCCTGGAAATTTAACCGTTCTTATGAGACATAAGTCAAGTTCAGCTGTGCTTTTTTTGGAAATTTGTAAAACAATTTCCTATCACTATGGTTCTGGTGATATAAAATGCAAAAGAAGTGGAGATCAAAAGAAATAAGTCACACTGCATGTAAGGTGCATAATCTTACTTGAGGTTTTATATGCATTTACGTTTCTTCAGTAATGAAATTTTTAGGGTTTAATTAGAGCTAATATCCAGGGATGACGTTTCTAGTATGTAGTGTTACAGAGCCAGGAGGTGGTTGTATTGTACAAGAATTAATGATTGCTAATTTTGTTAGCAANGAGCTAATATCCAGGGATGATGTTTCTAGTATGTAGTGTTACAGAGCCAGGATTTACAGTATTTTAGTAATAGAACAAATGTTTAGATGCTATTTCTAAGTTCAAAAACAACCAACCAGGTATTCAACCAGCCTCTTTTTATCCAAGCATCACTGTTTCTCAAATCAGACATCCATCAAATGGCAAACTTACAATGGGATCTAGAGATGAGGATAGACTCCAGTTCTCCAAAACAATGTTCAGATATTTGAAATAAGAGAAGCTGTTTTGTCTATCCACAGTCTTCCTGGTGGACAAGAGTCCACCTCTTTGCTCATAGTATTTGACCAGGAACTTGCTCTGTAGCCTTGTCCTTGCTGCTGTCCTTGTATTGTATGGATGCAATTCCACACAGCTTCTGTGAAGATGAAGCAGAACTCAAAGAAAACAGTCTTTAACTTTGCCCTGAATCGTGCTAAAAGGGCTGGCTTGCTCACTGAAAGGAGTTAGATGACCTACGGAAAAGTTGATACACCAGTCTTCAATTACAGTCTTAGATCTTCCTGTCTACACAAAGGACCAAAATAACATTGTTCTGGCATCTTTTTTGTTTTTATAATCCTTCTTTGTTACTGCTTTGTTTAGCAGAGTCCGTAGCTATTATTTGAGTATAGTTCTTGCAATTTAATAATCATCGATGATGACCAAGGACTGTTTTGTCTTGGGACAACAAATCAAACATTTCCTGAGAAAAATGAAAGAGGATGCACAAATTGCAATTTACTCCACTATATCAAACTTTCTAGGTGCACAGTTGTTTATCAGTTATGTTCTGGTTTTGTCAGCCGTGAATTGTAGAGATTTTCAGAAGCTTAGCTTTTGTTAAGACCTGAAAGCACCTTGTGGGAAGTACTGGTGTCTCATTCCATTTTGTATTGACTGGTTTAGACTATTTTCTTCCTATTCTAGCACCTTTGACTGTCAAATAAATTGGATTATTCCAGTACGTTGCCCTCCCATTAAAGCTTTGTATTTCTCCTAAGGTATTATATACTCTCAGCTAAGATTTATTTTTATTTTTATTGTGAGTTCTTGATTTAGAGGTTAAATGTATCTTCTTTGGAAGATATGTCTATGTCTTCTAGCATCTATTTTGAAACAAGCTTTGAAGCCCGTATGGGGAATACGCCAGTGAGCTTTAGCTATATGGTTTCATAGTAAAGATCTCCCAAAAATTAGCTTTGAAACCAAAGTAGGCATTATCAACACTATCTGAAAAATAACTACCTGACAACTTGTGCTGTTACTGAAATCCTGAGATTTCAATGTACGAAATCCCTTGGCTTCTAAGAGTTAGGCTTGCTTGCAGCTGATACTGTGTCAGTGTCTTCTCTGTGACCAAGTACTGTACCTTGAGTTCTCCTGAGAAACTCTTTCCTAGAGCCTGACTTCTCTTGACTGGGTGCTTGGGCAACAGCGGTGGAAGCTAACCCTCAGTATGGCGAATCTTCTGTCATCTTCTTAACTACTTTGCTGTCCTCTTCTTAACAACTACTTTTCAGCGACTATCGATTGCTGTGCAGTTAATCTTTTACTTCAAGAACATCGGTGTATTCACTGACAGCAGTGCTTCCTTAGGCAGAGAAACTTGAAAAATAAACAAACAAGCAAAACTATTTTTGGTTTTCCTCTCAAATGTTGACTTTTGGCAATGATGATACAAAAGCAGAAAACCAGAACAGGTAAAGGCAAGGTATTTTGGGAACTTAAATAGGTACATTTTTCTGAAACTATATTAAAATGCTGTACTAATTACACACATTATTTGGGGGTTTTATGAGTGTTTATATGTTTTGCCTTTCTCTTGGAAGCTAACCAAAGAGGTTGAGGATTTAAGGATTTATAAAAAGTCCTTTCCAATTCATTTTTAATAATTATGTTTGCTAGAGTGTGACTTTTTTTAAATGAAAATGTACACCTTATTAAAATAATCAACTGTGATCACTTGAGCGAACATTCAAAGAAATGTTAGACTGAATAAATTAGTAATATTTAAGTATTGCTCTATTTCTGTTAAGGCAGGGTTTTTCACGCTTTCAGTGTTGTGAAATTAGTAAGTGTGTAGTTCCTTAGTGAGTACCTAAACAATACTTTTTGTGTATTGCTTTTAATGTAATTTTTTCATTCTTTTAACATTCATAATGCACATTGGGAGCCTTGCCACTGCAGATTCAGGCTTTTGTGTTAGATCCCTTCACTTCTTAAGTGAGTCTATGTTAGCCACGGCACAGGTGCCCACGGGACTCAGTTTTAGCTTATGGGCCACTGAGTTATTCAGTGATTGTGGCTTTAGGAGTGCAGTGCTGTGTGTATATGGCATAGTACCAATAGCTGTGCACAGATGAGAAAATCTTAATTTAACAGTTCCTCTAATTTTTGTGTATATAAAGGTTAAAATAACATGCACATTAGGATTATTATTAATCCAGAGACTGTAAACGTGGTCTCTTAGTAACCTGCCGGTAGTAGGGAAGAGGCTCGGAGTAGAGCCACTTCAAAAATACGCTGGTTGCCTGAGTTGAACTCCTGTTGACATTTAAATAGGGTGTCATGTTCCACAACAGATGAGAAACAATGCTTGGCAAGAAGACCATTTCAAGAAGTGTACAGGAAAATGGGTCTACTTTCTCTTTTCCCAGTGGTGGAAGAGCTATTTTGGTGCTGGAAACTGTTCCTGTGTGAAGCGTATGGGAAAGAAATAACAAACGTACGCTGAACCTGGAGAAGGAAGAAAAAAAAAAAATATTTCAAGAGAGTAGTGCAGAACAACCTTAGGACCATACTTTTACCTGGGGAAACTAGAACCTGACAGTAAGGCAAAAAGCGGCTTTGGAGGAGACTGGTAGCTAAAATGTTAAGACGACTGGACTTGAGGAAAGAACTCACTTGGAGGAAGTAGGAACATTAAAAGTAGTAGCTGGACTAACTGTTGCTTCTGCACGAGTGCTGGTGGTATTCCACGGCCGAGTCACTTGCAATAGTAGAAATAGCAGGGGTTAATTGTTAACTGGTTTGCCATTTGCCTGATTTTAACACACTGCTGCCAGAGCAATGAAGTATATTCTGAATAATTTAACAAAGCAAATATTTGTAATATCTTTACTGCTAGCCCAGCTATATATATAGCTATTCTATTACCTGCATGTGGGATACATGGCTTTAAAACTATATAATTAGCCTATCACTTTAAGTAATAGCTTGAGATGCAAGCTGCTTCTTTACTTAGATTTCCTTAGATACTCAGTCAAGAGACTCATAATTTAAAACCTGATTTTCAAAACATACCATTTTCTTGTTTTCTAAATAGATGAGAACTAAGAGTGAAATCTTGGGCACGTTGTGGTCAGTATAACCTTTTCTTTGACTTGAGGTATACGTCATAGTTATCGAAGCAAAAGATAAATCTAAGCAAGCTAAGGGAAGGATTGACTGGAGAGTCCATTTTCTAACTTGTCTTGACAAGAGTACTTGCTCTCTTTGCTCTTCCACACTCTTCCTGCAATGTAAGAGAACAGGATCATCAGAGTCAGAAAAAGCTTCCTGGAGAGTTATGAGAGGTAAGAGTAAGAATTCGGTCTTCAACGACAGAAGAATTTTTTTTACTGGTAAAATGTATTATGTAGTAACTCATTCCACTATATTTTAGATGTATACAACTTCATGCCAAGGGGGTCGGGAAACTCAGGTTCAGATGGTTAGTCCATACTGTGGTAGGGCATCTGTTGGAACACCAACAGCGTGTACTGGGTAAGGATGATTTCTTTCAGGAGGAATCAATTTGAACTTGTCACAGAAATAAGAGTATTCTAGCTGCCTGAGTTCTGCTTAATAATCATACTAGGCTATTTTTAACAAGACTTAATAAACTTTACCAGGAGCAGGTAGAGGAGAAATCAGTGGGGCATCCAAGAGCGGGGCTGTAGGGAAGGCAGTAATACGCACTCTCAAAATCCCGGGTTGTGAAAACATACCTTCTAGTTGGCCTGTGGTAAGAGGGACCTTTTTCATACTGATGCTTTTAAAAGCTGCCTGATCTGAGGTTATTTCCACTATCAGTGAGTATCTTTTTTATAGAAATCTAGCTTCAGGCCACGTTTTCTGCACATCCTCTATACATATTGAGTGTTACTTAAAGTGTTGACAAGCATATTGATTTAATTTTCAATTCTTATCCTTCATTTTCTTAAGCAGTTTCTAACCTCTAAAAAAACCTCCTTTTGAAAATGTATTTTTCATATTTTCTCAGCCCTGCATAAGGGGTAATGTTAGGATAAAAAGGAGGAGATTATGCAAAACAAGTGTAGCAACTTGAAATCCCCGTGTTGTGAGGGTTTGCTTGGTTTGTTTTGAAAGCCAGTCCAATCAAATTAAAAGCAGACAAAACTAAATTTGGTTCAAAGTTGGCTCACCTCGGATTTCAGCAGGAGCTGTGAAAGCCAAGTTTAAATTGGGACAGGAAGGGAGGGAATGTGGTCAATAGCCTTAAAGTTGAGCATTTTAAATAGGAAATCTGTTTATGCCTCCAATAGCACTTGCTGTTCTGATTTGTTTAGAAAAGCTAAAACAATTCAGAACAGTGGAGTTGCTTGAGGCTTTTCTGGCTTGGATTGAGCTAAACTTTGTCAGAAATTTAAGCTCATCTCCAAGCTTTGATTCATCCAGTTAAGTGGTGTAAGTGATTCCGATATTGACTTAAAGCACCATCTTGCCATTGCTTTCTTCACATTTTCCTGGTTTTCCAATATTGAGCAAAGTATTAATATTTCCTAGTCTTAAGAATACATTGTATAACTTATTCCATATGCTTTTCTAAGAGAAGTTCTGATTTTATCACAGATATTGACATACTGTTTCAAGGCAAAATTAATGAGTATAATATGGGACCACAAAAAGTAAGAGTCACGAGAGGTTTTTTGGAGGGGAATATGTTGATATTGCTAACTGCTGAAACGTGGCAGGGTTAGTTTGTCTTATTTTTGGTAGAAGTAGAAGAGTAAGTGCTTTCTCAGAGAGATCAAAACTAAGGAGAATATAGTTGCTAGATGAAGATTTTTGTCTGGGTTGAACAGCCTCACCCTCCCAAAATCTGCATGGAATTTTCTATAGGCAGGGTCTTTGCATTATTTATTATATTTCTTTTCACTCTTTAGCTTAACCTGCTTCTCCTTCCCACATTCTTATTTCTCTCCCCCCCGCCCCGACTCCAAAATGCCAAGGTTTTCAACAGGGTGGTTCTCGTGGCAGTCTGCTGAAGCATTGAATCACTAGTGACTTAAAGCGTCATCTTTGCTGCTTCACTAATGCTCCTAGGTGGATAGTTCAATGGTTTATATAATACATTGTATTTATATATGTACAATTTATATAATTTGTGCAATATGTTGTATTTATGTAATTCATGCAAATAGTGGGGACAGGAATTCTACTCAAATTGCTGCATTAGAAATTCAGGGGCTGCTGATGTGGAAGAAAATCACCACATCCTTTTCTCAAATAGCAAAATTCTAAATCTGCGACAAACAAATTTGGCAGAAAGAATGCATGCATATGCAATTGGAATTGATACGGTCCTTAATTTAGATCATACCAAGTTGTAATTCACTCATTTACTACATGTGATACTTGCAATCCAAATCAGATCTTGCATCTTTGGGGTCTGATTACTGATTTAGATACCTTTAACAGAATTGTAGACAAATCTCAGGACTCGCACCTCTTTCAAATCTGGCAGCTGTGTCCTGCATGTTAGGAGGCATAGCCCAGAATTTGCAGTCCAGATGTGGCGCATTCAGAGGATTTGCGATGATAGTTCATGGTCTTCCAGAGTGGTGAGTTTTATAAAATTCAGTGACAAACCTGGGAGTGACATACACATTGCCATCTTTGCTCTGTCCATAATAACTGCCAGCAGCAGTCTCGACATCTTTGTGGGAACACTGCAGCCACCCTCCAGCTCTACTGAATGGTGCAGGGAACAACTGGAGTAAGTTGGCAGAGCTGGAATTGTAATGTGATGCAGAAGATCATGCATATGTTATGAAAAAGATGTGATTTCATAAATCCCTGTCAGCAGTGAAGGGGAGGTGATCGTGGTTTGTAGGCTTAATGAGACGTTAGTGAAAAGTGTATTGTTAGTGGCATAAGAGTGAAGAAACTGTGAAATTTGGCTGGTATTTCATTCTACAGGGAAGAACACGGTACATATTGACAGCAGTTAAATTTGTAGTCCCCGAGTACCAGGACTCCAGCAGCAGGATTTTCTTTAGGTTCGCCCTAGATCATGAAACACACGTTGGTAGGGAAAAGGTTAAAACTACATAAAGGGTCAAGGCTTTTCTAAAGAATAGCCAAATCCCTTATGCTCCCTCTCCCCACCACAGCCACCAGCCCTGCTTCCATGTCCTGGTTTTACCAGTAAGGAAGGGTACGACACTTGCATTTGGGGAGCAGGGAGATGGTCTTAAAGAAACTTAAAGGAAAGGGTTACTCTGATTCTGCATTCAAGGAAAGGGAATGTGGAGCTGACAAGCATTCCTCCCACTAATTTCCCTCTTCTGTCAAATACCTGTATTATTTTCTTTGTCATCTGGATTCTCTGCATCTGGATCAGGATCTTCTTCTCTCTTCTCCTTTCCTCCCCCCAGCTGTGCTAAATTTTACTGCTGCTGAGCATTGCCCTTTTACTGCCATCATCTTTCACTAAAGCTTCAATCCCTTTTTCTTATTATCTCTTTTCTTTATTCTTTAATTTTCTCAGCCCTGCAAGCATGCATTCATGTATGCAGTTTGTTTTCTTTTCAAAAGTAGTTTGATTCTTCAGAATTTTGTTATACTCTGTTAACATTTCTTCAAAATAAAAAAAGTCTACAAATGCCTATTGTAACATTTTTCTTACTGTTTTCCAAATTTCTGCCAGTTATTTTATGCAAACTGATACTGATTGAGCACAGTTCAAATTTAGCGCTTAGCCTGTCTCTTCTATCCGCTCTGCTCAAGAGAAAACCGATAAGCTAGAAATTCATTTGGGTATATAGTTTTGGCATATGCACTGTCTTGTGAGTATAAAGTTTGTGCCTGGGCTAACATTTGGACTCTAAATCTTGTTTTCTTTTAGCTTTTTTGAATGTACAGTGAGTGCCATACTCTAAATACAGGGGAAAGTGTTGAGACAGAGAACATTTTCGCAGTCCGAGCCATGGTTTGATCTGTCACCTTCATCCTGCAGGAAAAGAATAGCAACATTTAGAAGAGTTAAATTTGGGAGGGGAAAGAGAAAGTTAGCTGTATCTTAGAATTACATATGCATTTAATTACAGATGCTCAAGTTAGGAACATTAATGTTACCCTACCCCCGCACCCCGAGTCCCCGGTGGATGTGCCAAACTTTGGGGCAATCCAAAAAGGCCCATATATTTTGTTTTGTTTTCTGATCTATTGGAAAAGTACCCTTTTATACAGATGGGTGTTACCTGTTTACATATCACAGTAGAAATTGGGCTTTGTGGAGATACTGAGGTGTCGGCTTTTCATTTTGGGGGTTGGAAGCTGCTAAGTGTGTAAAAACATTCTTAGTTTTAACCAAGACCAATCTCCGAAGTTTCTCTTTGTGTAATAAGAGTTAGTGATGATTTTGTTCTTTCTGGTCAAGCGGTCCACCTAAAAACCTTACATAGAGCTCATAAAAATCTGTCATAAACACAGAGAGAGACCAGAGTGGCTTGCTTGGGTGAGCTTGTCTGCTCCTCTGGAAGAGAGGTAAGCACTCATCTTGACAGCACAGGTTCTGCAAAGGGAAATAGTGTCTCACTCATCTCCTAGAATTCTTTGAAAGTGTTTGGTGAGTTGTGGAGCAAAGACAATCAGCAGTCAATTTCTTCTCATTTAAAAGGCCTTTCACAAGTTTTGTTGGGAGGGTCCGCTAAGGAACTGAAACAGTCATGGGGAGAGTGGCAGTGTTCTCATGATATTAATGTTTTGTCTGTTTCTCTGTTTTAACAATGGATTTATGAGAAAATTTTGTGTCTATATATCTGTCAGTAGGCAGAGCAGATTATTTTGGCTACTCAAATCAAGAAAAGGCAGAGGAACTTGGAAAAGGACCAAGCTAGGAGAACGAGCTGGAAGATATCTGCATTCATGTCATCAGAGAGCCTATAATTTTGGCACAGTTACAGAAAATAGGGATTTTTTTTTTTCTTTTCAGACATGTAGTGGTATACTTGCATTTAAAAAGGAAAATAAAGGACCACTTTTTTTTTTTTTTTAATTTCCAAAAGCAGCTCAAATACCTGTAATCACATTTTAAACTCTCCTCACAAGAACTCCATTTGTTTTTTACAGTTGTTCATGGGTTTGTTTTGAGCAGATCTCAGACTCGTCTATGCTGATCTTCATTTGAACAATTTTAATTTTGATACGTGTGGCAAATAGCATTTCAGCTACTCTCTCACAGTAGTCTTCACACTGCTGCTTCTCCCTGTTCAGCATCTCATGTGTTGTGCTTCTTACCCGATTAATGCAGTTCTGAGTTCTGGCCTGGTGCGTATTCCTTCAGTCTCTGTTCCTCTTGTTGTGTTGCATGAAACCTCCCTCCATCTTGCTATTATCTCTGTTATCTACCTCTCTTACCTACCAAAGCTTTTTTGGCATTAAAATTTTGCTTGAAATACTTAGTTTTAATCACAGTTGCCTTCATACCTGTGCTCTTGAGAAACATGCGAGCTAGAGCTGAAACAAGGATCAGTAAATACATTAGAGATGCCGCTTAAAGTGTCAGTAGCTTAAAACTCAATACGTGTGCATCCATAGGTTTAGAAATAAAATTTAGAGCCTTCCTTTGATGTCAGTACTAGAGATTCTAGAAATGGTATTTGTGGAGACTATTTTGGGAGAGGGGTTCAAAGGAAAGTTGAAATTAAATATTAATGAAATCAGGAGGTATCTAGGAATAATTCTGCCACCTCCAAACTCAGTGGTTGTCAGGTATTCTTCAGAGTTTAAAAAATCTGGTGGCTGATGAATTATTTCATTTTTTAAAAATTATGAAAGCTTGATTGATTGTGATGTTGGTTGTCTCCTTATGACCTTATTTACCTTTCCTCTTTTCTAATTCAGATCTTAGAGACAACTGCATAATTTACTAAGTGCTGCAAATAAAGATTCAAAATAAATTTGTAGGTGGGTTAGTTATGTGTTAAAAAGAGAGAGGAAAGAGAGATGTGCTTCATATCTGTGTATTAATGAGTCTATGTTTATATTAACTTGTCTTCCTCACATCTGCATGAGCTTCTTCATATGGTGCCTCGAGTCAGGTCTGGCCCATCAGTTCTTTCCCCTTCTGCAGTCTCACGCTTTTTAATGCTCTGTTGTTTGGGAGGAAGTCACCTGGAGCAGCAGATCCCAACCTGTTTTGTAGCTGAACGTTGCTTGAGAAAATTATCATGTTTGTGCATTTGGAGCATTTAGGCTTTTTTAATCACAGAAGAACTACTTTGCAGAATGGAAGAGGAGCTGACTAAATTAAAACCAAATCAATGTACCATATTTATCTTCTTAAATTGAAGTCTGTACCCACTTCTCATCCCCCAATTTGCCAAATCACTGGCATCATTAGAGACTCGGGTGATACTGGAGATAAAGGATGAAGCCTAAGATGTGCAGCATGTTGGTAGGAACATTTTGATGGGCAGGAAACGGATGTGTGAAAGGTGGATGGGTTGATACTGGCGTCAGATGCTTCTGTGGAAGGCAGAAGAAACTGGAAATGGAGAAACAGCAGCAGGGTGGTGGTGGGAAGTACCCTCCTGAGGTTATATGTATGTATGTCCGTGGCTGCATGGTGACTCAGTAAGGATAATGGGGACACTTACCTGTTCTGTTGTGCTATAGTGCATGTATGGTTAGGTAGTGAGCTACTGTTTTCCACGAGTTCAAACATACTGAGATTTAGTGGGTGAGGTCTGTATCCATGGAAGTCATTGTCTTAAGGTTCAATACCTCAGCTTATTCACACCAGAGCTTCAGCTGCCATCACTGTTCGGATGACCATACTAAACTATGACTAACTAAATGTTCAGCATCAAGTCCTCCAAAGACCTGTAGTTTTTGAAGCAGGCTGTTGAGCTCTTCCTCACAAAGTGATCTCCTGCTGCACTGCGAAAGCCTGCTTGGTTGAAAATAGTTTGAATGTGTAAATATAGCTCCAAGATGATTAGTTACAATCCTCACACTGTACAGTGTTGCATTCTTCAACCTTATAGCACATTTTGTATCCACCTTGCACTAAACCCTGCGGCTAAATCCCCCAAACTAACTGATTGTTTATTATTTTTCCCTTTTATTTGGGCAGACAGCTCAGGGAGCAACTGTTCTGGAAACCAGTCTTTTTTTTTTGCATTTGAGAACCCACAATGGACAGCACTAATTGCTTATTGGTACCTTAGAGCAATGATTTGCTGCTCTCCAGTTCTTTGCATGGTATTCAGCTTTACTATTATAGCTGAAGAAGTTGCTTCTAAACAGGGAAAAATTAAACAAGGAAACAAAAACGTTGCATGCAACTTGAGTTCCCAAGTTTTTTTACGTGATCTACAGCTTGAAGCCCCTTTCACGTGTTCTGCAGAAACCACGCTGCTGTGAATGGTGATGCCCATCTTCCAGCTGGAGCAGGCCACATGTCCTCAAGTGCCTGTGGAAGAATCTCGTGCATTATAATCCCTCCCCATCAAACGACCAGGCACGTGTCTCCTGTGGCCAAAATGCAGACTCCTGCATCTCATGCTGGATATGCTTTTGGTCCTGTGAAGGAAACATACGTAACAGCTTGCTGTCCTGTGACCAAAGCGGCGAAACATATGGTGGGAACATCTGGTTTTGGACCCGTAAGGCGTGTGGCAGCGGAGGCACCATGGAGGAAGAAGGGAAAGGACTGGATGGAGGGAGCACTGGAACAGGTCTTCCCTGGTCCACTCCTTGCTCCCACGGAGGGGAAGAGAGGGTAAAGGAACACTTCAAGGCTGATGCTTTCTGATGTTTTGAACATGGCTTTTACAGGAGGCACCCCTTCACTGTGCCTGTGATTTAACAATCATGCTTGTATTAATGAGTATGGCTTCACTGAAGTCTTTATTTTTCAGAAAGCTTTAGAGGTGCCTGATGTTATCCTAGTCTGAAGGCCCCTGTTAATTTTTATCAGAAGTAGTGTTTGACAGATTAATACATTCGGATTTATGGACCTGTAGCATAATTGTTGATGACATTTTGGCAACAGTTTACTGTGCACTTATTTGGGGGGGTTTGTCTTCTTCTTGCTGCTGTTCTGGGGCTTGAAACTGTAAAGAATGACACAGCTAGTGATCTGCAATAAAATTCAGGTCTTGCTTTCCTTCTTTAGAGAAATGAATTATAAATGTCCTTGTTGCCAAGCACTTGATAACTATATAAGTGGGAGAACCTCTCAGTGATATACCTTAATAGCAGAATTAATGATGTTTGAACCTAAGTCTGTTTGTTGAGACTTCATTAGCTTTTCAGCTGAGAAAGCGAGTGGGGGAAAATGCACTCCTAGCACATGAGTTGTGCACTGGGGCACGCGGGGAGACAAGCCGCCGGCTAAGTCCCCTATAGCACTTTTTTGTCACTGTTAAACTGCTGCTGTTTCTTTCATGAGTTACATATATTGTGGATTCCTTTCACCTTTTAGTTTACATCTGGGCTGGGTATTTTTGTTGTTTTAAAGTCTACCTGTGTGTGCGTTTATGTGTCTGAAAAGCATTTGTGTGTGTGCCTATATATGTGCACTGGGTTTTTTTTCAGATTTCTGTGCTGTGTTGTCATGACTGAAGATCAAACACATTAGCTATTTTTACACAGTGATGATTCCTTAGACAATCCTGTTTAGGGTTTGGTTTTGTTTTGATTTTGATTTCAAACTGTCTTCTTCCTAAACACTGAAATGTGACTGACTTGGAAGCGTGCTAACCATTTCACTGTGTTGAGGAAGCGTAGTCCCTATATTAAATGTCTTAATCTCTTGCAGCAAACTTTTTCAGTTTTTTTAGGACAAGATGTTCTTATTATAATCATAAGTGTGGAATACAGTACTATGTATTACAGTACTGGATTTTATTTGCAGAAGAGCCCCCTTTTAATGACAGTAAATTCCTAGTGCTAAGAGCCAAAAATCATGTTTTACTGTTTATTTTTTACTATTTGGCATGTCCTCAGACAATTTGTTTGTTGTGCTGGATCATCACGGGGTCTGTTAGATCATCTAATTGAAAAAAAGGGAGTTTGTTGTCCTGGAACGTCTCCAGAAGTTTTTTGTTCCACAGCCAAGTCCCTCCTATGCTCTAACTCTGAGGTCATCTCCATAAGTCACGTTTTATTATGTGTAATTTATTTCCCTGTTACACACTTGGAATCTAAAATTTTTAATTAAATATGTGGCATCAAGTATTTTAAAAGTAACAATGTAAATATATCTCTAAGCTTAGTCACCTGGCCTTCAGCCTTAGGTTGAAGGTTACTCGTTCTGTACTCCTAACAGAAACACACTGATTATTATTGCTTATGATAATTACGTCTGCTTCTAAGATATAGATAATGTACTGAATGATAGGAAAAGTCTTTTAAATGGGTATGTGTTTGTGAAAAAAAAAATAATCAGCATGCTTTGCTTTTTATGTTTTCACATCTGATTTTTCAAGAACAGTAGTTGTTGAGGAAATACCGGACAACATGCTCTGTCTAATAACATAAGGCTTGCACTGTATACTTTTGTTTCTGTTCAGAATGTCCCAGGTCCTTTCTGCAGCAGCTTTAATCAAGTTTTTCTTGAAAAGTGTATTTGGGGGTAGGGTGTATCTGTTTTTCTTTTATTCAAGATCATTCAAAATCAAATCTGCCTCTTAAAAGGTGCACTGAGAAATGGAATTGGTCTTTAGGATTTTATATACTGATCTATGAACACAATTTTTTCAGGAAACAGAAGTCTTGCTTATTGCCTCTTTTGACTGAGAGAGATTTTTAAGCCCCATAAATCGGGAAGGAGAGTTTCAAAGGGCTAGTTCCTATCTTTAGGTAATTACATATTCAGTGCTATCTTCTGAAACATGTATCATCTGTGTCAAAAAGGAAACCAGACTGCTGCTGACAGCTCTTATCTCATGAGCATGAAAATTGGGAGGGAGGGGTTTTAAAGTTTATATTGTTCTTTTTTTATGGTTATGAGGTCTCATACAACTGTGTGAAATCATCTATGTGATTTCTTGCAAAATGTGCTGCTGGCATCAATTGTCGCAGCGGATGGCAGGTATTGAAGAGGCCCCAAGTAAGAAAGTAGGAAGAGCTGAGGATTTTTTCAAAAAAAAAAAAAAAGAGATAAATTTATCAAAGAAGGAATCTATAAGAATTGGAGAACGTAATCTTTCAAAAAATGGTAGGTTAGTCCTGACAATTAGACTTGGAAAGGAGTAAAGGAGATCAGGGCGCAGAAAGAAAAGGGAAAGAAAGGGTATTGCTTAATGCGCTCACTTCCTATTCCAAAGATAGCTATCTAGATAAAAATGTGAGTGGTATTTCGGAGTAATTGTAGACCAGGATGTATTCAGTTTGCTCCAGCTGCTTGACCTTGCCTAGCTGTTGACTGAAATGAAACAAGCCATGTTGTGATCAGCACTTTCTCTGGGCTGCTGTGGAAAGTTATATGAACGCCCGTCAGTGTTGCTATAGGTTTTGTGGGCCATTGTACTGAACCCTGTTTGCTGCAGATCTTTCAAGCTCAAAGCAAAACTGTGCTGTGTGCCCAGCTCCGCCATGCCTCTCGGAACGCATGGATACTCACACTGGAGTGATTCATATTTGGGCTGTCTGGCCTGTCAGGAGCTAATGATCAAAGCTGGAGTGCAGCTGCTGTTCCAGCAAGCAGCCCAGTGAGGGTACAGCTTCTCCGTGCAAGTCATCTAGTCACTGGGCTGTCATTTTACAGCACAACCAGTCTCACTAAACTTACACTGACTTTGAGTAGCTTGAACCTAGGTTTTCTGGCATTCTAGTGTAGAAAATAGAGATCCTTCTCTTTGTGCCACCCTGTTTGCCCCCAAAAAGGGAATATCAAAGAGTGAGGTCCATCTTGCACACTGAAACTGCATGACAAAACCCGCAGTAATTGCAGGTGGATTCCAGTAACTCGGCCATATTAACAGATTCTGTGAATGTAACATCTTAATTTTGTGTTTGATAGCATTTCCTTTTGTGTTATCATAGGTCTGAGTACTCTTTAAAGGTGTATCTGTCTTCTTGCCTGCAGGATTTTTGAGGATCATAGAATCATAGAATGGTTTAGGTTGGAGGGCACCTTAAAGATCATCTACTTCCAACCCCCCTGCCTTGGGCAGGGACACCTCCCACCAGACCAGGTTGCTCAAAGCCCCATCCAGCCTGGCCTTGAACACTTCCAGGGATGGGGCACCTACAGCTTCTCTGGGCAACCTGTTCCAGTGCCTCACCACCCTCAGAGTGAAAAATTTCTTCCTGATATCTAATCTAAACCTACCCTCTTATAGTTTGAAACCATTAGCCCTCATCCTATCACTACATACCCTTGCAAAAAGTCTCTCTCCAGCTTTCTTCTATGGCCCCTTCAGATACTAGAAAGCTGCTGTAGGGTCTCCCTGGAGCCTTCTCTTCTCCAGCCTGAACAACTCCAACTCTTTCAGCCTGCCTTCATAGGAGAAGTGCTCCAGC
>RSEF01000002.1:108229955-108306766 GCA_003993805.1 Himantopus leucocephalus | reverse complement strand
TGACTCAACAAGTATTTCTTACAAGCAGATGTATAGGTTAAGAAAAGGTAGATGAATGAGGAGAAAAACACCGTGTGGTTGGTTATTCAGTAAGTTTTGATATTTTATCTGGATTTACTAATCCAGACTCATGCAGTCAAGCAAAATCTGTATTTCTGCAATAAATATTACTGATATAAATCAGGGTGTGAGAGTGTGTGAGGCTACACACATCTTGGCAACGTTGTTTCCTGAAGCCAGTTTTTACTGATTACTTTTGTGTGTAGTTACATGTTGGGATCCTTAAACAGGGTTAGGAAACAGACTTACCTACTATGAACTTCCCAGTGCTTCTGGGTATGGGAAGTGTATTAATATGCACTCACTGACTGCAATTATAGAATTCCTTCATTCATGTTAAAGTAGTTGTATGCAAGGATCGTGTTTATTTGTAAAAAAATTCTGTTGAGGGACACCATTGACCATTACTGCAGGCACTCAGAAGAATTAAAGCATAATTTTGAGTTTGAATGCCAATAACTTAACTATGTAGAGACTTCCTTTTTTTTTTTTTGAAAATCAGCCATTTGCTGAAATAGTTTGTCCTGGTTTAATTCTTCAAGCAGAAGAGTTAAACAACAGTGAAAAAAATAAAAAGGATCTCTACGTTTATATCAAGACAGAGGGGTGATACAAGCAGAAGTAAATCATGGATCAGATGTGTTTGTGGTGAACGTAGAGACAATCTCGCAGCAGAATGTCGTCTCGTGAACAGGGGTGGAGGCAGGCATGCTGTGGCTGCGAGTGTTGTGCTGACGTGTGCCTCGGAGTTAAAGGTGAGGTTAAGGCACATCTCATATGTGTTCCGTGTGTCACAAGTTGGTTTTTCCCCCCGAGTTGTTCATTCCTGTCCAAATAGGGAGATTGTGATAATTGACCTGAGAATTTACTATTAAATGCAAAATTCTATATGGCATACAAAGTCCTTTATAAACCGCAGAAAAATGATTTGGCTTCGCTGTTACAGCTGTGCAAGATGTTAGTCAGCATATTGCAGAGAATCCAGGACATGTCTCCTGTATAGATTTTTCCACCCTATTTTTTAAAGTAGCAACTCCATCTATAATTCTAGCTGACTTCTTCATTTATTGATGAATTCACTTCTATATTAGGGTAATATTAGCATGTTTTGCCTGGCTTTATTTAAATCTATTTAATCTCGAGGACTCTCCTAAACAACTGATTAGAGCTAATTTTCCATTGCCTTAAAACTTGAATGTATTACTTTGTTTATTCAATTTAAGAGGGGGGTGGGGGTGGTGGGGGGTGGTGATGCTTGGAGTGCCCAGCCAAGTGAAACTGCCTATAAATTAGGATACTGTCAGAAAAGTGCCTCCTGTTTAGGTAACGATGTAACATATCACATAACAGAGTCTTGCAAATTCATCAAATGAGGTTGTCCTTTTGCTTATTGCAAAAGCATCAGTGTCACTTTTAACAATGTTATTTGATTGTACCATGTAAGAATATTTGAACCACACCAGGTTACTTAGTCTTTTAAATCTTATTAGGACCTTACTGGATTTATGTTAGTTTCAATCAGCAACTTCTGCCTCTGGTACCGACAGATGGACATGTATGCAGTGCTGCCATGCGAGTGTCTCTTCATAGAAAGGGATTTCTAGTCAGAAAAGACAAGTAATAAAGATGTGAATTATCTTACCAATAAGGATCTACGTGGAAACCCTGAGCTGATGGGGATGGCCGGAGCAGAAATTCCCCTTTCCCTCTGCTTCCCTGTGGGACATGGATGAGGAATAACTAGCTTGGGTAGGGAATAACTAGCTTGAATGAAAGAGGATTGTCTTCTTTCTTTAACGCAGTCATACTGCAAATCTGCTTTTCACCTGTTGCTTTTCCACACAGGCTTCCCAGGAGCATCTGGCTCATTCTTGGAGCTAATCCTCCCCTTCACAGATGCTTTCTCTGGGTAAAAGGCTATCGTCATCGTTTCTGTGGGCTACTGTTTCTCTGGAAAACTTTTCTTTCTCTTCAGACCATATTACCTTGAGTCCCATAGTCTTCTACTGCATCACTTCACCTGCTTTCTCCCTTTCGCTGCTTCTGTGTGCCTCACAGAGATGGTACAGGTTGTAGTTTGTGGGAGAGGAGCAAGTGAGGGGTAAGTTGGCTTGTCAGGTGAGTCACATGGTGACAGCTGCCAAGTAAAGGAGTATGGCATGGGAATGGGGACAGCAAACTGGGTCAGGGAGCCGGGGAGCTACTCAGAGCATTGCCGTGACCCTCAGCATTGCCTGGCCCTCTCCTGCATCAGTGAGTTTGTCCTTAATCCAGAGACGAGAAGTCGATTCGGGCTCAGGTCTGCAGTCACGTGGAAATGCATACCTCGCCTTCTCTGGCATCTCTCCCATCCTGCTTCTTAAAACAGAAGAGCTGCTCTTGAAATTCTTTTAATGACTTTTTTGAAGTCATGGATTTAAACAAAAGGATAAAGGTTATTGATTAAAATATCGGTTAAATATCGATTTATTTTTCTCTTTTCAGACCATGGTTTAACAGTGAGGTAGAGTAAAAAACATAGGTACTAGTGAGTTGCCTATCCTGATGTGCAGCCATGGGCTACATGAAAAAGAGAGGTCAATGAGGAGAAGCGGGTCTGGTCACCACAGTGTTACCCACCTAGTGCAGTGCTCATGCTTGAGGACGGTAACAGCAGAGAGTTCAGAGACCCCTGTGAAAGCTGAGGCAGGAAGAGAGGCAAGCAGGAAGAATCTTTGCCAGTTGCTTAGCTCCCCCCTAAGCAACTTGTTTACATCCATCTTTCCATTTGCTCTTTTTTTGAGAAACAGAACCAAAGCCTCCGTAGAGGCTGTGTAAAGGGAAGATGGGTCTGCAGGGTTTCTGTTGAGAAACTTTCTCCACCCCTACCTAATATTTGCAAGAAAAAGCCATGCATCAATCCTGCTCTGGATTAGAGGGGCAAGGAGCAACCAGGTCTGTATCTGTAGGAGCTTCCCGTTAATTCTCACTGGGGTTTTGTCCCTCTTTAACCCAAACAGAATGGGCACGAGAAACAAGACTGCGACTTTGTGGTAGGGGTGGCCACCCCATGTGGCTGTTTCCTTGAACTTAGCTTCAGCTGGGTTGTCAATTCCCTCCCATTCAGGAATGCAAACATGGCCTCACGAAAGCAACTTGGGCTCCCCGACATTCAGCCTGAGGCTCACAAACAATGCAGCCTGAGGTGGGAACGCGCAGAGGGAAGCAGGAAATAAAGGTATCTCCGGTTTCCCTCCAGGAGGGCTTATGCTGTATTGCCTGGTTTCACAATGGGGCGACACCAAGTTTGAGCACGAAGCAGAAGCAGATGAATCTTATTTCTGCACACACATACCCACTCACTGTGTATTTATATTTATATATATGTGCATATATGAATATATGTACGTATACATTTGTTGCCTGACCCGATGGGGCAGAAGCAATGTGAAATCCCTCATTTTCAGGAGGACGAGGAACTTGAGTAGGATGCCATCTTGGTTGCCTGGGAAGAGAGGGGAAGAGCAGGAAGAATCTCCTTTCCCTTACCCAGGACTTTGTTTTTATTCACGTGTACGATTTGTACTAGAAGCTGGTTGGTAAAGCAGCATTGCTGAAACCTTTTACAGAGGCAGGTAGTTGGATTATGCTCACAGTTTAGGTTTATCTGTGTGCAGAGGAAACATATATTCGTGTGATAGCTGTGATTTCTCTCTGCAAAGGCAATAATTGCTGTGTCCAAAGGGGGTGAAAGCTTCTTTGTGTTTATTACTGCTGCTAGGATTTTGTAGTTTTGAATGTGTCAGGATAAGTGCTGTATTTGGGAAATGCAAAGGGAGGGTTGGGAATATAACTGCAGCCAAAAGTTCTTTCTGGGCACAGGTTGCTTGCGCGTGTCATTCTTGAACTGTGTGATCTTTTCTCAGGAGGAAGAGACCCAAAAGGGTCATGGGGTTTTTCGAGGGGGAGAGAGGAAATGAGAAACACTTTCCCTGTTTTGGAGAAAGGTAAAAGCAGGATATACCAGGATCCTGTCAAATCCTATTTATTGGCACTGAGCCTTTTCAAAACTGGGAACAAATCTGCACCAAAAATCCCAGTGTTAGTACATGCAGGAAGACGACTGCTGAGGAGGGGAGGGGAAGAAAAAAGGCAGATTTAGTTCCTAGGACCGACTGACACGAGCCAGATTTGGGACCTAGATCCCTAACTGAGGTATTTACATAGGAAAAAAATACGGCTACGCACATCTTGTGCATCATAAATTACAGCTTCTGACCCTAAAGAACTATGAAAATCCATACCCAGTTAGTGATTAGCCAAGCGTGTTCACTTTGGAGCCCTCATAGGGCTGCAGCAGAGAGCAAATGTGACTGCTCTTCATGAAAGCCGTTCATCGTGTATCCCGTGCCTGACAGCCTCCAAAAACAGCAGTCATCCTGAATTGTGCTTCCAAACCTACATGTATCTGAGGCGGGTTTTGGCCCTTCAGACAGGAAAATGTCAATAGGATAAAAGCAGCCTGTCCTAAAAAATGCACTTCAGCAACGCTTAAAAATGCGTATTTCGGCCTGGCTGATCCTGTCAATTTTTATCTGTAGTGTGTGCCCCCCCCCCCCCCTATGTAAGAAGGAGTATAAAACAGCTTCCAGAGTCTAGATCAAGCAGTACCATAAAAACACCGGCACTTGAACTCAGTACTCTCCTGAAAACTCCACATACCCAACCACAGGTGGAGCAGTACCTGTTTCTTTTCTCGATCCTGCCCTTTTTACCTTCCTGAGGTGTGCGCTCAACGTAGACGGTACCAGTTCCCCTTCCTCAGTGCAGCACTTCCCACCTGAGTGATAGAGCAACTGAAAAAACCTAAGTCCTTCTTCTTGTAAAATCTAGTTTCTTTTTGCCACGTGCATCTCAACACTTTTTAGATAAAAATGATATTTTGTTTGATTGAAGTTGACGGCAATCTCTCTTTGATTTTAGTCCGCACCAGGATTTTGCACACATACATAGCTATCAAGATACTAATTTTTCAATAATCCATTTTCGAAAGTCGGGGGGGGGGGGGGGGAAATATTTTNGGGGGGGGGGGGATAATATTTGGAGATAAAGACTGAAAATATTTTGGGACTTCAGAGGTGTCATGTACATCCTTTTGGTGCTCTTGCACCGCAGTGAATCGGGGGGGTCACGTTTGAGTAGTGCGGGTGTTGGTTTCTATGTGGTGGAAGTTTGGGAAGATCCAGATGCTGTACTGCTGCTTTTGCACGGAGACGCCGGTTTGCAAGGCGAGAGGTTTGAAGCAAGAAGGAATACCTATAACATTGTCAAGCTGGATGTTCCATTTCAGGGCCTAAAATGGAGGTAAATGAAGGAACGAAACGTGGTTTTCTTGTCAAGATTTGTTGTGGTGGTGGTATTGGCATGTACGTTATCACATTCGGATTAAACATTATTGTGAGCTACTGGGACAGCTTCGTTTCCTCGTTCAGCTGATATAGTTTGGAACGCTCAAAGGAAAAAACGGCCTCTGTGCTGCTGTGACAACTCGCGGAAAGGGACACTTTGCTTATTAGTCAGCCAGCGCATGGTGTTTGTGCACATACGTGCGTTTTATATAGGCGTACGTACGTATGCCCGTCTGATGGCGGGCAGCGTGCCCTCTCGGCAGACCCTCGCTGCTTTCCCGCCCCGGTGGCACCGTCGGGCTGCCGTCCCTTCTCCCCGCGGTCACTCGGGATGGCAGCCATCACCTGTGGCAGCCTGGCATCTCAGACCCAGCAGTGCCAAACCCTCCCTCTGGTAGCAAGCCGGGCTCTTCCAGCGCCGCCGAGGAATGCGGGGAAAGATCGGGAACACCACCACCCCCCCCAGTCACCACCACCGCCACCACCTTCCTCCTCCATCCCCGTGTGCCGCCTCCCCCGCCGCAAGGCCGCAGGCCCGCAGGGGGAGGCCGGGGCGGGCTCCGCCGGGGCGGAGGGAAGGCGGCCGGGCCCGGAGAGGCCGCGGAGGCGATGCCAGATCCAGGTTTTCGCGGCAGCAGCGCTGCCGGGGCGCCAGGGCCGAGGCTGCCGTGCGCGGCGGCGGAGGCGGAGGAGGAGGAGGAGGCGGCGGCGGCGGCGGGGCGCGGTGCGGTGCGGGACTGCGGGGGGAGGCGGGGGGCGGCCCGGGGCGAGGGCGAGGGCGGGGACGGAGGCGGCGGGGGGAGGCGCGGGCCCCGCCTGGCCGCGGCCCCGCAGGATCCAGGTAGATCGGTCCGGCTTTTACCTTTCTCCTTCGGCTTCCCCGCCGAAGCTGGTAGCTGGGCTGTTTCCCGGTCTGGCAGAAAGAGGCAGTGCTGAGTTAGGAAGACAAAAATAGACCTTTACAGAGAAATATAGGGATTGTGTGCGCGGTGGGGAGGGAGAGAGGAGAGCGGCACCCGGCTGGTTTCCAGGAGGAGCCCTTTTCCTCCCTCTCGTTGCATGTTAGGCGTTTTTGCACCGCTTTTTTCCCCCCCCTACCCCTTCCCCGGCCGGGGCACGGCTACCGCCGCCGCCTGCCCGCCGCATCTCTTCGGGGGAGAGAAGCGACCGACCCCGCCGTGATCGGAAAGCGGCCAGAGACCATTTTATGTGAGCGAGCCCCCGGGGGGGGGAGGGGGGGGGGGAGAGAAGAGAAGAGAAACCGTCGCAGGGACACACGGATATAAAAGACTTGTCTTCTGCNCCCCCACCCCCCCCCTCCACCTCCTCCCCCTTGTAAATACTAAATCTGCAAAGGCAACGATTTGACATCCATCCCAAGCAGCGGCTATGGGGTGTTTGGGCAACAGCAAAACGGAGGATCAGCGTATCGATGAGAAAGCGCAGCGAGAAGCCAACAAAAAAATAGAGAAGCAGTTGCAGAAAGAGAGGCTGGCTTATAAAGCGACCCACCGCTTGCTCCTGCTGGGTAAGGAGGAGAGGAGGGGGCCGAGGCTGGGGGACGGGGAGAGGAGGGCGAGGAAAGGGGGGGGCATCTGCCCCAGCCCGCCCGGGCGGCGGGGCGCAGCGGCCGGGGGAGAGATGTCGTCGTCTGCGCCTTTAGGGATGACAAATGTAGGGCTTGTTGTATCGAGCGGTACGCCAGACGTCCAGAGATTGAGCTCTCTCTCTGCCTGAGCCACATGGATGCACACATACAGAGCGGCTGCCGGAGGTGGGAGATGCTGCCGCGTCCTCCCCCCCCCACCCTCCAAAANCCAAACCCCACAGCCCGAACCGTGTATCACAATGTTCTCCCTTTCCTTCTTTCTCTTTTAGGGGCTGGTGAGTCAGGAAAAAGCACTATTGTGAAACAAATGCGAATCCTACATGTCAATGGATTTAATTCAGAGTAAGAATATGCTGACACTTTGTGACTTATTTTTCGTTTAAATGTTGGAAACAGGTTAACACACAGGAGGCTGGGAGATTTCTCCTGGCCTCCCCTGTGTTTTGGTGGCCTGACACTGCGTTTTGGGGGAGGGAGTGGAGGAAGGGGAGCGAGAATAAGGAAATTACTGCTATTGTATATTTGCATTTTTTCCTTCTGGCCCCCTTACTGTATTTTACACTGTTGCTACTGCAGCGCTTGACAGGCCCCTGTGTAGCAACAACATGGCGACTACTTTTTACATAGAAGCAAATAACTAAATATTGCATCTGTCTGTAATACAAAAATACATGTCAAGTCATATTCAGGATGACAGTGGCTGCTGTTTTTCCGGTGTTGGGGCTAGTGCAAAACTGAAACTAATTTTGCACATTTGTTAGAAATAATTGTTTTCTGAGGCTACATCATTTTCTCTCCGAAGAGCTCTTTGCCAGAAATTATTATTAATCCGTAGCGTTAATTTTAGGTATCTGTTGGCCTTCAACTATGTATTGTTAATTTAGAGCATGTTTACAGCATGCTGTAGAAATGAAAGGATGACTTCCAGTTCCATCAGGGGAGGCTTTGCAGATGTGGCTACGATTGTCTGATTTAAAAAAAATATCAGGGATGAATGTGCATTGCTCTTCATACTATGCAAGAAAAGGGATAAGGGGAAAAATATATTTGTCTGCGGTTCTTTTCAGTTAGTATGTTGTAATGACTGAAGAGCAGATAAACAAGCGATCAGTGAAAAAAAAAATAATGCAACTGACTGAACTGCTTTGGAAGAAAAAATCAAAGTGTTAATATTTCTGTTTTAATGCAGAGAAAAGAAACAGAAAATACTGGATATTCGGAAAAATGTTAAAGATGCGATTGTGGTAAGAACACACTTTATACTTTAAATGCTTGGGTGTACTGGAAATGATAAGGATTGTGCTCTCCAAGATTGTGCTGAGAGAAATCCCATTTTGCTGATCAGATTGGATTATCTTCTATTGATCCTGTATCCTAGATTTATCCAGATTAATGTGTTTGTTTTTGTTTTATCCAATTCCAGACTATAGTTTCAGCTATGAGCACTTTAATACCCCCAGTTCCATTGGCCAACCCAGAAAACCAATTTCGAATGGACTACATCAAGAGTATAGCTCCTCTTTCTGACTTTGACTATACACAGGTAAGAATAGAAACCACTGATTTATTCTGCTTCAAGGGGAACGTGTTGCTTCACTTTGATTTACTGAAATGTTGGATTTTTTACTTTTTGGAAGATGGTCGTGGGAAGAGCTTATGCCAGCATTACCACTAGGTTAACTTTCTTAAAAGACTGTGGTGGTTGTATGTGTTTTAGTGGTGCAAGGCTTTGTTGTTACCAGTTTATTTGCTGCTGTTTGTAAATGCTGTTTCTGCATTTAGTTCTCTTCAAAATTTCTGATCTAATTATACATATTAACACTTCAAATAAGACTTTGTTGAAACCTGGTTTCCTACGTGGAATTAGATGCAGGATGTCAGTCTGAGGAGTTACAGTCTACCTACAGAAAAGGATATAAAAGGAAATAAAAGGATAGACTGGCCCCAGTGGTATTTTCCATACTTATTGCACTTCACGGTGGAAACTCACGTAAACAGTGGTCAAGTAAGGTGGTTTGTTTCCTTATGTATTTACTGTAGTTGGCATGAGCAGTGGTTTACTTGGATGTAAATGTTGCCATCTTTTGATATGGAATCATGAGAAAATTAAGGATTTCTGCATAGAGGCTACTCTTTTGTAGACGTCTGAGAGATACCTTTAGGATTAACGTGCATAGGCATCTTATGTTTGATTATTTTTATCTTTTTATGTTATTATTTATAGGAATGTGCATAGAATGTTTTATATTTTATGCATGACATGAAAGCAAGTGCATAGACATTCTGAATATTATAAAGAATTTTATTTTTGCAGTAGCACAATTTTTAATTTGCTTTAAATGATATCGAGAGCAATTTGTTATGGGTACAGTAAGGACTAAAAAAATCTTCATTCATTGGCTAAATGATTGCAAGTTGTTCATGCTATCAATGTTACCAAAGAAGCCATTTACAATAGAGTGTCTTTAGGTTATTATAGCTTCAGGGTGGAAGGGGGAGAAGGGGAAGAGTCGTTTCTTTATTATATGACTCATATTCTCTGGTGTGTGGTTTTGCCTCTGGTAAACCTACCACTTTGAAGGTTCAAGATAAAGAAAAAATATCAGACATCTTGTACAGTTAGAATTTAACACAGAATGCAGATGTTAAGAAAACGACTGCAAGGTACACCCACATATTGCATAATTGCTCAATTGGTAGATGCAAGTTAGTGAAAATGAGAAACTCTTTTTAGAAATGGAATGCGAGTTTGACGTGAAATATTATGCAGGTATTGCAGTTCTGAGGCATTTGTTGTTCATTTTATGCGTTGGGGTTTTTTTTGCTTGAATTTTGACCCTTATATGTTCAGGTAAAATAACTTGTGGCCTATATCCTTTGCAATTCTCTATAGTACATCTGGTTTCTTGAGGTTCTGGGATAAAAGAAAATTAAAGTGGACTTTCCATAGGGCTGGAGATATTTATTTATTTTTTTAATTGTTTACAAAATTCTCCTTTTTCACAGAAACTGACTGTATCTAGTCAAATTTGGCTCACTGTTTGATACTTTATAGAGGGGAAAACTTATTCTCCTTGGAGAGGGAAAGGAACAGGACCCAGTGGACTGTGAAACCAGTAGTAATTCATTTGAAATCTCCATTCAAAGTCCATTTTGGTTTAAAATAAAAAAATTAATAACTGTGTTTTTTAATTAAGTAGGATTTCTGACAATACCATAACATTATTTGAAGTAGTGTCAAATAATAGTCCTAATTAAAAAAAAAAAAGTTACTACAAGCTTAAAAAAAGAAGAAAAATCTAGTGCTGGCTCAGAAGTCAATATGTTTTATGTGTCACTTTCATCTTTTCTCGCCTGTTTTCTCTGCACAATTCATAGGTTGCATCTTTGTAAAATGTAAAATTTGATTTTATTTTTGTTGGTTTAGTATGTTATTTCTCTTCAGGAAGATGTATGAGCAAGACAGACTGAAAAAAAAATGTGCTAATGTGCTTCAGGGCTTGATTCTACTCCAGTTCAAGTCAATGATAACTTAAAGTAAAACTACATTTCCAGCTGAAATAACTTTTGACCCATTTAGTATTTTTGGATAAGGACAAATATAAAAATACTCGAATAGTAATCAGTTACGCATCCTTTGCTAAGCATTACTGATTCTCTAATTAATATCTGATGTATGGAGTAAGGCCTTCTGAGCCAGAGAAACCAATGCAGTATTTAGTAGTAGACATTCAGGACTTACGGTTCTATCATCCATACTTAAAAACAGTTGTAAAGGAAAAAAATGCTGACTTAGGCAGCGCTTAGGTGTTGCCTCTGGGGTAAATTTCGGCACATTCTAAAACATGGCAAAGTTTACCCTTCTTCCTTTGAANGCGGTTCTATCATCCATACTTAAAAACAGTTGTAAAGGAAAAAATGCTGACTTACGCAGCGCTTAGGTGTTGCCTCTGGGGTAAATTTTGGCACATTCTAAAACATGGCAAAGTTTACCCTTCTTCCTTTGAAGGAGGGAAGAGGCAATTTTAGGGGTTTTGACAATACGGATGGTAATGAGCTGTTAAAGACATAGCCCTTAGTGTTGCATTATGAATTACAGATGTGTTATTTTTTGGATTATGTTAGCCATGTAATCTTCGCCGTAAAAAGCGGTGAAGATGCATTTCAAATGCATCGCATGCAAAATGTGGGAAAATGACTGCACTGTATCATGAGTCTTTAAAGAGAGATCCCCGATAAAATGCAAAAACTTCACTGATGGCACAGTATGGACAACACTCACGAGGCACTAATTTAAATATATTTGTGACATATCAGGTATGCTTGGATATGCATTCTTAAATTGCATACAAATTAACTAATACGCATTTAATTATGAAAATTGTCCTTTAAAATAAGTGGATTTGAAAATACTGATTTCCTGTGGCTGAAATCGTACTCTAATTGCAATTTATGACTGAAATTCCAAGAACTTGAGTAAGGATGGGATTCACATTTAGACTCAGATCTGTATTTTGGGGTTTTGTTTGTTTGGGTTTTTTTTTAATTACACAGCTGTCTACAAAATGCAAGCAGAACATCTTACTGACTTTACATTTTAATTTTAAACCAAATGGTTTTCTCTTTGCAGCCTTTTAACATTCCTTCAAGAGTCTGTGGAGTGCCTCCCCAGGAGTTTTACTTACTTTTAAAAAATTATTCTTTAATTTGGTTTAGTTAAGCTACCTTGATGATTTACCTAGTTGATATAAAAAACAATCAAATGTTTCTTGATTTCTTTTATATTTTTTATGTTGCCTTTCATTACTTTTATTAATAGACTATACAGTTTTTACAAACAAAATCCTGGGTGACTAATGCGGTCTAATTCTATAAATCATAAGATTTAAGGCTAGGGTTTTTACAAAGTTAATAAATGTGAATAAGGCAAGCATCCACTGTAGTTTCTTCCCTGAAGTCATGAAAGGAATAAAAGTAAATTTTCTTCTGATGACTAGTTTAGGCGTTATCTTAGCTCCATATTCCAGGGTGGAAGCAGCAGAAGGGCTTAAAAACTTAAATGGAAGCACGCACGCTATATCGGAAAGGATTTTTTATTATTTTTGGCAAAGTGTTGATTGATATTTGCTGAAGTTAACAGGAATTGACCTGCGCCATTTTTAATCCTTTATTGATGGGGATTTATTTTGTCCTTTGTGAATCAGAGTGAACATATTAAGGGCATATTATGCTGGTAGCTGTGGAAAAACATGGTGTATTATGTAAGCGTGTGTTTACTCAAGTTCAGTTGTCTTTATTAAAGTATTTGAATTTTGTGGGCATTACAAAGCTGCTCAGTGCATAATTCCTTTACCCATTGTCTTCCTAAAAAATGTAGTCAAATTAAGTTGCTTTTCATAATATATGTCTCGGATCAAGCTGTCTGATCGGTTATATGTAAGTATGTAGCAGGTAGTCACTTAGCTACCACCAAACTGTATAGTCAAGTGTTTGCCTATACGAACCAGTTACCAGTGAACATGAATCATTTGCTTAATAGGGAACATGTAAAGACTTCACGCAGATCTTGGGGAGTGGGGAGAGTTTTCAAAAGATTAGTTTTCCTTTACTAAGAATGTTTTAGAGAGACGCAGAGTGTTTTGTTGAACCTTCATAAAACAGTGAATTGTGCAAATGTAGTCCCTTGTGCTGATTTTACAATGTGAGTTTTAAAAATATTTTTTAAAGCTATTTTGTCAATCAGGTAAGCTCTTTAATTTAGCTCTTAGAAGTGAAATGTTAATGTCAGCATTGACAGGGAAACTGCTTTAGATTAATCTGGTGTGTGGTTCGCTGTACATTTTCAGATATTGCAGTTTGATTTCAATTTGATGACTTTAATTTTCCTCCACATTTTCTTCTTAAAAATCAGGACTTTGTATTCATAATGTAAAGACACAAGAAAGAAAGAAAAATATTTCTGGTCAGAGTTTGAAGTTACATAGACTTTCGTTAGGCATTTCAAATTTTTATTAGACCTGGTATTCACATTCAAACGGGTTGACACCTGGTGATGGCTGGTTTTCATGGTGTGTATCTCAATGTTTGAAGTAACCGGAAATCTTGATCAAGTTAAGTGTATTGCTGGGCTGTAGAAAATCTTTATCCTAAATAAATACATAAATAAAAGATTAAAAACGTAAGTACAGTTCATACATGGTTAAACTTGGCTTGGGTTGTGCAGTTAATGCTGTGACTTTAATATCTTACTTGACCACAACATGCTTTAAATTTCCCTGTAATATGTACTTGATGTAGCCCAAAGGAGTTACAAAATAGCATCATCTTACATCTTTTGATTTTCAAATACCTTGCAGTATTTCCATGTTTCTCAGGAGTGTGAAAATATACTATGTTTTACGTGAAAATATCATAAAAGAAAAGAGAGAGTATGGTGAATATTGCCACTCCAATGGCTTCACTTGATTTTTCTTTCTGTCTAGATTTTTACTTTAGGGCTTCGTTTACCATTTTGGGTAGAATTGAATGGCCACAAGCTTTTATAATTACCTGTGATCATGATATTTAACGTTGCTGCAGTGTCAAGTCAAAACTAACTTTTAATCAATTAGACTTTTAAAAATTAAGTCATTTGCCTTTTTTGTCATCTAAGATGCACATGGGTAGTTCTTCATTTGTTCTTATTTCACTAACGCGGAAAGGATCTGGAAGGCCAGGTAATGGTTAAATTGTATAGGTCCGACAACATTAATACTTCCCTGAATTAATAACATTTGAAAAACTAATGAAGAAGGCTGTCAGAGGAGGACAGCTGAAAATGCTACGAATGCTAATGTAGTTGTTGGCAACTCTTTAGTCTTCACCCAAAGGTTAAAGTTGTCAAGAGGAGTGGTATTGAAAAGTAGTGGATATTGGGGAGAAGTAGCAGTTAGGTAACAGATGAAATTTCTTTGTTGTGATAGCACTTGTTTTTATGCTGTACACTAACTATTAATTAACAGCAGATACTGAAGTTGAGCTTTTTTCATCTTAAGAGCAGATTTTGCTGATGCCCAGCAGTACCTTTCCTTCCATATGGACTACCTGTTAGCATACAGATGTAGCATAAGCGTGTCTGGTTTTCATTAAATCGGCAAGCTGAGCCCCTAATATTCTGATTAGTCAATGTTAAAGTAGAAAATTATAAACTTCTTATGTGTGAGATCAAGAATATACTTCAATGCTATGTGTTATTTTGTTCTTACTCTTATTTTCTGTAAGGATTAAGTTTGCTGTTGATGGATCAGTCAGTCCAGTAGTGCTTTCAGAAACAGCAGTCATGTTAACTGTGTATGTAAAACTAGAACTGGGATTATACTGCAAAAACTGGGAAAAAAAAAACACACGAACCCCAAACTTCTCAAATTGATAATATATACTGGAACTGGAATTCTACTATGTTTTTCTTTAATTTCTTCATTTTAATTCTTTAATAAATACTCTGATTTTACTGAAAACAAAACTGGGACTTAAAATCAGAGTGGTTTGTGTAAAGTACAGCTCTTCTGTGAGGCTCAGTATTTCTTGCTTAAAATACATGGTTTGTGTTTGAGGGGTGCTTGCTTTAGGATGAAGGAATTCCTTATGTTCAAGCATAAAAATGAAGTTTTTGCTTCAGTGAAACACTGCTCCATTTCATAAAAGTGTAACAACGTATTTCTTCCTCCCCTTGTTGCAAACTTACTGAACCACAACTGTTAAGAGTTTATATCGATGATCAGTAAATAATTAAATTTGTGTCCCAGGAAAGGAGCTCAGGGATATACTTAGGCCCGCACCAATTAACAGTAGAAATACTGAGATTGGGAGCCATAGGGAGTCCCGTGCATAATCACAAATGATCCATAGTTAACAAATATAAGATATATTCATTAAAAAAATGAAAAGATATATTAATTACTGTGTTTGTTTCTATGTCTTCCTATTTCAATATTTTTAAGAACAGATTCATCTTTGAAATATACAGAAAAAGTTCACCTTTCCCACCTATATTTGCCTTTTTTAGAATCTACTTTTGCGTAGCTTACAAAGTAAAACAATGAATTTCAGTCTGAAAAAACAATTATTTGAGAATGTCTTATGAACAATGCTGCTTATGAATCAAGTGCAGTGTTACATTCAATATTACATCATCACAGCAACACCAAATTAAATGTTTGCTGTCTTATATTGTGAATCTGATTTCCCAGATACTGGGGTGATATTCACACTTTATCCAGCCTGCCTTATTTATTACCATCACACAACACGGAGACTTTCACTGTGAAACTGGAAAGATATTATCATTTATTACTATGGCTAACTAAAACTTAACTTCCATGGTCTCCAAAATTGTTGACGTTTACTAATACCTCTTCAAGTTTTCTGCCAATGAATACAAATGAGTTGGGGGTTTTTTGAAAGTCAAGCCAGCATCCAGTCAAATACTGGAAATTAATGATAATAAATGTCATATTCTGTCTTTTTTTGCTACAATTTTAGCTGAAAACTTCATATACTTCTATCACACTTTACAAGGATAAAAATATTTTTACATCTAAATTTGGATATTTGATTTGATGGCAACGGGAAGACTAATAACTTGAATTATCATTTTAAGTAGGAGTGACTGATTTTCCTCACGGAACCAAAAATGTATTACAGGATTATTTATGAGCTTTAGAATATTTTTTTTTCATCAGGTATTTTTCAGTGTATATCCTAATTTTAAATTAAATAAAGGCGGAAGCAATAAGTTGAAGCCTGTGCTATCATTATCTTTGTACTGGCCACAGGTGTATGAAGCACACTGATTTATTTTAAACTGTGGTTGCTTTGGGGAGGCTGCTTTTTTGTATTCCTTCGCAGCTTGTGGCTGCTGCTAAGGTATCTTCCGAAAGTGATTCTGCGATGTGCAGGTGGCAGCAGTCCTTCTCCATCCTGGGCAGTAAGATTTGGAAAAACAGCTGAAGGAATAGTGTTGGTCACTAGGTTGGTGCCTGATGGAGGTGTGGTAGCCCAGCCAGAATAGCAAACTGATCCTGATTCCCAGTCTTCCCTCAAGGAAGAAACAGGAAAGAAATTCTTGCAATTTTTAGCACTTAGATTGAGTTGCATTGATACCTCTAGAAGATTTAATTACAATTTAGTATGTAGTTTATTAAGACTTAACATGCGCTTAAAAACGTTTGCAAGAACTTCACTGTTTGTTCCTTCATGTGTAAATAAAACTGAAGTATAATGAAAGTAAATGTAAATACATGCAAAGGGTAGCCACACTCTTAATGAAGACACAATGTCCAATTAGTCTGAGGATGATGACATTTCAGACTTTTACAAGTGGCAGTTTTCAGAGGAAGGGTAGTGAAATGTTTAATGAATTGTCATTATTTATAAACTACATTAAAACAGATTTTCCATCACAGCCAGAGAAAAGGTAAACATTGCACGGTATGTTTCACAATTGTCCTCATTATCAATTAATTATTTTAATCTCTTAAGCCAAAGGTAGCAGGTTGATGTACTGCTTTTGCTGTTTTTGAGTGCTCTGTAGAAGTAACGTGTTTACTAGTCAGGGAGAGTCTTCTTTTGACTTCGGTAGCCGTGATAAAAATGTACAGATAAGGGATAAATCGTTGTATGCNACTTTTGCTGTTTTTGAGTGCTCTGTAGAAGTAACATGTTTACTAGTCAGGGAGAGTCGTCTTTTGACTTCGGCAGCCGTGATAAAAATGTACAGATAAGGGATAAATCGTTGTATGCATGCGTATTGTCACTGAAGCCAGTGGAGACCTATGGAACAGAGGATATCAACTACTCAAATAATAATAGGGTCATTATTTAGAGTTTCAAAGAATTGAGTGTTCATCTGCACAACAGCCAAGAGCTGCGTCCCCTTTCTTCAGCATGTGTTGACTTTTTAACTTCAGTTTCTGAAACAGTATTGAGCGTTGCCAGCTTAGACCTTTGCTTATTTTTTTTTTCATCATGTCCGTGGCTTCATCCATTGCTTGTGCTTATTGTCAACGGTGGATTATCTTTTTTAATGTCAATATAGTCTGCATCAACAGACAGGATGTTTTGTTTGCAGAAGGTAGCAACCTGAGCTGAGGAATAGAGAACAAGCTAGACAGTGTGAACAGAAGACTTTATGTATACCTGGCATACAATGAAGTAAATAAGTTGAAAACCAAAAAGTATTACGAACAATCTTTTTTTCCCCTGAGTATCTAAGAAGCTTTTTATGAGAAATGTAAATAGGACTCTAAAGCAGATGAAAGGCAAGAACAATGCACATTTGCAGTTAACTGCTAAAATTTTCCGTAAAATGTTTATGGTTCTGTTCTGCAACCTATTCCATTTAATTTGCTTTTTTGTAGTTAAAGAGATTCAAGTGTTGTAGTCAAGTTCTAGGATCTTCTCTTTTAAAGAGTTCAGGAGGAGAATGTAATTTGTACAACATGGTTTTAAGTTTATATTGTCTTTTACTTTGGAAAATGTCGCAATAATTTCTTGGAACAAAGCTACCTCTGGTTGCAAGCACGCCAGCTATCACTTGAAGCATGCAGATTATGGTTTCTTGCTTTAAATCAGTAGATTAATTTTGGTTGGTTTAAAGTGCACTCTTGTAATTAATCTACTAGTATTTGTTTTAAAAACCTATGCTGGGTGTTTTGAAAGTATATTTATCCTTAGGCAAGAAGAATATTGGAATTTTTGTCTGTTATGTCAACGTTAGAGATGAACTTTGCCTTTTAAATCTTTTAAAAGTAAACGTTTTCTGACACTTCAGCCAGTTCATTCCCTGAGTTTTCTTATTGCTGTCAGCAGGACTTAAACATATTTTAATGCAAATAATTATCCCACTGTTTTGAACTGCAAAATTGTTTAGCAAGATAAAATAGGCTAAAGATATGCAAGCCCTCTTATCTCTGTTAATTTGGTGAACGCTTTTTGATCACGTCCACCCTCACTTCCATAGGATGTTAAGTGACAGAGCTGTGCAGATCATTCTTTTCTTAACATACACCCACATACTTTCTTTCATAAGAGCTAAATAATATCAAATTTAAGAACTGTCAGGTAGGAAAACAAGAAAAGGCAAAGAATGGTTAAGTAAAATCGGGGAAAGTGTATCCTCACTTCACTCTGTACAGGCAACTGACTCCCCCTTGCCTGCAGACCTGCAGCTGACCACGAATAGCAGCAGGACCTGGTTGTCAGTCAGCTCCAGAGCACCTTTGGCGCAGGCTGCGTGCCTTGAGGAGTTCACCACCCCAGGCTAAAAGAAAAGGCGGAGGAGAAACATAAATCAAAAAACCTATGCAACGAATATACAGTCACTTCTATTTTGTCATTGGGTAGAGGAAGAGGTCAGGTATCTCCACTTGCTGCTGAAACTATGTCATTAATTATCAGATTCCCAGCAGGTATTGCAGAAGAGTGAAGCTTCGTGGCAGGATCTGTGGCCTTAAACATTTGAGTGAGAATATTTGTTCCGGCAGGCAGGTGTCCTCTAACTTTAACTTCAGCTTCTCCTTCCTTCTCAGGATGTGTGTTGCCTGTTCCTTTTGGGAAGAGCAGACTTGCTTATTTAGAATAACATACTTTTAGTTGAACAGTAGAGCTTTTGTTTTTTCACCCCTAGAATTACCATTTCTAATCACTGTTGTTATCTGCTGAATTTCTCTCTAGGTTTTAACAACAGCAAACTAAACATGCTAACTAATGGACAGCAGTGTGGGTATATTGTGGACCAAAAAGAGTAATTAGTCAGGGAATACTTAAGTCAGAAATCATAACTGAAAAATAATTGTATGGATTAAAAATCACGTCAGCAGAGGAGGATGGCTCAATGTTTGTGAGAGCCAGCCTTTCAAACCGCAGAGGATTTTCACTGTATTTTGAAGAAATAAGGGATTAAATTTGGTCCTTGGCCTTCAGTTCTACGGAGCAGGTTTTGATTCTTCTCACTGATGAATGAAAGCCTGGCAAGAAGGATAACGTTCCATAAATATAGAAGTCATCCTAAACAACTATATTCCCTAGGGTCTAATTGCAAAGGCTTAAACATATGGATATATGTGGATCTAAATGCACTGCTCGTGTACTGCTAGCACAGCATTCATGCAGCTGAGCTTCCGGTTATGCAGTGATATTAATATCAAAATCACATACTTTCAATTGAAAAACAAAACAAGCGAATCATTTCTCCCTGTTAAATTTATATTTGGGAGGTCGTTGAGCGCTTTTATGGATTTTCTTGGGGGTGGGAAAAGTTGTGTAGGTTAGAGATTGGCACAAAACTTGAAATAAGCAAAATCTTTTTCAGATAAGTGACAGTTCTCTGGATGCTATTAAGCTGTGAACAGTAGGTCTTTTCAATAATCACTGTGATTCATTTTCATATTGTGGCTTTTTTTTTTTAATAATAATATCTTTAAAAGGCTTGCTGAACAGTAGGCTGCACCAGCATAACTTTCTGTGCAGAAGGAAAGGTTTCACTCACAGAGTCTTAGATAATTTACCTTAAATTGATTTGCACAGCTCAATAAAACCATAAGAAAACCGCACTACCTCAGATCACAGGTTCATTTAGCACCAAATCTCATCTCTGACCATGGCTGGTAGTGAAACTGGAAAAAGAGTTTAAGAATGGGGCAAGCACACCGTGGCGTTTCCCACGTTGATTGTGCTACTCTCCATGGCTTTATGGCTAAGGTATTTTTTGTCTGGAAGTGATATTTCTCTATTTAATAACTTCACTGGATTTTTCTTCCAGGAATTCTTTTTTTCTTTTTTTTTCTTTTCTTCTCCAACCTGTGTGAACTTGCAGTTACATGAGTGAGTTCTGCAGTTTAAGTGTGTTGTATGATTAAGTACCACTTGATTGATTTTTCTTCCCGCACCCCCACCGCCCCGCCCCCCAAGCCTGCTACCCACTGGTCTTCCCTGGTTTGTCTATTAGAAATATTTCATCTTTTCCACATTGCCCTTCTGATTGCATATCATATCCCTCCAAATATTTATCTTTCCGCTTAAAGAGTCTATTTAACTGGTTCTCTCACAGGGCTTGTTCCATATCTTTGCTCATTCTTGTTGCCCTTCCATATATCTTCTAGTTTTACTAGACCCCGTTTGCAATGAGAGACCAGAACCGCACACAGTATTCAGTGTGTGCATTGTGGATTTATACAGTAGTGTTATGTTTTCTTTTTCATTCTCTGGTCTTTTTCTGATAATTCCTAACGTTTGCTTTTTTTCCGACACTGAGTTGATATCTTTATAGAATTACAGTAGATTATTTTATAATTCGAAGAACTTGAACACAGTTGCAGGTAAGGGGAATATGTGTGAAGGTCTCTGTACCAACATTAGCAGAGCCCAAATGTTAATGACAATTATCCTTATTCTTCTCTGCTATTTTCAGATCTGTTGTACATTTTGACTAGTTTGTTCAAAAAATCCGTTGCATTCAATTTTTTATTCTTTCATGTGTAATGACATGTCTTCTCATTTGCTATGCTGCCATGTATCCCTTATGAAAAAGCATTTTTAAAATTATCTAACATGACTAATATTTTCTTCTGTGCAGAGGGAGAACACACTTCATTTTTGTTCTTAAAATGGAAAAGAAATTGGTCTTCAGCCTGATTTTGGAGAGGCAATGTTTACAGTACCAGGAAGGACATTTGTGCTTTCAAATCTGCTCATCATTCCTTAATCATTCGTTATGGTTTGCCTGATTTAGCAGAAAAGACGACCATTGTTTGGAACCCTTCTCATTAGAGAAATAGAATGTTTAAAAATACCAAAATGCCACTTTTTTTTCCTTGCAGTTTCTAATGCTGTGTGTCATTGAGAGAAAATGTTTTGAACTTTTTGATCTCCCTTGGGGAAACGCTGCAAGTAGCAGAATTTTGTTATTTTTATGTCAATTTAGGTCTTACATGATTCAGCACTTGTGGTTTATGGGAAAAAGAGTTGTAGATTATGATTAAAGGAGCAAAAATAGTAAGGAGCGGCTACTAGAAAAGGCATCCTTTTACTGTTAGAATATTTTCTGGATTGGCTTTTCTTCGTTTTTAAACCTCTACCTCTATTCCTCATATTTTCTCTATCACTTGTGACTAGTAGAGTTCAAAGAGAATAGTTCAATTCAGTTTCACTTTTCAGCATTTTTAACAATACAAAGGATTAAGAACAAGTTGCTATGGGATCTTGATAATACTAAATCTGTAGATTTAAGTCTGTCAAACATGTTTGTCTCCAATAGGCCAACTAGTCATCCTCTTCTGGCAGCCTCTCAGGAATTAAAAGAAAGTCTCTAGGGAGGGGAATGGAAGAGGATACAGGATGCAAAAAAACTGCTTGTAGTGCAGGAAAAATTCTTTGTAGTAATGGACCACAAACAATGAGATAACTCATTCTGGGATGCATTAACAAGACTGTTGAACAAAAAGACGTGAAGTGATTATGCCTTTCTGCTTGGCACTGGTGAGTCCTCAGCTGGGGTATTGTGTCTAGTTTTGGGAAGTGAACTTTAAAAAAAAAAAGGTACTCAAATGGAGTCCAGAGGAGAGGATCAAGAGTTAAGAGGAGACAAAGAAAACTGGGTATGTTTACTCTTGAAAAGTGAACACTCCAAGTTGAAGGGGAAAGGGAGCAGAATACAATTTTTAGTATTTAAAAAGCTGTAATTACATATTCTCGTGCCTGTCTTTCAGAGGGAAGAAATGAACTAGAGGAGAGGAGACTATTCCTCTCTTCTGTGTTGTATGGTAGCCCACATGTTCAGGATATTCTACGACAGGGAGTTTAAGGATCACAGTCTCGCAGATACACTGAGATATGACTGCCCAGTTTCACACACTGTATTTTCAGTGACATGAATCACCTCATGCTCAAGTTAAAAAATTCTGAAAATCTGGAAAACTTTGGAAGATGCAATGTCCAGTCAGTTGGTCTTTCACATTTGCTGCTGTTCTTTCTGTTCACAAAGGTCCTACGGGCATGTTAGTTGAAAGTCCCTGGGACTGCTTTTCCAAAACTAAAGCTTCTGTAATCATGTCTTGAATTAATCTAGAGACTTCATTAGTTATTCACCTGACTTGTCATGGCCTTGTTGTGTAAACAGACGTGATCATTTCTCTTAAATAGTGCACGTTCTTCCAGGGTGCTATTCAGGCAATGTCTCAGACTATAATATAGAGTACACAAAACTATCTTGTGCTTCCACATATTGATTGTTTTAAATCTAAATCTTGGCAAGATGCACACGATTCTTTTCTTCTGGTGGAGAACTATCCACATCTCCTAATCGGACAGGACTTAACATTTTTTTTTCCTAAAAGCAGAAAAAAATGGCTGGGGGAAGTCATGCTGCCAGGAGTATTCTGTCTAAAGGCTCAAAGGAGCAAAGAGCATGCCTTCAGGTACTTTCAATTAAAAGCAGCAAGCAGGAGGTTTTGTTTTCATGCATGTGTGCACTGACGTACATATATGCATTTATGTATAGGACTTTTCCTGTTTCTGTACAAGGTTCTATTCTGTTCAAGAACTAGGACATCTGGTCGCTAACAGTGGGGTAAAAAACCCAGTGCATGGGCTGTTAGCTGTAGGCCCTCAAGCACATGGAAATGAAAAGAGGATTTCGAGAATAAAACAAGTTTATCTCAGGTTTGTGGTATTAGAACGAAAGTTCACCAGGTGAAGGGTGGCAGGTGAGTAGCTTTGAAGTGTTGGTGACATCTCCCAGCTGTCGCAGCAAGGAAGTACACATGTGAGTCCCGTGGCAAGTGCCACTGCTTGGTAGTCTGCAGGCTTTTTGGAGATGTGTGTTGTGCATTTGTCTTCATAAGAGGGGCTTGAGAGGAGAATTACGGCAAAGCTGGTGATTTTGCAAGTGAGAGGTTTAAAGAACTACAGACACAGATCATAGGAAATAGGGCTTCATTGCTCACAATAGCAATTTCTGTAGAAAGGAGAAGCAACTCCCATTTCATTTTCCCATTAGGGGTAGTCCCTACTTTCCTCATGGAGTGGATTTAAGGGGAAATAATGCTGAAATGCATCTTGCAATGTTGTTGACTTGAAGGATGATCACATTGAAAGGCATATCTTTTTTTTCATTCTGTAATCATTAGGAGCGGTGCCCTTATTATATTATAGGTACAGCCAAATGTCATGCTCATACCATTCCTTACCCATGTTTACATGATAGATGTGAACATACCTAAATTTTAGGGTTTTGAATCCTGGGGGAAATACAGAGATAAAATATGCAGTAAATCAAAGTTTTCTTTTCATTTCCTTTTTCCCTTTCTGAAGTACGAACATACACACGCAAAAAAATCATTGCAAATAGTATAATTAGATGGTTATTTTTTTTAAGAACATATTGCTTTGCATGCTTCCAGACACCAAGAGGGAAATTTAAAACAAGACATTTGTTAATCACTTTATGAAGGGCTGCTCTGCGGAATTCGAGGATGTAATCAGGAGAAAATCCTGACTCTGACAGTCAGCTTGACTGCTGGGGGAATTCCAGGCATTTGCTTCTAGCAAGAGAGCTCCTTTGCTCTGAGCATTCTTTGTTTGCTGCACTTATGGACTGGCTGAGTTGGGTCAGTGCGTACTATTTCTGGGCAGGTTTTTCCAGTGTTGTTAAGGGCGAGTTCTTGTTGGGACCCGATGAGTGGGTTTCAAAACTGGAGGGCATTTTACTGCCTGACTGACATTCATTTACTTTTTTGAGATGCTTATGCGTATATGATATTGTTTTCTTCTCCCTATGTCAAATATTTTTCTCCCTAGGTTTTATAGTTTAAGCAAGTCATCAGCCTTTGAATATCTTTGCTGCCCTGAGAATGCATGCTAAGGGGTGCTTATTGCGTAGTTTGATGTGCATTTGTTCCAGCAGCACTGCCAGGCTAAGCCATCGTCCTCCTCTTCCTCCCCCTCCCTGTCACTATCCACTCCGCTTTCCCATTTTTATGCCTGCACTGTGCCCTCAGCTGCGTCCTGGTAAAGCTGTTTGTTTGGCCTGACCAAATGAGGTGAAGGGAGAGGTTATTTTTAGTGCGGATCATTTCCGTGGTTTTAACTGAGGGCGGGTGACACAAAATGGGGAAGAAGAAAGCGGAGATGGGAACAAGCGGTACGACATAATGGGGAGGTGACGGCTATCTAAACAAGCAGGCTTACTTCCTCCACCTCTGTATCTATGATCACAGATTATAGTCAAGCCAAAAGCCACTGGAAATCTGTGTGTTACAAGAAACCCAGTGCAGTGTGTTGGTTTTGCAGCTTCTGATGCGAAGTCTGACATTTCTTGCAGAGGTTAGGTGGCATAAGAACAGGTCTGTCTTGCTCACCCTTGCCCTTTTGGATAAGTAAACACAGCTACATTCACTGTGGTTATTCCTAAACTTAACTTTGTGGGCTGGAGCTTTAAGGCTTAGTCTGATGCATTTCAAAAGCAAACGACTCACATGAACTCCAGCATACAAAAGACTTCCTAGCTCTTTGAGTCTCATGTAACAAGAACTCTTCTCTCTTGGCTTTGTTGCATAACTGCAACCCACTTCCGCTCTATTACTGTATTATCTTTACTGACAACATGATAGATAGGTATGCAAAAATCCCTTGAGTGGTCGTTTGGCCACAAAAGACACGGCAGGGGAGGGTACCTATCAATACATATGTTTAAATTCTGTTTACATGTTGCCATGGTATTGGATGAGCCAGGGTAATAGTGTTCTTGTGGATGTAAAGTAAGACTGGAGCATTGTTCCAGTGCATGCCATGTCAGCGACAGTACTATTTTATAAAGTTTGCATAGCCTTCGGGGGAGATGGGACGAGTTCACAAAACAGAGGTAAACTAGGGCTCCTGATTACGTAGAAACCCTGTTTGGCTCAAGCTCTTGAGAAGAAGTCTTGGAAGACAGTTTGGGGAGAAGTGTTGTTATATAAGCTTGTCCCATCCTTGCCCATCTCTTGTTGGGCATCCACTGCTGGAAAAAGCATAGTGGGCTAGAAAAACCTCTGGTGGAACCCTGGAAGCCTTCTCAATTTAAGGTTTAAGAAGTCATTTCCGGAAGGGATTACTTTCCAACATATCCCAATCAACGCTATGCTGATTCATTTTTAAATAGATTACCTAAAACCAAAAAATGAATCACAGCTGTTGTTCAGGTGAAAGTTTTGTCTTATGTGCCAGTAAGATTCCCCTATTAGCCATTATTTAATTTTTCCACTTGCACTATCACAAGTGTGAGAGAGCGCATTGCCTTTCTTGCCAGAATGCACGATGGTTTTCTTTCTGTAAGCTCAGAGAGGCTTCTACAAAAAGAGAATCATCAACTCATTTCTATCAGCCTGTCCTTGTAGAAGCCGTTATTTGATAATATGAGAGAGCCTATGGCTGGCTAGAGGGGAGATTGCTCTCAATAGGAGTTTCAAAACCAGTAAGGCCATTTTACATGTACTTAGCAGTGAAACTCCTGAAGTTTCACAAGCTATGAGGTGCTATTGGAGAGGCAGATGTGTCTAACATATACGTTTAAAAAGCCTAAGGGTCAATTCAAAATTTAGCTAAGTTAAATTGTGTTGTTTAGGAGATGAATCGAGAGCAAATGTGATATGCTGTAGTGTTTTGTTGTCATAAAGTCCAGTGAAGCTTTTCAGCTGAACTTTTCAACCCCTGCTACAAATGTTAAAATACAACCTCTAGTATCTATGCCTGTATTAGCTCAAGCATTAAATGATTTCATATCTTTTCTTATGGAGGAAAAAAGGAGTGAAAGAAATAAAACCTCCTTGCGTTTCAACCTGAATTTATGTAACGTGAAAAAATTGAAAGAGAATATATCTATCCGTGCAAAAATGCAGACACCATCTTAGCTGAATACTTGAATAATGAGTACTGCGTGGAGGCAAGCTGAACACTTCTCTGCATCGTATTCGTAATTTGTTTTAAATTGTATTACTGCCATTCTTTAGCTTAGTTTCCATGTTCACTTCTCTACAATCTGAATGCTCTGTTATCACAAGGAAAATGTCCCAGTGATGTTTCCTGAGCATGTAAAGAGACACAGGGAAAGGAAGTTCACCTTTTTTTTATTATGTGAAGTAAAATATTGGCATAAGCATGTTTTTCCCCAGGTTTATTAAAAAAAAAAAATAACATTCAAGCATCTTTAGACTACAGTAAAACTACTCTCCATCTGTGCCTAAACACAAATTATCTGAAATACAAATACACAAAAATGTGTTCAAAATCGGTACAATAGTATATCAGTAGGAGCCAATGTTGTTACTTTATTCTTCAAAATAAGTATCCAAAAAAAAAAGAAGAATCCACATTTGACTCAAAATTAAAGGTTTAATTTAAGCAGGTTTTGTTATGATTTTTATTTTTCAAGATCAGAATAAGTTTCCAAGAAGGTTTGCAAAGTGGTAGATAGAAAAGGTGATTTAAAGCCAGCCAACTTAGAAATAACCTCTGCAGCCAACTAGAACTGAAAATTAACAGTAAGTAAGAGAGGAAGATGAATAATTTGTTTTCCCATTTACATGAATGGGTGTCAAAAATATGTCAAAAACAAACAGAACAAAACTTGAAACTGAATCATTAGGAACAATTTTAAATATTTTTTAAATGTAGACATTTTTAAAGATATAGCTTTGGTGCATTGGAGAGCTTATCTACCTTAAACTTGTGACTCTTCACTTTACAAGCAGAGAATGTTCAAGGGATGTAACACAACTGTTTTGCATCAAATGCAAAAAATCAGGGTGTTTGTTTGGGGTTTAATGGATTTATTCTGATTTACCAAGACCTTTATACCTTTTGTGCATGTGTACAGTGTTGACTATAAAAATAGTATTTGACCAGTACAGCAAAAGTATAGTAACACCTGAGTATTGAACCAGTTTTTAAGATGTTGTTTATTGTAATGCTTACTGTATTTATAAGGTCATTTATTGTGTGAAAGAAGCAGCAAAAATTTTGGTATTGATATCTGTTTAACTACAGGAATCATGTAGGATTTTTTTTTCATGGATACACATAATCAGCACTGCATACTTGAATAATTCATCAGATTATTTCCTTCTTTATTAGTGCTTTTCACAGTGTCAGCAAGACTTTCCTTCTCTGCTTTCTCAACTCTCCATGGGCATGCTAGATCCTCTCTTCTCCTGTCTAGGGACATCTGCTGTGGGATGGTTGAGGCGAAGGAAAGGGGTCGCTGAGGAAGGTGCCCCAGTATCTCCCTTGGTCTCCTCTTCTTTCCTCCCTGTCCTTGACCTGTCCTTTCCTTCCCCAGTGGGACCTGGGCAGGAGACTTCCCCAAAGTTGTCTTCTCAGCGGAAGGCCTCTTGGGTATGGCTTGGCTGTTTCTGCTTCGTGCCACCTGGGGAGACATCATGAGAGGCCGAGTTATATTTTTATCTGACACAAGCCCTCTGACACGAAAAATGAACTTTTGCCATGCATGTATGTGATGCTGTCCTGTTGAATTGTTTCCTGTCTAAAGTACATATTTCTCAGTGTGGAACATTTTTAGCTAATCAAAAAACACTGAATAAATACACTTGGATAAAAGGAAGCATGTTGATGATACAAACTATATGTCAGGTGGTATGCTTAACATATGTATTTTCAAGCTGACTGTACAAAGTAAGAGCAAATAATTGCTGATGTTTACAAAAACCCTTTTATACAGATTGCATGAAAGCAAGTATCTTAAAGTACACATTAACTAAAAAACGGGAGATTTTGATTAATTCTTTAAACTATGTAAATGTAGCTTTAAACTCACATGGGTAGTCTGGGCTGCTAAGCTTTTAGTGTTTTCCTTTAAGGTTGAGATTTAATTAAAGGTCAGTGTCACACACATTTCCACAACACATAGTAAAACCCTGGAATGAAATGAGCCTCACTTGAACATTTGATTAGACAAGATAATGTATTTCCCCCTGGAGTAGTTTGTTATTCAAAACAAGCTCTTTAGGGAAGGAAGTTCACATCAGTTGGTAACTGTTCCTGTGGATACCAAAGAACTTTGTACAGTACACGCTACAGTAAATTGCACTGCAGGTCATGTAGGAATTGGAAGCACGGCCCGTCTCTATGCAAAAGTATCAAAATGTATAAAAAAAGATAATAAAGAGCCTAATAGCAGACAAACAGCAGGCAGTTATACTAGAAAAAAAACCCCCGCAAATTTACAGAGCCAGTCATGCTTTTAGTTAGTCAAGAAATTGTGCTTTTCTAGTAGATGAATTTTAGAAATGCTGTTTTAGGCCTTGTGTGTCAAAAAGAAAACACTAAAAAAAGTTTGCTATGAACTGATGCCCTTAAATGTAATGTGAAACTGAATAGCTTCTGGCAGTTGTAGATTTCATAACTATTAGCTATTCTACTCTGTAGATTAGATGGCTTTTTTTTTCTATCATTGCCCTGTTTTGATGCTCTTGGTCTTCACTCGCCATGTATCTTGAAAATTTTAGTGACTGGTAGCAAGTGGTGGTAGCAGGCCACGTTCATTAGGACTCAGCTAATTTTTAACTTCTGTTTCTGATTATCTGTATGAACTAACTTTTGAGGGTAAGCTGGCAATGAATGTTGTATTCTGGACTTTTGAAATGAACACTCTAAAACAAAGACTTGTTTTCATGGGATGGGAACATTCCCTCAAGTTAATAAATGTTTGCTGCCATGGAAGCAGTTTTAAAACACTTTACAATATAGCAGTAAGTCTAGTATATCTCTGGTGTGTACTTTGGTGTAGAAATCCAGTTTAAATCTAATTTTGACTTTATCTTGGGCTGCCATGTTGTTTATGTCTTTGATTACAGACGTATCTGTTAAATAACCAGCCCAAAGAGTTACTGTGTTCTGAGTTTGCTGAAGCTGCTAACTAAGCTGTCATTTGCATCTTAAACTTGTTATATGGAATTATTATGATGATGGTCATCATAAAAGTTTGGGGGAAGAGTTCTGCAAGTTTTACATAGTATATATTATATTATATAATATCATTATAATATATACCATTAAAGAGTGACTCAATATAGCTGTATATGAATATTATACAAAAGACCTAACATAATTTTATATTGCCACTCTTGGTACATAGTACTAGCATTTGAGCTGTAGTTTGGTCAGTAGATAATCCCCAATTGGAAAAAAGAGGCATACTTTGGCAGTCAGCACTGATCTCTTGTGCGATTCAAGCAAGTAACTTAATCTTGTTTCCTCCATTCCTTCTCCTACCTTTCTATTTAGCTAAAGCAGAATAGGGTACGTGCCCAGCATAATGTGCTTTTGGATCTTCACCAGGAGCTCTAAGTGTTATTCTCAGTCCTGTAAATTGTAATTTGTTCCATAAGTAATGGAGCTAATAAATTCTGGTTGCCTGTGGATGTGTTGTAGATGCCCAGACTACTTCTCCAGTGATGATAAATAGCCTGTTTTTCCTTTAGGTCTCCTATTGCTTGATTTTCCTCAAAGTAGTCCCAGTCCCCGTCCAGCTGGGCAAGAGGCAGTGCACGTCGGGGCACCATTTGGTGAATAAGTGCTGACTGGCTGGTCAGACCATGCGTATTCGTCAGCAGCTAATCCAGCAAAAGCAGCTAACTTGTTGAGTTCACGCTAAAACTTCCCTCCACTAAGGAGGTGTTGAACCAACTCCTTCCACCAGCCAGCGATGTTCTTGTTAGACTTTGAGTCCTCTGCCTTTTTGTGGCATTTGGTTGGAACTGGCCAATATGTTGCATAGCTAGGTAGAAGGCATGGTTGATTGTCAGACAGATGTTTGTCATAAGATGTTTGTATCTATTAGTTATGCTTTCATTCCAGTCCTTTCATTTTTTTGTATGGACTTTTCTGCCAGCCTCCTTCAGTCAAGCATAACACACCTTGATTTCTGTCCTTCTAATTGTGCATAGTGTGCAATACGGATTTGCAGAAGTGTGTGCAAATTCAAAATTTTGCATTGTTAATTTGAGGGGGAATTGCTTATAACTATAAAAATAGTTTATAACTATTTTCTAGCCCAGGAAGATAGTTTCCCAGAGCATGCTGTGGAAGAAGATATTTTATATCCTGTACTTTATCTAAAGATCCTGTGTTATAACTGCAGTATCTTCAACATAGAGAACAGCACGTGGTTTGGCACTGATGTGTAGTATCAGCAGTGCCAGTGAGATTTAGACTGCCTCTATTCTAAGGTCTCATCAATAGTAAACCACCTTTAGAATACAGTCACTGAAGAATAACTTTCAAAATAGAAAAATTATAGCTTTCTTAACTGGTTTTACAAATTTATTCATTTCTACGTTTTAATTGGGTATCACTTTAAAAATATATTAAAAACTGCAAGGATGTAGAACGCGTAGCAACTTACATTTCCAGGTTTATGATTTTAACTACATATAATTAAGTCCACAAAAAGATAGTTCTTGACATGTACATCTGCATAAAATGTTCAGCTGAAGTGTGTGCTGCTAGTTAGAAATGTTGCGTCCCTTTTTCTTGTCATTCATAAAATGAGTATAAGAGGGAAAGAGGATAGCTGTTGTGGAAAGTTGTTACTACAAAATATGGAAAACATGAGATCTAACGGTATGTTATAACAAAAATAACTTTCAATAGCTGTTCTAAATTAGGCAGAACTTAACAGCTAAACAGACAGGCTTCAAGTTATTATTTGAAAAATTATTCAGCTGAGGTGCGTTTCATCCATTCACGTCTTGTAGTTGGAAGGCTGGCTTTTCTGAAGCCAGTGACAAAACTGCTGGTTACTTTAGTGGCATCAAGAGCCAGTCAATGTACTTCAACATGCCCGAGCTCCATTTTCATCCAAGAAAAGATACACTGTCATAGGTCTGTTTCATATAGTATGAATTCATCATTGTCCTGGGCTGGCCAAAATGATTGTGGGTGGTACAGAATACAGGGTTGCATAGCCATCGTGTTCACACTATGATATGAAAGGTAGGGGAAAGTTATTGTTGCTGGAGGAGAATTTACAGAAAGAGAGTTCCTGACAGTAGGAACGCTTTAAAACTTCCGTCCTGCATGGAACTGGTGGTTTGATATTTTTAGTGTATTGAACAGTCTTTAAAAACCTGTTTTGCTGCCTGAATTACTACATTAGTAATGTTTTTTTCCATTTCGTAGTACTAGATCGCTCTTTTGTATGTGAAAGTAAATAGCCATTTTACAAATATAAGCGTAATATGATATCGCTGAGGTTCAGTGAATTACAACACAGCTTTGCTTTTCCTTACTGCAGATAAGACACGAGCAGTGTAGTGCTTTTCAGATTACTGAACACTTAATGAATTTTGAGATGAGATTATTCAGTTCATAGCTAGGTAGTTTGAAGGTATGCTTTCTTCAAACATGACAGCTCTTCATTAAATGCTGCAGGTATCATTTCAATTTTCATAGCATAGTCTAAAGTTTTTTATGGGCAAACCTTATTGTAAAAATGTTCAGTGTAGATACAAAAGTGAAAAGATTGATTAAAAATGTGGGCAAATCTGAAGATAACAGCTAAGAGTCTTTGTTTATTCAATACTTAACCAAAATCCCATGAATACTTGGAATGGTTTAGTTTTTCAAGGTGGACACTGAAATTTCAACTGAACTAAGAGATGGGAAAAGGAAAATTATGCTTTTTGTATGTGTGGGCCTTTATACTGTATCAACAGTAAGTGATAATGATTTGTAACATTATTTTTTTGTGGTACAGAATTATTTCCCAAAATGCGGAGATGGATTTACACATCCATCCAGTCAACAAAAATCCTTTGCACTAGTCTTAGTTTAACAGAGTTGAAAATAGATAGGTTGAAATACTGTCATCTTCCTTAATATAATCTTACTGTAATGTATACAAAATACATTAGGATAAACAGACTTTAAAATGTGAATTTTAAAAGTCCTTTGGAAAAAGGATACAAGCAAGCAGGTGGCTTAAAAAATTTTGCCCATCTCTACTAACCTCTTAGTGATCTTCCTTCTAGCTCATACAGTCTTTTTCAGTCCACTGAGTGAATAATAAAGGACTTTCCCCCTTCCTGTTCCCCTGTCAGCAGGGTTGGTTGAACTGTAAAGCTGCCTAAATAGTTTGTAAGTATATCCTGCCATACTTTTTTAATCTATGCTTAAGATTGCAGGGATTCAAAACACTGTAAAATATGTAGTATCATGCAGGCTCAGGCAGTAGTATGATTGCAGTAGAAGAAAATAAATTACATTTTATAAATTCATATAATTCTCCCATTGAAATGCTTTCCAAACAGTATTCCTTATTTTTATTTTGGAAGTCTAGTGCTGACTTTCCGGGACTCAGTTTAGTTGCTACAGCCTCTGACTATTTTTATTCCACTTCCTAAGAAACATGGATGCCGACAGAAGCCTTTTTCCAATCCACGCATTGTCTGGAAAATCTTACATACTACATAAAAGTTAATCTACTTACCTGAAGACCCAACTTCTTCCTGAAATATCTTGGATTTCTTCCAGCATCAGCAAAGACAGACGGTAGTTTGGAACTGTCATATACAGGAGCATTGTTGAAAAAATAACTCGGTGTTTAAATTTAAACTTCATTGTTACGTGTTTAGTTATTGACCCATGTATCTGTGAAGAGAAATGCATTTCTTCCTTCCTCTCTTTCTTCCTCTCCCTCCCCACCAAGAGAGGTCTGGTCCTCCTGCTACCTTTCTTCCTCTTTCCTGCTCCCCCATTAAAAATAGAGCTCTTCCACTTCATTATCATTTTCCTGAGCAGCCCAGCCCCGGTGCGCTCGATCACAAGATTCACTTTCCACTCTTGCCAGCATCCCTACAGATTTCTTTGTCCTAGATAGCACTTCCCCAGTGAGACACCAGATGACTTAAGGAGATTAGACAAGGGTGACCAGTTCTGTGAGAAAAAAGTGGGACGCGTATGGGCTCTGTTTGCGTGGGAATCCTCCTGGTAGGCAGAAACTCCTTCCACTATGGGAGAATCCATCAAAACTGTTTCAGTAAGGATAGCAGGTTTTTGCTTGCAGCAGAAGTTTGCTTTTTGACTTGAATTAGGTTCCGAATTAGTGGTAGTTTTTAGTCATCCAGAGATTTTCTCAAAGAGCAACTGTTCCTCGGTGGGATTTTTTTTCTTATTCTCCTTTCGGGGTGGTTTTGCATAACCTCCAGGTTAAATTGCCAATGGAGTTTGGAGAAAAGAAAGCAAATATAGCAATATATCTAAGAAAGCCCACCTACAAGGACTACTATCAATCAGAAAGTCTGTGGGCTTCTGAACAGGGTAGATTGGTGTTGAAGGGAATAAACATGTCTTGTGAGCATTGATGTGGTTACTCAGTTGCCCCTATCCCTTACAGATGATTAGTTTAAAGGTTCAGCAAGATGGTAACAAGTTCAGAACTCAGGAGTATCTTCTCTATTTTAGAAATGTCACAGTTAAGAAAACTGTCCAGCTTGTTTCAAAATTCTTTGGAAAACTTTTGTCTTAACCCCAAATTATGTACTACCACTGTTGAGACTGGTATAATCTTTTTGCTAATACAGATGGAAAACTCAGATTCGAAATAATATTCCAACAATTAACTCTGAAGTGATTACTGATATCCTAAAATAGTAATAAATGATGATTCTTATTGAAGTATCTCAAAATTTCCTAGAGACGACAGTAAGGGTTTTTTCTAATTTGTATATGGGGAAACTCAGCCACCAGAGGTCACAGAGAATAGTTGGCAGAGCCAGAAATAGAGTTCAGGCTTTTCCACTTTCAGCTGAATGTTCTTGTCACTGGATACCACCAGATGGTCTCCAGATTATTCAGTAAATAAGCCTCTGCATCCTCCATAAATATTCCGCCAAAGCCAACTGGCTGTGTCTCACGCTTGCTAGTTCCCAGTCTGTGAGAGTGGCTGACTTGGCAGGTAATGCTGTAGCTGGCCCCATTGAGCAATCCTCTGTTCTGCAGGTTCACTAGTTTTACCAGGCAGAACAATCTCTTCTCCACCATTGTTTTTAGCAATTCTCCTCTGCATCATCAGGAACTTCTTTTTTAGTGTAAAACTTTTCTGTGTATGCTTCAGGCAAACAATCATCCTAGAATCGTAGAATGGTTTGGGTTGGAAGGGAGCTGATTTAGAGGGAAAAAAAAAAAACCTCTTCTGATAACTGCCTGCAGATGTCTGAAAAGTGTCTAAAGAAATATTTTATCTGCTTTTAAAATCTGGATGACTTAATTGTTACTGTCTGTGTGCCTTGAAATTCAGAGGGTAGAAGCATATATACACATGCACTTGTGGCTGTGTGTCTGTCTGTCTCTCTGTGTGTGTAGCATAAATAACAGATGGGAGAGGAGGTTCATGACTAGAAAACAAACTGTTTTCTAGTCTCTCTTAATTCACTTCTTCACTTCCTAGTTCATAGGCATTTTGCTATTCTGGTGAGGGTTTTCATGGCCTTCAGTTCTGCAGGATTTTGCCTATACCATAATATGTGCCTCATATAGAAGTGTCCGAACTAACCTTTATGTGTCTGGTATACTTCTGTTGGGGAGTTTAGTAGTGTAAATCTAAATGCTGGCCAACGGCAGCTTCCCTCAGTTCACAGTGCTACCATAGTTGTGCCGCCAGTATTTTGCAAAAACTCAGCTTCTTCCAACCTAGATAGTTAACTACAGGAGCCACTTCACTGCAGGAGCTGCAGGGTGCGTGAACCAGCTGACTGGAATGGACGTTTGACTGGTATTCTCTGAAACCGAGGGAAGCAGTTGGTTGGCTGGAGGCAGGACTGCCATTCAAAAGGACCTTGGCACACTTTGCAGGGCTGGACTGCCAGAAACTTCAAAGAGTTCAACAAAGAGAAGTGCTATGTCCAGCACCTGGGACAAAACAACCTTGAGCATCAGTATGGACAGGGGACCAGCTGGCCAAGTAGCAGCTCCACCGACAATTATCTTGGAGGTCTGGTGGATGTTAAACATGAGTCAGCAGTGTCTTGTGCAGCCTGAGTTGTGCTCGGAAGAGTGTGGGCCGGTCAGGAGAAGGGTTTATTCCTGTCTACACAGCACTCATGAGGCCGCATCTAGGTCATGTGTCCAGTTCTGCACCCATCCAGAAATGTCAGAAAACTGCAGCGAGTCCAGTGGAGAAACCACTAACGAGGTTAGGGGGGTGAAGCACAATGGCATGTGAGGAGAGGCTGAGGAAAATGATCTTGTTTAGCCTGGGAAAGAGAAGGCTAAGGCAGGATTTGGTAACAGTCAGCCCTCACCTAAAGGAGGAGGGGAGTTACGGAAACAGAGCCAGACCCCTCTCAGAGGTGCACAGTGATGAGACGAGATAACAGACACAACCTGCATCAAGGGAAGGTCGTGTTAGACGTTAAGGAAAAAAATTCAGTGGCCGGACATGAGCAGGTTGCCCAGAAAGGTTGTGGCATCCTCGTCCTTGGAGACTTTCAAAACTCAGTTGGACAAGGCTCTGAGCATCCCACTGTAAATGCGACGTGAGCCCTGCTTCCGGAGACCCCTTCCAACATAAATTTCTCTGTGATTCTATGCCTGTACCTTGTTCATGCCAGAGACATGTCTCCTTGCAGGGTGACAGGCGTTGGCTCACCTATAACCAGTGAGATTGATCAACACCTTTTTTGCAAAGAAAATACAGCTATATGTAATGCATGTAACAGAACCAAGAATTCTAAAGCAATAAGCAGCCTGCATATATTTTTTGTTCTCACCTAAACTTACACTTTTCTGCAGTTTGAACAGCTCGTAGATGGAGATTGTATTCTTGGTTTATAAATTTTCTTGAACTTGGCGACAGAGACAGAATACCTTGTGAAACAACATTCAAGCTATACAGATTGAATCATTAACAAAACGCATCTAGATTAGCAGCTGATGAACTGTTGTAACTCAGCTGTGTGGATCCCAGTTGTCCAAGAGCCAAGTAAACCTGTGAAGAAGTGGCCAGGATGGTGATGGTATAAGATGATAACAGAAAGCCAAGGTATTAATTTGTGTCAGAGTTGCACCTCTGTTTCAAGTAGGCTAGTTGAAACTGTTTTCTATTGCAAGCACATTTCTTGTATCATCCCCACCATTGTGTAGTTGTTGGCCACCATCCTTCACAACCCAAGGACAACTCACCAAGAAGTAAGATGCAGTTTTACAGGGCAAGAACAATAGAGAAATTGCATGCCGCAGAAATCACAGGTCCTTCTTCAAGGGACAGTGCGTTTAAAGAGGTGGCATGTAAAGGTAAGAGTAAGAATCAAGCATTAAACTGTCTGCTTTAACAGTTTCCTCATTGGCAGGGTCTTCCCTGTGACCTGTCACTTCTGCTGCAACTTTTGTGTGAGTTCTTGGTCTTCTCTGTTGGTCATTGTTGTCCATGGCCACTGGTTTTGTCTCTCTACAGTAGAGAAAATGAGCCAGGCAACTCTGCTGTGAATTCTCCCATCACTACAGGCTTTAACTGAAAATTGGATGATAGGGAAATTTATCTGCTTTTGTCTGTCAGCTTCAAAGTTCATTTGGTTTAAAAATAAGTCATGAGATGGAGGTCAGCTGCCTTTTCATGCAAATCAATGTCATGGTTTCAACTTAATAATTTTGTTACTGTGGAAATTGTTGCTCATTTGTTGCAGTATATTCTCAAGTTTCTCTGCCTGACCTCTAGATGCCCCAAAAAGTATATGAAAACTTAAGGGTGGAGGAGAAGGGAGAGAGATGTTTATTGTAAACTCTATTAGGATTTTCAGATTTTACCAGCATTGGTTATGCAGTTTTAAAGTTTCAATTTTAAAAATCCTCAGTAATTGAGTAAATATGAAGACAGCAAGGAATTTTATGAAACCAAATCAATTGATTCTTGCAGCATATGTCTTTGTAGGTACAGACACGTATCACCGTGCTTTATGGTTATTTTATGTACTAAACCCGTAGGAAGCAGAAGTAGGGATTTCCTGTCGCTACTCTCAAAACTGATTTTGGAATCTGCCAAGCGTGTTGACATTGGAAAACATAGGCTCAAGGGAATAGGGATAATGTGTTTGTGGAATGCTGTCAAGGTTGCTAGCCTTAAAAGTAGATACTTTGATGCATGATACACGCACCCACCTGGCAAATCATATTGTCCCTCTGCTCTTTTGCTTGCTTTCTAGTGACAGAATTGAAGTGTGCTTTAAGAGCTATTTTGAACTTTTGGAGAAGAGGATTATTCTACATGAGGGGAGGAAAGATACAACCCTCATCCGTTTAGAAGAATGTGGCAAAGGAAAGTGTTTACACAGGCTTATGTCACGCTCAGCTGTACACTAAAACAGCTGCTTGCTCTAATTTAAGACTAAGAACACTGACAGTGTGCGCTGAAAACACTGGACCTATTGTGTTAGCAGTGTAGATAACCAGTAGTTGGCATCTAGGCTAGTGCTTCCTTTCTTTCTTTTTTGGTTTTCCCTTTTTATTTTCCCCTTTTTTTCCTTTTTTTTTTTTTTTTTTGGTTCTTTCCATGATCCTAGTTGCAGAGNTTTTTTTTTTTTTAGGTTCTTTCCATGATCCTAGTTGCAGAGCCTTTTGAAAGCAGTTCCCATTTTCATGATTTTACACACGTATGCATGTGCACGCTCTGTTTGCCTTACTTTTCACTGTTTCCAAACGTTTTGAACCTGGGGCCTTAAAAGAAGACGAGACCCTAACCTTCTTAGTTTTTTCCTACAATGTCTAATGGAAAAAAAAAAAAAGGATTCTGAATTGTAACCTTCAGCTTCCAAGTATCCTTTGCTTTAAGCACAGATTTTCTGTTTTAGTGATTCGCTAGTTAAAGTTAGTGTGAGGTTTTATTCCTAGAGAGAAGTCAGGAGCATATTTTCAGGTATTTTCTTCAGCTACTAAAACCCTATGCGTGATTTTAACGGTTTGAGAGCTATGCCCTTTTTTGCGTCTTGTTCTGTTTGGTAGCTGAGGCTTCTGTAAAATACACAGGCTGGCTTGAAGGGGAACCCTTCTTTGAAAATGCTGAGTTCACAGAACTTTTGAGCAGAGGGCACAAAGCTCAAAGTGTTGTTTGTGAAAGAGGTTTTGTCAGCAAGGTCTCCTGAATCTGTGTCTTCACATACATCTGTCACATTCATAAACGGGCATTTGCTTCTTTTCCCTGAAGGTAATAGAGGGAATACAAAGTTCTACACATGGTATCTTCTTTATTATTGATCTCCAAAAGGCTGTCTATCTAAAAGGATCCTTGCACACTGCATGTGGAAACAAAAATCTGAGGGATTCCACTGACCAGACTGCAACAAACGACGATACTCCATCCAAAACTGTTAACTCATCATGAGAAACTGGATTCTCTTCAGACTGAAAAACAAACTAATTTCCACATCTTTCATTCTCATTTTAAAAAATAAGAATATTTTTAAACACTCTCTTAGAAGTACTTCCCTTTCGCTGTGGGAAGGCAGCAGTGGCATGCTACCAGAAGTCATTCCAAACTTAAAGGACCAGACAGCCTAAAAAAGGAGAAGTCCCGCTTCCCTCATCCCTTTGAAGGACCTCCCCTGCTTTATGGGTTAGTGGAAAGAAAACCAGTCAGGGTGGATCTCCAGGGTTCACCAGCGATCCTGGAGTCTCCTTCCAACACCAAAATCATGTTTTTATTTCTTGAGAAACTCAAGCAACAAGGGAAACCAATCTTTTTCACTCTTGCACATATAGCAAAAGTAATAAGGAAAACAGATAAATGACACCAAATATACTAGTATACTGTTTTTCAGTTCTCTCAAACTGTGCAGCTGTAGTTGATATGTGTGACTGTTCAGAGATAGTGGTGAACAACTAATTTAAACTGTTATGTAGCAAAGTCTATGGACAGGACGTGGGCAGGAAGATATTTTTATTAACAGTATTGGTCATAAGCGTATCAAATCTTTAAGCCATTGTAGTGTAGTGTATGTCATCTTCAAGGAAAAAAAAAAAAAAAGAGATGCAAAATCTTTGTAGAATAGAGCAAAAGAAACTTAGTTGGTGCTCTCATTTTTGCATAGCGGGCTTGTTGCACAAGATGCCCTCAAAGTATTTAGGGGTTTTCTCTAAGGTTTTTGTAGTATGAGTGGTAGTTTGGATTGGTGGTTTTTTTTGTCTGTTGGGCATCACTTTTTGCCTCAGTTATTTTACTTTCCAGAAGCTAAGATAAGTGGAAGAAGGTCTAGTTGATGGAGATGATTAGTACAGAAAATGCAAATAAAACCTTTAGAAAAAATGAAGACCATAAGTTTAATAGATACTTAAGAATACTTTAACAATTCAGAAGAATGCCTAAAGTTATCTATGTTTCTACATCTTATTCTCAAAGGTATTTGAAATAATAAAAGCAATAACACCAAAAACAGTCTTTCTAGCGTCACTCAGCCTTCAGTTCGATATATAACTGTGAACGGTCTAATAAATACAAACCGTCCCATTGGAAGCCCCTGAAGCATTTCTGAGAGAGAAGGAAAACTCGGAAGTTATATGGAATGGATACTATTGTCCCATTTAAATTCTCTCTTTCTCCCAAACTTACCTCCTATTATACATACTCTGTTACAATCAAATGTTCTTTTTTCTTATGGAAACATTTTCTCCTGTAGACATAAAAGCTCAGGGAATTTGAGGAAAGGTGGTGGTTTTTTTTCTTTTCCGAGGTTTTTTATTTCAAAAAAGAAAACAGAAACAAACCACTGAGAATAGAAATAGAGGAACTCTCGCCTGGAAGGACACATGCTTCTCCTGAGTTGACATGCAAAAAGTGTTTTTTCAGAGGCAATTTATTTCTAATTCGAGATCTGTGTAACAGTTTATTTAAAGAGATGAAACTGGGGATCAAAGACCCTAAACTGAGAAAAAGATAATGATTAAGATAATTGTGATTTAGATGTAAAGAAGTAATTTTTTTAAGTTGTCAAGTTGTTGAACAGAATCAAACAAGGCTGTACTATTTAGAGGGAGGAAAAAACAACCTAAGTAGTACTTAGTCTAGCTGCTACTGGTTTTGCAAGAAATTAACTATTTGCAAAAAACCTATAAAAAATTACCGAAAATATCTAAAGAAAAACAATCATACATAAGGAAGAGTACTTCAGCGATACTTTGCCAGACAGGGCTGCAGCAGCAGCAATCAAGAGGGTCTCCCTGGCGAACTGGTCCAGGTGGAGTGAAGACAGTGCACAAATTAAATGTGATATCTGCCTGAAGTTAAATGGTTGGAAAGCAAACTCTGTGAGTTTATCTCAATGTGTTCTGGATGCATCCTACTGCAAGGAGTAATCTGAACTGGATGAAGAGGGAATACAAGAATTTTTTAATTGCTTTAGGAGAGGAAGTTCCTATTCTAAAATCAAAAGTGTTGGACAATGGGACTGTCTAGAGACTCTATCCAGTGGAAGGATAGGTGGCCATGACAGCAAAAAATCAGCTCCCAGGTGTTTTTTGAAGGCATAGGAAAACTGTCAGCAGACTCTGAAATAAAGGTCTCAAAAAAATTTCCCATTACTGTCATACATGTCATACATGCACCATCATACATGAGGTCATGCACCTCATGAAACTCTGTTGCTTAGACAAAATTTAAAAGCACTAGGGATCACCTACAACTGAACATACTGGAGAAAATTTTAAAAATCTAAGACCGTTACTATTTTAGCAGTTGTGAAAAAGAAAAGGAATTTCTTACTTCTGCCCAGATTGTAAGGAAATATATATGGATCAGAGACAACACTTACAGAAGACTTAGAATGTTTCTGTTTGTTTACTTTTGCGTGGTTGCTCTTCATTTGATGTTTACAGGACCTCAGCGTTTAAAGTCCAGAAACAGTAATCAGACTATCAGTATGAACTGTTGGGAAAAGAAATTCCACCTCTAAAATACGCATTTTATAAAAAACATATCCTTCCATATAGGAAATAAGTGCAAATTAAAATATGTTGATGAACATTTAAAGAAATGTATTGACTGTAGTAGTTCAGTATGTTTATCCTTGTGATAAACTTCAATTTATTGTGAGGGATAAACATAGATGTATTTTTTAACTCATATAGAAACTATGAAAAATGAAGATGTATAATGATGTAAAGATGCACGAGGTAAAAAAACTTGCAGCTACATGGTAATACATTTCTACATAATAGCACAATAAGAACAGGATTATCCTGTGAAGTTTCCCCTTATTTCTGTGAGATGATGACTAAGTATAAAAAAAAAAAACAGGAGACGTTTGCAGCTTTAAATCTTGAAGCGTCAGACTGGGGCAGGTCAGGCAGGAGCCAGTGGATTAGAATGGACGAGACGGCAACCAGGAAAAGTGCAGAGCAGATTCTTTGCACAGCAAAATGCTCAGGGATCCTCCGAACAAAGAAGACCAACTGGTTCTTTAAGGGAAGGGCCCTTCCAGTTTGAACCATTTGCTGTTACTTGCTGGTGCTGGCATGCGGACAGAGTATCCCTCCCTCATACATTCCTTTCTCACTAGATATATAATTATTCCTTTACATGTTGTCATAGTTTTAAGCTCCTGACTCAGATTTCTTAAATACCGTCTAAGACAACTGTGTATTCCCTTCTCAGAAACGAGGGTTGAGGATAGCCTGGAAGGAGACACAGTTGCTCTCCACTCTAACCTCTTTTTCTCCATGGCCTGGTGCTCTGTGCTTAAGGAGACATATTCTCTTCAAGAAGGAGGTTTTCTAAAGATTTCTTACGATATAAATTTCTGTTAATAAAAAGTTAAGTCTTTTGGACTTCAGTGGCACTTTGCATCTGTCCCACTACCGCTATGGAGTCAGATGGTTACTTCCTTTGATCCAGAATGACACAGCTGGTCCCCAGCTGCATCGGTAAGAGTCGCTTCATTCATGCCTACTGCCGCAACACTTTCAGGCTTTGTGAGACTTGAAAGCAAGCTGTTAACCGAGTCAAACCTTTTTACCTCATCTCTGCCATTGTGTAATCTGGACTGTTGCGGGCAACCTCAGTATAGTGACACAAGATGGAAGTGACTGGGGAGCAGTGTCCTCCATTCAGCCATGCAAGCAGATGGTGCTGTGGTGGAAAAGGCACACTCAGCCAGAGATCTAATCAGTACTCTTCGTCTTGCGAACTGACCACACAGGGATGCAATAGCATCCTCATATGTAGTCGTAAGACATGCATATCAATAATAGACACAATGTTCAGGTTGCTGTGTTGTCTGATAAAGACCTCTCTGCAAACATGGCAGGTGCGAGTTCTCTCAGTTTTCACTCAGGCCAGGGAGACAGTTGATCTGGTTCTTTGGAATTCCTGACACAACAGGGGCAAAGTCTTTTATATGCCTTTTATTGCTTGCCTTTTTATCCATCAGAGAGCAAGGAAAAGAAAATAATTCAAAGAAACAGGAATTATATAAACATAACCAAAACAAAAATTTCCTGACATACTTCAGTTATCCTAGGGAATTAACCAAATTTAATTGCCGGACAATCTGACATTTATCCTTTTTTAAAATTTTTCTATCCTAGCACCCTTTTCTTTTCTGAGTTTTCTGGGAGATATATTTGTATTTTGGGCTCATGCTCAAACTGTAGAGTTTGAAACTGTGCACCTGTGGGATGTCACAGACTCACAGAGTGGTTGAGGTTGGAAAGGACCTCTGGAGGTCAGCTGGTCCAGCCCCCCTGCTCAAGCAGGGCCACCCAAGGCCAGTTTCCCAGGACTATTTTTAGGCAGCTTCTGAATATCCAAAGAGGGAGACTCCACAACCTCCCTGGGAAACCTGTACCAGTGCTCTGTCAACCTCACAGTGAAAAAGTGTTTCCTGATGTTCAGAGGAAACCTCCTGTGTTTCAGGTTGTGCGCATTGCCTCTGGTCCTGTCACTGGGCACCACTGACAAGAGCGTGATTCTGTCCTCTTTGCACCCACCCTTTCAGGTATTTATAGACATTGATGAGATGCCCCCTGAGCCTTCTTTTCTCCAGGCTGAGCAGTCCCAGCTCTCTCAGCCTTTCCTCATAGGAGAGATGCTCCAGATGCTTTCATCATCTTCCTGGCCCTTAGCTGGACTCTCTCTTGCAGTGGGGAGCCCAGAACTGGACCCAGCACTCCAGCTGTGGCCTCACCAGTACTGAGCAGAGGGTAAGGATCACCTTCCTCGACCTGCTGGTAACACTCCTCCTAATGCAGCCCAGGATACCATTGGCCTCCTTTGCTGCAAGAGCAAATTGCTGGCTTGTGTCATTGCTGGTGTTCATTTAGAAGCTTGCTTCAGCGTAAAATAATGTGTCTTAAGTTATTTTTTTGATTATTGTAAGATGAAGTTTTGCATGTTTTTCAAGATTATTAGTCTGTCGTTAGGGCACTGTTTCAAATTTCTTCACAACTTATGTAAGTACAGTTCTTCTGATCACTACAATGGCATGTGAAGTCCTTTTCAAGATCTGAAACTTAACATTACATACCATTGCTTAAAGGCCAACTAGTAGCAGCTCCCTACATAGAAAAAGGAACTATTTACTTCCCTCTTTCAAGTGATATTTTATATACTTACAGTATGTTCCTGTACAGGAAATGGAAACTGGGCTTGCTGGGTTTTCTTACAAAGGTTTCCTTCAATTAGTGTATTTTAATTGAGAATTCATTAGAAATCTGTATGATGAGTTTTGATGATTTTGAAAAGACCATATCTAATTGCTGTGTATTAATGCTAACATTTTGAAAACGGGCATCTGCTTCCTTATGGTTATTTTTTATTTTCATTGATGTAGGCTCTTTTTTTAAAGCTAGGATTATGAGTGAGATGGAACAAATAGTATCTAAATAGATAAATTATGACAGAAGCTGTTACAACATTAGAAACTGCAGCTTTATTTCGGAAGGCACAGTCACATGGAATAACACAGCAAGTATAAAACTGCATTAGTTTTTTGAATTTATATTCTTTCCCTTAGTAGGTCCTTCCTATTAAAAATTCACTGACTGTGGGCTCACGTTTCTGTGACACATGCATGATAAAGGGGGTACAGCTGTGGCAAAAGATACTCTACTCAAGTCTTCTGACAGGAATTGGGCAAGACTGAGTTGGAGTCATGACTACGAGGAGCGTGCAATCACTGCGCTGTGTTGAGCAGAGGTTTTGGTCACATTTCTCATTAGGACGTCTGTGATCATTTGCTCATCTTATGGACACAGGTGAGATTCGGCTCCTTCCAGCTTCCAGATTCAGGAGTTCACCACCATCACTCATAGCATGAGGCAAACGGTGTCTCTGTACTCAGAATTTGTCTAGAAGTTGGCTAGCCAATTTTGTCATCTGTAACTTCAACAGCACCACATTGTGCTTGGTTTGGGAGGGTTGCTTCATTGATTTTTCCTTCAAGTAAAGGTAGACATCTTTAGAAATTGTTAGAAATTAAGTTTCAAGAGTGTTATGCAGTTTTTCATTTTGGTTTCCGTTTTTCCTGGACAGAACCATTTCTCTTAGGCTTTAAAAATGAACAGCTGAGAATTTCAGTTGGTTTATGGTGCCAAATAAGAGTAAGTCTCCAATATTCATTTTGATTGTGGAAAAGTTTGCTTTGGTGGTTTGCGTTGGCACAGTGATTTTTACTGATCATTTAATGTTCGAGCAAAAATTTAAATCTTGCATTTTTTTCCATTTTTTTAAAATGCTATTTCAGTTTAATTACGTAGAGGAAAACTTTGTATTCTTTCTCATTAAAATGGAAACTCTTCAATCTCTTTGTTTTCACTCTACTTGTTGCAACAGTAATGGCAGATCCTAAGCACAGGTATGGTATAATCAAATATGAAACTGTTCCAGAAGCTATGCCTCAGGAGGATTATGCCGCAACAGTTTGCAAAAGAAAAGATTAAGATTTGAGCATAAACTTTTGCAAGTTTAACTCCCCTGGGAGGTGGAAAACTTAAGAAAATCACATTGCTTGTTTAGAATATCCCTGCTCCCCAGAAATCCATGATGTACTGTGGCTGAAGTATGATTATTTGAAAATCAGGTGATATATTCATGTTGATTAAGGGAATCTGTGTTAGGGATCTAAAGAAAACATTGTAGGATTAGCAATTACAATAATTACTGTCTTCAGTCTGTTGACTGCAAGATCAGCAGGAGCAATCCCATACATGTACTTTTTTTTCTACTGCATCTATCAGAACAGATGAGGAATTGGACAGGCAGCAGTTTTTAGAAATAGTCTCGTGTCTGAGCATTTCTTTTAGACTTAGATGTCACATAAACTTAGGTGTCACAGTTGTGCTTTGCAGACAATGCATGCTCCACGAATACTTCATAAAAAGCAGTATGTACCACGGCAGTTGAAGAAGGACAGTTGAAACCTGAACGTGATTTAACTGGAGTGGGCTATTTAAGTGGTAAGGAAACCTTTGCAAGAAAATGTGGCTCTGTGTACCTACATTTGCTTTTGAAAATTTGACCATTGAAGCAACATTGTGCTGTCTCGAGAGGGCAGTTATATGGGAAAGTGTAATACAATGTTTTCCATGTGCCACGATACAGTATTAGAATTTTTTTCTTTTCTATTAACTGAGCTATGATACAAAATATTTGTATTTAGAGGATTTTTTCATAAAAGTGTGGTGGACAGATTTTATTTTTGTAATAATGTATTCCATGTTTCTGAATAGTCTGATTTAATACATAATTAAAAAATAGTTTTTAAAACTTCTGTAATGACAAATATTTTGGAGATACAAGCTACACTTGAATTAGCTACTGTAACCAAAATTAACTTAGTTTAAAAGGTTTACTGCTGCTGAAGGAATCCTTTTCCTATGGTAACATCATGATGCACATATAATAATTCAATTATGAGTTACCAGGGATTGTGCTTATCCATGTCCATCTTAGCAATAGCATACTAATAAAAAGTAATACAGTAGCGACTTACTGTGTTGTTCACTTAAAGCACCAACCAAGTTTCAGGTAATTATTATGTATTCAATGCAGATGGGACTGCAGTGTAATGTTACATCTGTCATCACTAATTTTGAAGTGGTGTTTTCAAATGACTGCATTTTTTTTTGCTTGAATTAGTCCTGGCACAAGCAGTAGGTTTCATGAGCTTAGTGTAGAGAGGGGTGGGTTTTTTCATGTTTGGAGGTGTCCGTTCTTGCCTGCCAGCTACAGTGGCAGTGCGTCGCCCCTCTTGCCTAGGCAAACAGGAGCTTTTGCCTGGATCTTCAAAGCAGCAGAAGGATGAATGCCTTAATACAGTCTCAAGGGGTCTTCTGCCAGGTTATGAATGGCATTCCGAAGTCCACAAAAATTTGCATTCGGGTTTTAATCCCAAGTATTTATACAGGCCTTTGAGAATGATCGGAAAATGCTGCGGACCATATCCAGAATAAACATTTTATACTATAAAGAGAGAAAACTATGAGTAAGTGGTTCTTTTGTGGATCTTGCTTTACAATAACAAGAAGTGTATATATTTTCAATGAAGCATTCTAGTAATTTCAGTCCCTTACAGTTATCCTTAGTTAAATGTTACAGCGTGAAAGAGAACAGCTTGGTCATTCTAAACAAATCTTGATTGCTTACTGCAGTGGGGTATCTTCTTCTGTGAGGTTATATTTTGCAGCCATTTTCATAACAGCAAATTACTGATTTCATATTTAAGTTGTAATACTCCCAATTTTTATAATGGCACAAATACATCAACATCATAAGAATGCACACTCTGGAAATGACAGTTTATTTTGCATCAATAAAATTTTGAAGTTCTTAGTAACTTACTGATTTAAATCCTAAATGCATTTGGAGGGGAGGAGGGCATGTTCTAGCAGTCAAGAAATACACAGCTAACTGTTCAGTCAGAACTACAAAATTGATAAATATGATCTCAACGGTTATTACAAATACAGCTGCTCATTAATTTTTCAGTGCAGCAGCCTTTCATCTGGAAATGCTGATTCATTGAAACCAAAAGTTTTTAAGAATCCAAGAAAACTTGGAAAAGCATTTCCTAACAAAACTGGCTAAATGCACAGCCAGGGAGAGCTTCCAAGGCAGACAGTCAGAGCACTCATCTGGGAAATTTGGATTTCTGCTCTGCCTGGTTCTCAGTCACAGGGCGAAGCGAGATCTCGCTTTTCCCAGAGGACTGGCAGGACCACCAACTTGCTGGATTTGCGGGAATTCTCTTTCTCTGTTTTGGGTAGTAAGTATAGGCTTAACTCTGATGTACGTTGAGATGAAACATACATACTGGTTTTTTAAGCACATGTGTCTTAAAAAATCTTTCCTGCTGGAAAAATGAACAAACACAGCAGCACTTCATGGTGTTGTGTCATTTTACTGTCCAAACAGAAAATGAAGGTTGCTGTATAAGGAAAAATCATCTAAATCCTTTAAAAACAGTCAGTCTCAGCTCGCTTGAGCTGATGTTGCTAAAATGCCTGTCCCCTCAGCACAAAGAGCAATAACCAGGAAATAACAAGGTCAGATATTATGCTCTTCTTCATCCCTTTCACTTGCTAGAAAACACTTTCACCCTCAGCTAGTTTCCTCCCATAATCACAGCCGACACGCTGGGGCCTTTGGGTTGGAAAGGGTGGGGTCTTGGCTCCTGTGCTGCATGGCTGGATGTTGATGTGCTGTGCTGATTTGTAATCATTTACGTGCTGCATACTTCCATACGTGCTTCCATAGTCACAAGTATTACCGTACTAAGTATCGTAACAACTTGTAAAGGGCAGGGGAAAACATGACTGCTCTGGACCTGGTTCTTACAGAGAAGTCAGAGAATTAAAATAGCAGAAGAACATCTGTGCAGTGATGTAGAATAATTATGATATATTTCTCAGGATGAGGATATAAGTGTTGGATCTAGGGTATGCTAAGAGAGGATAATATGAAAAAATACAAGAGTATTCCTATTTCTGATTCCAAAGAAAAACATAGCCCTAAGTAAAACTACCACATAAATAAGGTCTCAAGTAAGCCTAGTATGAGAAACTGAATAAAAATAAAGAAGTTATGTTCCATATAAAGAATACTTTCAAAATTCCTTGACCGTAGAAAATATTAATTCTTATAAACGGAATATCTCTTAGGAATTTTGTTGAAATAAATAGATTCCTAAAATGGGGATTCATGTCTTTATTTGACATTTGTCCCAACTCCTCATCAATCCTTTTGGGCAAAGCCAGAATCAAGTTATAAAAAACAACCTTCTATTTATCTCTGCAGTTTAATCATTTGCAAATTATCATTCTTACTGATAGCGTTCATAATAATCTACTTGTGTAAGCATGTGTACATTCCACTGAATGCATTTTTCCAGTTATGTGTGTGGTTCATTTAGGATGATTAGGAATTGCAGATGTAAGTCCTGGGTTGAAGATTCTGTGAAAGTTTTACAAAATGTTTGCCTTGTCTTTATGCAAGCATATATATAGAAATCAAAATATTGCTTACATTCTTCTCATGTAGTGCTGTTGCCAAATTGAGAAAAATGTGGGTTTTAACTGCAGCTGAATTTTGATTTATTTTGTATTAAATAGTGCTGACTTTTGAAATGGCAGGTCAAAAGGGGAAAAATAACTCGATGGTAAATGATTATGGAATATTTTTTAATTAGTATTTTAAATGCGAAATTAAATTTGGCAGTAGGAACAAAATGTAATAGATCAGTTTTGGCTTTCAGGATTAGCAACACAAGACTATTATATAAAGTCATTCTTTCATATTTCTAGTGTTACAAAATCAAGAATAATTTTTTAATTTGACTAATGGTGATACAAGTTGGGAAGTGAATACAAGACTACTCCAGAACCAGTGAAGAAAAACTTCAGGCAGCTCTCATCAAAAGTTACATATTGCTTATCAGCTAGGTTGTTGGTTTTTTTTGCAATGCATTCTTATCTTCCCTTATTTTTGAAGACATACAGCATGCATTGGTTAAGAAGAGAAATGTTAGCCTTCAGCTGAAAAAACGTCTGAATCCTGATAATAGCCATTCAAGCGTATTGCTAGACTTTAATAAGAAATCTCTGCAACCAGTTGTCCATAGATTTTTATTTGCTTTCTTGCTTTATTGATTAATTGGAAATAAGGAAAGAAGGATTACCCTAAATTGTTTCACTGAAATTGGAAATTACAGTAGGGAGTGTCCATTTAGTCAAAGTCTAAACATACTTTAAAGCCCAATCAATAAAATGGAGATACATTATAATATGTGAGCTAAGGTGAAGTAAAGCTTACTCAAGAAACCCATACCATAGGGAGAGCAGAACACTATGGCTACCAAATGTTTGGATTTGTTGTTTTTTTACAGAGAGCACTGATAAGAGTCATAGGCAGAAATGCACGTAGACCTTTCAGTCCCTCTCAACTGGAGTCCTTTCATTTTCAGCCCCTTGTCCATAGAAGAATGACAAAGACAGGTAAATCCCATGCTAAATCTCTTAAGATCCGACACCCTTTTTCATGTTATCAGCTATGCTCATTCCATGGGACCAATGGCACCTGTAAGCTCTTTTCCCTTAGTTACTATAGGGGTGATTGATGCTTAGGGTGAGTGCCGAGGCTGATTCACAGAGCAAAGATTCAGTTCTGTGGTGAATGTTGGAAATCATGGAATGCTTAATTTTTTTCATTTTATTCTTTCTACTTTAGCTATTGCAGATTTGCTACTTACCTTCTCGGCAAGAAAACACTTGTGACATACTCTACCAGGTTAATTGGATGTTCATAAAATTGTGAAGGAAGAGGAATCCAACTTCTCAGTGACTGCATTCACTCCCATAATTTTCTGAGAAGTTTTCACTTGTCTCTTGCTGTTCTTTCATTTTCTCCTTGACACTTTGCATTGTTAAAATCTGAAGAAAAACCCTCATAACAAAACTTGCATACTTCTGTCCCCCCCTTTAAATATGTAATCAGCATATGTTCCTTAAATTATTTATTCTCTATCACTTTGTGAAATGTACATCAAAATGCATTGCTGTAGGCTTTGATATTGGGCTCTCATTGTCTTACAGCCATTTCAACCTATTTATAAGCCTAGTTTTATACAAGGTTTTCTTACTTCATTAGTTGTCACAGTGCTCTTTAAACTATCTATATCTGCTACAGATTTTGAATTGCACACCCTGATATGGCTTAGGTGAAATACTTTCCACAGTAAAGCTCTTTGTTGATGGAGAGGTCTTTAGGATTTCAGAAATTGAATGAAGAAAGGAAAGATTTTTTGAATGCCAGAAAAATAATTAAAAAATCACTCTTTTATGCAATACTTGTTGCAAAATACTGTAGAAGTCACAAGACATCATCAATCAGGGCATTTTTATTATTGCAAGAGGGTCAGCTGTGATGATTGTAAATTCTTATCAAGTGAATAAATTAGTTACTAAAGCTGACCTTTTTTCCTTCAGGTTTCAAAAGTTCCTCTTAAGAATGCTTAATTTCCTGTTTGGAATATTTATTTTATTTTTTTTCTCCTATACAGATTATTTGGAGTGCTTTATTTCTCTCCAAACTGTCTCCCCCTTCTCCCTCTCCTCCCAGCTGTATAGGGGAATAGGTAACAAATTTTAAAAAAAAGAAAAAAAAACCAACCAAAACCTCCCAGCTATTCCTTATGTTAGAGGAAGCTGCTTTTTAACAGTACAAGTAAAATCATGTTGAAATCTGTGTCTTGCTTTCGAGCTAGCATGTTAAGGAGAGGGAGTTCCTCACCTGAGAAGACCTCCAGTGATTTTCTACAGCTTGACTGGAAGGTCAGAGTCTTTTGCTCAGGAATGTACCTACATCTGCACCTGGATCCCCACTATCATTGCATATCGCAGCCTTCCCAGGCAGAGCTGCAGGACTTCTTGCCCTTAACTGCAGCACTGTGGCAGAGCCCACCTGGTTCTCCACACCCTATGGTAGCACCATTGATTAGTCTGTTACGGATTTACTCATGCTTTCTGCTTTCTGCGTGAAGAGCACGTTGGTCAACTCCTTGTCTCTCCCTGGTCCGTCTGTCTTTGCGCATCAAACGGATTGTATCAGCATCCCTAGTCCTGCAATGAGCCTGTGGAGCTACAGCAGTTAATACTAGTTAATAGTTAAAGAACTACGTGAAGGCTAGAACTCATCCATATCATAGGAGCTTTAGCAATATGAGAGAAAGGAAATGTTCTGGACATTGAAATACGCCACTGATTTAAAACTTCAGTGCTCCTTAATTGTGGGACCTAAACCTAAATGCATTCCTGAAGTGTTTCAAAAATTTGTCTTTATCTAAAGGGTGCATCTGATATAAATTGGAGTACAGTCATGTTCTCCAGGCATTTTCTTAAAGAGGATGCATATGTAGATCTAAGAAGATTATTCCCCAAAACCTGTACTTTAGCTTAAAAAAAAATAAAGAAGGGGGGGGGGGTGCGAACAGACCTGGACAGAAACAGTCACTGTAGTGAGCACGTTCCCATCTCAGGTTCTCCTCTCTTCTGGAGGATTCACTGACCCAAAGTCAGATGCTTGCAATGTTCTCCTTCCTCCTTCTGCTCTCCTTGTTGATGGCTTCTCCTCCAGAAAGAAAGGAATCTTTCTCCTGCAGTGCCTGCCTTATTTGCTGTTTCTCTTTTCTCTTTGTCACACATGCTACCCTTTTCCTCAAGTAGCCAGGGAGAAGCTTCTTTTTACAGCTTCTACCCCTTTTGTCAGGCAAAATCCCCAGTTAAGCAATCTTCCACTCCCTGGGATGTTTCAGTCAGAAAAACTGATTTGTCCTTGGCAATAGCTATTTATTTTTGTCCTAGTACTCTGCAGTTGAAGTGTTATGATTCTCTTTCATTAGCCTGTTGCCCATAGTTTCAGTGGTTTGGGGAATCTGGCTCATATTTATAAAGTTTAATATAAAAGATATTTCATAAGCAGAACTTGTTTTCCCAAATCATCTCCAAAACCCATTATTGCTACATTTTGAAACTTGCTTAGGTAGTTTGCTCGGGTTATTGCATGGAAATTTGCAGGCAAACTCACATTCACTGTGTATTTTGTATTTTTTCATAATTTATATGGCTATAATTGCTTTTTAAAATTTGTATGTTCATCATCTTGGGATAAATTCAAATGTTGAGGCCTAGTAATCCAATTTAATGAAGTAACTGTGGTTTGGTGATATTCTAAGGATATTTTTAGTATTTTTTATCTGGAATTAACTTTTCTTATTTCTATTGGCCTTTCAAATATGTTACTAATTTTTCTATTCTGTGACATATATCTCTGTCTTCCAAACAGCCTTGCATCTGCTTGAGGATCCTCTTGTACTCATCTGGAGACAGTGTAGCCTGTGGTGGGACACCATGTCAGTGTGAAAGTCTCTTCATACTGAAAAGCCAAAGCTTTTGTGTTTTGGTTTGTTGGGTTTTGGGTTTGGGGAGGGTTTTTGTATTGGCTTTAGTTGGTTGGTTGGTTGGTTTTAGAAACATATGCATTTTGCAAACAGGGTTCAGAGGTTAGTTTGTCAGTGACAAGGGACATGGCATAAATATTCTCAGTTCATATTTGTACTGCCCTTGAGTTGCAAAAAATAACATAAAATCCAGCAGTATACTTAACCTACTCATGTTGAATACGCTAACAGGGACTTGTATAATTTCTGTCCAAACAGTTATCCAGTTGTTCAATCCAAATCAGCTCCATGAACAGGTATTTCCAGTAGTGTACTGTACTTGTGGCAATATAATTTGCTTATTACAGTCTGTTATTTATGTTAAATACTGAAATAGATGTGGTGTTACAAAAAACATTTAAAAAAAAATCCTAACAATGGTATGGCAAATTCCAAACTGTTCAGAAAGTGAAAGAGTAAGATGGAGCACTGGACTGATTGCCCTGGTAGAATATTTAATAGTTTTCAGCTAACTGGTAGAATAGTTAATAACGTGGATAGCAATACCCTGGCTTTCCCTCTTTTTATCATTTCTGCAGTGATCCAGATCACACTAAGACTGCTTATTTTTTAAAATCATTTCTAAACAAAAGCTTCAAAGACAGAGAAAATAAAACTCTTGAAGAAAAGGTAAAAGCATGCTGTATCTCTTTCAGCAAAGAATTAAGTTATATGCTGGCAAAAATGCACTGGGACCTCATTATATGCTTGCCCTGCCTCTCTGAGTGATTTAAGCAAGATATGTAATCCCAGATAAATTTAACCATCCGAAAAGTCAGTGTAATGATTTAGTATAGAGCTATGGACATGCTTCAGTTGCAGCTGAAGTACTTTGTGACCTATGCCTAAGAGTCATTTTGGAAGTGCACACGAGTTTCTCTTACTGTTTATACTTAGTAAAAGCTATGGAAAACAGTTGTTTTCCACGGGGTATCAGTGTAGAACTTCTTACTTAAATAACTTACTAAAAATAGATAATTTTTTTTCATACATCCTAAGAAGATTGTAAAGCCAAAGAGAATGGATCCGTTGTCCCATTATTTAGTGCTGTATTTGATTTATCTCTCTTAAAGGTTTCGACTCTAAATCAAGTAAAACGTCTGTTCATATGCACAAAGTTGCGTTTTCCTTGGGCGCTGTCAGTGCCCAGACCAAGCTTGGACACCCCGTCCCTGTGGTGTCCCCATCTCTCTTCCACTTCTCCCGCTGGCCGGAGCTGGGCTCCCACCCCAAGACTGAGGCAGGTGGCGAGGGTGTCTGTGCAGATCGCTTCCTCTCCTGGAGCAGTCACCCTTGGAAAGGCGGCTGAGCATTTTCAGGGAGCTGCTCCATGTGGGCATTCACCCCGTGGGGTGGGCATGTGCCTCTGGGGCGTGCCAGGAGTGGCCTCTGTCATCCTCTGGCTTGGGCATCCCAATGGTTTGGCATGACAGCGTGGGAGCCCTGGGTTAGACAAGACGTGCCCGGGTTGTTTTACAAGCCACTGGGGAAAAGTCAATGCATCTACAAATAAACTGCATACTTTTCTTCCAAGACTTTTAAGACGTTCGTGCTGACACTAATTACTCTGGCTGTGGAAGAGCAGGTTGGATGTTGATACGCAAATAGGTGTGTTAAACATATGTGTGCTAATTTTAAAAACGCAATTTATTTCTGTTAGATTTTTATTAAGGTCTGATGAGTAGCAAAATAGGAAAGATGAGGGAAACGTTTTCAGATTTCAACGCTTTATCTGTTTACTTAATGCTTTAAAAAGAGGACTCAAAGATGGATGTGAATACTTCTGTGTTTTATGACATGTAATCTAATGATATGGTCATACAGCAGCTGTTTTCTGTGAGATAATCTGTAGGTTTTCTAACTTAGTTCCTGGAAATTTTATCTTTCATTTTGCTAAGCACATTATGAGCAGATATCGTTACAGTTGCTACATGGGAATACAGTGTGATATAGCAGTAAATTACATTTGGGAGATGCTAATGTGGCTATAAATCTGCAAACAGAAAATTTCCAAGACAAAGGTTTGACTCTGCATTTTAGAATGTACCAGATTTATACTGCACTAAAGGAGAGTAGTTTCATATATACAAAAGGATGTTTTAATTGTTCTTAAAGTTGCCATTGGAATGTCTTGGTTTAAATTAGTGATCAAGTACAAAAAGTTCAATAATATTTAAAAATTGGTAACTGTGGATTACGCTTGCAAAGAGATATATTTGAGGACCAAAATTTAACAGGGACGGATTGTTTTTATATATACATATATGAAAACAATATGTAAATACAAAATAAAAATTGCAAGATGTAGGACTGATGAGGGAGGTTGATAGATGATAAGGCTTGTCTTCACTTCTGTCTCTTAAGTTAAATTCGTATATATTTGCTAGTGTACCTCTGCTGATGGATCAAGGTAACACAGCTCTGTATCCTTACCGAAGGAGTTTTTCCACCATCATAATCATGCTTTCTTTTTGAATGATGCAATTAAGGTATCAGAAGCTCGCTCCTATCAAATATTTGTGTTCACACTAGGTCTTTGCTCTTACACTGCTGCTATTTCACAGGTATGAATTTCTCACACACCAATCAGGTGTAATTATTCTAGCAAGACTTTGTGATATACAACTCATCTCTGCCTCCAAAAAAACAGTTTACAGTTTTGCTATAAAAGTTCTTGGGTTTTCTAAATACAAAAAAAACTCTATTCTTGTGGCTGTTAACTACGAAAGATATTTATTTCAAAGATTTCATTTATTTAATGATATTCCATCATATCTTTGTAGTCCTTTTTCTCCATAAAAAGGGTGAAATTTTTCAGTTGCAATTCTGTTGTCTACAGTCTTTTTAGGAATTTACTGCAGTTTTCCTTTTGGAAATGCTTAGTTCATTCAACTTACCTGAAGCCAATTGACAGGAGCCACTTAACATTTTTGATGAACTATATTAAGTCGGTTCAGTTAGCTGCCTAATCTTTGGCATCTATTTTAGAAAAAGCCTTTATAATTTGTATAATTGAAATGTGGCAAATATAAAAATATATATTCTGGCTGCCTGTTGCTTTACCAAAAAACTGAAATGTCTCTTGAATCCTGCTAGCCAGTTTATTTAAGTACAACAGATATGTTTATCTTGTTTGTCTTGTTGGCTGCTTCTAAAGGGAAAACCACTTTTCAGTATTCTCTTGATAATACATATCTTTTAGTTTACCAGCTCGTATCATTAGAAATATATCTGGTAATGAACCAGACAGTAATTGTGCGTTAAGGGAGTATCAGCGTTGACTTGTAATTTACAAGTATATAATAAACAGATATGATCATAGATCAATTATTGACAATAGACAACAATGTTTGTTTATGCTATTTTAAGGTTTCCTTGCACACCTACATTTTATCTTCATGTGTGCTGGATTCTGTAGCTACTGATGATCGACTGGGGCAGCATGATTGCCCTCTCGTTCCTACTGGAAATCCAGAAATAAGGTATCGATAGATGTCAACGGTCGTCACCATCAGCAAATATTTAAGACTGCTACTGTACTAAAATGCTGTTTTAAGACGCTGGCATTTTCACTAAGTTTTTAGTAATTGTTCAGGGGAGACCAACAGTCTGCTCAGGCTGTGTTGAGGGGACAGCTCTGCCAACTCGCTCACCAAGAGCGAACGATGGTACTTGGCCAGTGCCTGTTTTCAAGATGCTGGTCTGCAGGGCTCGACAGAGTGCACAGCTGTGCTGAAAATAAGTGGCAATAACTGTCTTTCCTTGAGAAGAAATTGGGGATGAATTAGGCAGTTCCCCTAGTTTCCTTCTGGTAGCTGTTAGCCTTGACACATGAATAGTATTTAGGCTCCAGCCCATCCTGAAATGAAGTCTGTGCTTGAAAAGCCTTGCCTCATCTATGACATTGGAAGTTGCTGATGGCTATTGGAGCCTTGCATGAGATTTATAGTTTAGATACTTAAACACTAAAAGCATCAGAAGGTTCAAATTAACATCAGGGTCCCATTGCACTGGGTACCTGAGGATGCAGAAGCAAAATGTCCTCTAACCACCCTGAGATTTGCTGCAGGTCTGCGGCCTACATGTGATCAGTGCAGAGCTGTTTTGTGTGGGAGACCGTCCACCTCTGAAGGACAGAGCTAAATACTAGGCAGTGTGGGTAAACATTAAGAAACTAGGAGTTGTACAAATACAGTGCATTGAAGATGCAATTAATTAAAATACTTGCCTGTTCTCTATGAGATTTCAAGACGGTTTCTAAAAAGTCAGTGAATGTGTTAGAGAATTAACGTATATTTTTATAATGTTTTCCAAGTGATAAAAATTATGGCTTATATAGGGGATGTGAGTGTCCTTTAGTTTTTAATAGAAAAGTCACAAAACACCCTTATGTGGATCATTACTCTCATGTGAAGATCACTCTGCTCTTCATCCACATTTTATTAGTTTTTTGTAAAGAAACCTGTGTGAAAAATTAGTGCTAAGAAAATGATAATAGGCAAAAGGCTGTATTATTTAGTTCCCAGTTTAAGGGCAGCATAAATACAGTTTCAAAGTGTAATCCTGTACAAAGCAAATCCTGAAAGCAAAGTTTCTAAGTGAATTTCCCCATCTCACAAACTGAATCTGTCATGCCGTTATCTGTGTAAAGAGCTTAAGAATGTATATTGAATGTTTGTTTAATTAAATTATACTGCATCAAAAATAAAACTTCATCTATAAAAGGTAGATAAGAAAGCCACAACTTGAAAACAGAAAGAACTGCATATGAGGAACACATTTATATTTAACCAAACATGTCCTACACCCAGCACAACTGATTGAAGGGCTGATTGGAGTCTCAAGTTCTCCAAGTCAGTACCTTCTTTTTTCCCTGGAAATAAAACAGCTTTTCCTTTTTATACTTAAAAAAATATTGTTTGCTTTAAATGTAGATATTCTCCAGATATATTGAACTATTTCTCAGTATTAAGGTTTGGACTTGCTACAACTGATAAAGAATTTAGCTTCTGGTATTTACATACATGTTCTGGTTTAACTGCAGAAAAAGTCTTTGATGGCAATAATGAAGACGGCTCTTTCCCTCACTAGTGAAATGCATTTCAACTTGGAAAATGATAAAAGCTACGGATCAATAAACAACGGATCACAGGGCACGTAGAGAGGAAGAGAAGTTTGGGGTGTATTTGTTTTTTTAATTAAAAGTAACCACTGCAGATTTTACCACCTTCACTTCTCAAAAGTTTGTGGTTGCTTAAAGGCTGTACTCTACAATGGACCTGCTCCTAGTATTCTTCAAGGAGATACTTAAAGAGTCAGGAACAGCCTGTATGCATTCGTAGCCCAGCCATATCTTCTCTTTCAGTCATGTCACAGGAAGCAAGAGATCTGAAAAAACTGTCTGTGGAACGGAGTTTCCCTAGAACTTTAGAGTGATTGTTGCTGGAAGAAGTTCTTTCTCTGTTTCATTTTAGAGTCGGTTGGTTTGGGTTTTGTAACAGAAGGCAACAAAACTCCTTGTCTGAATTGTCTTCACATCGTTTGAAGGCCTTGCTCACAATTTGCACATATCTATCTGAGGTTTTCTCTCCAGATTCAATTGAATTAAGTTAGTTCACATTTTGATTCTGCNTTAAGTTAGTTTACATTTTGATTCTGCCAGATATAATGTCCAGTAGCTCATTTTTGTCCATGTGCAACCAGCCATCTTGTGTGGAGGTTGCTGATGGCCCTGTGGTGGCTCAGACAGGCTCTATGGCACGAGTAGTATCTGAAGGAAGCTGGGAGAGAAGGTGGAGGGAGGCTCCTTGGGGCCTTGCACGGTGGTCTCAGCTCAGTTGCTGCAGGTTTGGGGAGTCCAATATCAAGGACTTCAAACTCACTAGTTTTGTGTTTTACTTCAGTAGGCAATACTTCAGTTGGCAGCAGTTTGGTTTTAATTAATCCAAAGAATTGTATTTCCTACCATTTCTGAAACAAGCGTGAATCATTTCTTTCTGTTTAAAGAGCTCTGGCAATATTTGCCTTTAAAACTGAGGGAATTACCTGGTTTTATTATTTCACTCAATTCAATTATTTTATCTCATGTCCCTGCTTCAACATCATGTACTGAGATTCATTAACAGTTCTTTGGCAGTCACAAGACACTAATCATCTGTTTACAATATTGATCAGCAGCTTTCATGTTAGATTACATTTGAAGTGAGAAATAATCCTGCAGCAAATAGTAAATAAAAGACTAGGAAGAAAGGGAAGAAGCTAGCTTAGGCTATGTAGTTTTGTCCGTGTACCCTGGAAACATCTGCATCCCACTAAGCTGGACCCCCTTAACAAATTCCAGCTCTGGAATTGCAACAACATTTCCCATCCACAAGGTATTAATTGTCTCTGGTCATCTATATTCATAAAGATAGAGATTTCTGTTCCTACAGATACAGATTTCTGTTGACTTCTAGGGAGTTTCTGAATTGCAAGAATATTTANTGACTTCTAGGCAGTTTCTGAATTGCAAGAATATTTATGGGCTAATAAAAAATACTTAGGTTCTGATGCCTCAGCAATTTCATTTGTTACTGTATATACGTTCTTTCTATATTATACATAATAGTATGTTATTATCTTAGTTCTTAAAAATGACGTACTTTGCAGAATAGAGCTTACAAACTAAACACTAGGAATTAAAATCTTACTTTTCTGAAGTCACTAGCTAAATTTCTTCTGAATTAGTCTGAAAAGATTGATTTCTGGGGCTCATCAGCACTAGATTCATGGGGGCTGGAGAATGTTGAAAACTATATAAAATATGGCCGAGATTTACTTAAGAATCTGTGTTACTTTTCAGAGCTTTATTAAGATACCTTAGTCTTACTAAATAATGGGATAAAGTAGTTCAGCATCTATGAAAGTTGTGAGCGCATGCCTTCAAACGGTGGGGTTCTTTCAAAGTATATAACTTTCAAATAGTCAAAATTACTCGTTCCTGCAGTTGTATCCACAGTCTTTTCCCAGAATAGCTCTTAAAGGCAACGGCCGTCGGATAGAAAAGACAAAAAGTTTTTCCTTTGGAATCCTTATTCATATACGTATATCTACATCTGTGGTTGTTAATTTCCAAAAATTTGTTTGCTGAAACTGAGTTCAGTTTAGTCACAGAGATATAATAAAGACTTGTATTTCTTTTTCCTGCTATTATAAATATTTCAGCATGAATAAGTTACCGTGTTGTAGCTAGTCTGGTTTTTGCACATGGATGAGGATGGGAAAAAGTGTCAAAGAAGAGTGATAAAGTTGAAGAATTCAGATAAAACTTGTGCAGAGGAGTAGGAGGCTTAATAGATCTGGCAGCAGTGGGCTGACTTTTCCATTACTTTCTGATTTAATTATGAGAGTTGCTTAAGTTGTGGATGCTGCCTGTTAGTCACATGATGTTGCCAGCATTTATTTCCGAATCAAATCTATAAAAGGAAATGAGAGTTCTCGGTCCTTGCAAACCACTTGTCTGGTAGGAAATCACTTACAAATAATAAAGTGCGTACTAGAGCATGAAATAGTTCCTTGATGTGTGACCTTCAAAACTGGTTGGAGGAAAACAGTTGAAGCTGTGAGTTGTAGAAACTTTTCGTACTGTAAGAATTATAAACTGCAGCAGGCTTGTGTTTTTTCAGCTCGCTCGATGGTTGTCTTCACTATGAAACTATTTACAGAAGCGGCAGGGGTCCCCTATGGGCAGGGGCAGGAGAACTGCCTGGGGACAGGGGACAGCCGTGTCCCTCAGCTTTGTACTCCGCCGATCTGACTTCGTTGGGGNACAACTGAGTCAGACATGTAAGAAGGGCTGAGGGCACTGCAGGAGTAACTCACGTAGGGGGTCAAGTTCTCATCATCAAAAGGTGACAAAGTGCACACTTAGCTTTATATCTTCAGTGCAGCAGGCAAGAGTTAATTGCGTGATTATCACTGCTCAGTGAAATAATAATCCACCAGAGGATCTCAATTTTTTTTGTACTGATCTGTGCCAGAGTGCACTGTGGCATGAAAAAGACGACTGCCTTACTATACAGCTAATAAAAAATGTGATCTGATACAATACTACTCAAGATTTAAAACTGTAAGGGATTCAGATCCAACTCCATGTTACAGCATGTAAGTTACTATTATTGGCTTGTGTCCTGAAAAAAAAAAAATCTTGATAATATTTCCTGCCGTGAAATGCCTGAAATTTACCAATTTATAATACATGTCTTATAGCAGTACTTCCATAACAGTCCCTTCATCAGGGATTGCAGAGTGGTTTGTATATACTCACACTGACTGGACATTATATTGACTTACAAGAAAATGAAATATGATGTTCATTGCAGTTTGTTACACAGAGGCCCAGGAGTTAAATGATTGCAGAACCAGAAGCAGTAACAACAGATTTGCCATCCTCTACTCTGAATGGACTGCACTCTGTCTAGTCTTGCCTAATTAGATAAAGATTCAAATTTTGACATACAGAATCTGTATACTTTTGCAGTGCCATTGTTGCTTTTAATAAACAAACAAACAAAGAGCAAGCAAACATCTCCCAGTACAGATGACACCTGGATTATGTATTTTTCAGTAATTTTTCAGTTTGAAAGCTCAGTGCTATACAAAGACAACTGTGTAATCAGCATTTTGATCACAGGGATAAACCACCTGCTACCACATTTTGTTAAGTTATGACATATTTCTGATTCTTCTGTTTGGTCAGTGCCATGAAGTTTTGTATGTTGTTCAGCACTTGCAGATATATCTCATACTTTGTCATCATCTGTTGTCCACAAAAAATTCTCCTTGAGGGGATTATAACAATACTTACCTTTTTCTTTTCACAAATGCTGCAGAAATGCAAAGGGCAGCAATGTTGCAGGATTGTGTAACACACTTGTAATTATTTTCACAAATAATTTGAGAGGGGTTTTTTAAAAATGAAGAGCTTTATGTGCATTCAGGGAGAGGTCCTAACATAGACAAAACCAAAATACCTTCAAGGAAAAGAATGTGCTTGAGCTTTGCATCCTCGGCACAACACATTTTTTTAGACACTACGTACACTAAGTAATTTGCTTAAATTATTTCTCCTACTTTCCTTAGTAGAGAGCTTGATGGCCCCCTCAAAATAGCAGGTAGGCAGCAGTGTTCAAGGATTTGTGATGGCAGACTGAAAGTTGAAATACATAATTAAAATGGAAAGTAGAAGATTGAATCAGAGGTTTTTGTTTTAAGTATGATAAAAGCTTCATTGTCTAGCTCAGAAAAAAAAGTCACTATTTGATAAATAGCAAAGAAAAAACATGGAACTGCTCTTTGACTTTTAATGCATTTTTATCTTCAAAGCCTATCTTATGCACAGCGCTGGCCCCAAAATATTGCAAAAGCACAAAATCATGGGTTTAGTTTTGTTTTTGCTAGTCTGATCTAAAGAACTTTCAGACCTTTTTTTTAGTGTTTGACACATATGAGTTTGAAAAATGTATTATTATATTTCTCAGACTTTGTAGATGAGTTCTGTGGTCCACGAAAGTGAACTTGTTGATTTCTATAAGATAAGATGGCAGATGGAACATGTTTTTAGCAGGCAGAAATAGAACTGCTAGGGCAATCAGGCTGATACCTTAACTGTACGCACTTCTTGGAAATGTAGTGTAGAGTAAGAGCTTAAAAGTCAAGGCACAAAAATAGTTTGAGAAAGGGACGTAGCATGTACTGTGCTGGTTGCACTCCTGGTTTTTGAACATTGTCAACGAGCTCCACAATTTATACATTTTGTCTAGGTGCAGTGGCATGTGGTAGCTATGTGAAAATGGTGCTTTTATACCTTTATAAATGTTGTTTGTTCCTCAGCTTCTTTCCTTACACTTCCAAGTTGGATAAGATTCTCCTAGGAGTTAATAAACTAATTTTGTTTTCTTGGAACATACAATGCCCCAACACAACTCTGTTCTGTGAAGGTGGTATTTACCATCCTCCCATGTTCATTTCTAATGAACTGAGGTTACGCTTAGTGCAGGCTGATCATGCTGCAAGGCTGTTGCCTCCAGCCTGAAAAAGGCAAAACAAGTCCAATGAATGGGGCGAGAAGGTAGTTATGGATGTATTATTCTGTAACTCTCTCTGATAGATCCAAAGTTAGGTTTCAGAGGAGGGTTAGAGGCCAAACTGCTGCTTTGCCTATCAGAATGAGTCGCTAACTAGAAAAGTAATTGCATTGATTATTGCACACCCACAAATTACAACAGAAAATACCTTGCAGGGGGTGGAGGTTGTACTTTTCCTAAAGGTTTCTGTATAATTAATCTACCGTAAGCGCTGGTGCTTTAGAAACATCTGAACCCTACTGTTAAGCATGGTCCTTGCGTGCCTGTTGACCACTCCTACATGGTTTCAGTGTTTCTCACGCTATTGCTTGGGTGCTAATGAAGGTTTTGATGCCACTGCTGTTGGAAAAATTCAAGTCATGTATTCTGCTTTTGTTTTTAAATTGTAACTCTGTTTGCCTGTCTTTGTTGTGGGCATTAGGAGTTTGAGCAGCTGCATTTTGTATACCTACAGCAAAACATCTCCCTTGTTAGGCAGAACATTTCATAAAGGATTAAGAAGTGGAGCTGGGTGAGCCATAGGGGACACTTCTGTCTCATAAACAAGAAGCTGATTATCAAGAGACTGTAGTTGTTTGTGGAAGAAGTAACTGAAGCAGGCTTCCTTCTCTCCTGGGTGTCTTACCTGGTACTTTACCCTATAATTTCTGCATTAAGTCCATTTAAATATTGTTGTTTCTACATCTTACAGTTGCACTCAGTAGATGTTTGGGGGTGGAGAGTATTTTTAATAGAAAATGAGTTGCTACGCTTGGCACAAGCAAACCAGTAATAATTGGAGGCGCTGGGGGAAATTGTCGCTCACTGTCCATTCTGGGTTTCTTGTAACATCAGTTTACAACTGCCCTAGTTAAACACTGGGTTAAGATTCAAGTCAGGCTGTCAAAATTAAGATTGCCTATGCAATGCCTCTATATACAAGATTATGCAGGTAACTTTTTTAGATGTTTTGGTTTTTTTTATAAGGCCTTGAGTCTTGCATTGCGGAGAAAAGCCCGGGCAATGGAAAATAAATACTGTACAAAAAATTGCTATAAAAGGTTGTTTGTTTGACTTAAATTCATCTTCCTACTGCAAACCTGATTTGTTGCATAGTGTAGAAGTATCTTTTTTTTATTCTCATCATTCACCCTGAAGTTCCAGATATTATTCCCTCAAATTTGTTCGCTCAGCAAGTTTGCATTATCACTTTGATTATATGTTATTTGTAGTATTAATGTACATTCTTAAAACAAAAAGCAGATTATTTATTCTTCACTACATAGTAAAAAATCTTAGCTGTTGGATTATATTATGTTCAGCTGCTATGTATATCTCATAGAAAGATAATCATATGTGATTTAAAGGCTTCCAGAGATTAAGAAACTACTGTGTATAGCAGTACCATCCTATTTGGAGATTCAGAGATGCTTATACAGGGTAAGCATGATGGTAGACTGTCAAAATACCCACTGTGCTGGGATGTGTCTTTAGCCTCCACAGGGAAAAGTGGTTTTCTTCCTTTGACCAGATTGGTAGCTCTCTAATGATTATATTGGTCATTATGTTTAGGAACACAGAGATTTTTCTCTATTGGGGTTTTTTTTTCCCCTTCATTCTTAGCAGTTATGTTGTAAAGAAAGTGGAATTTAAAGCAGAACCCAGTCACGACAGCAATGTTGTGAAAGTTTGTCTCCAATTCCAAATGCACAAGTCTTGAATTAATGAGAAAATGAGTATCAAGAAAAAAACAGAACCTAACGGATACAGGAGTGGAACTCTTAAATTTAAATTGCCCTGATCTAAGGATCTGAGAACTGTTTGCGAGTTAGAGACTGTAGAGGCTTGCAAAGACAGTCCTGGAGGTGCAAAAGTAGCTTTTGCTTTATCCTGTTAAATTCCAGGTTTTACTTGGCTGAAATACAAACTTTTAAAAATTGCCATTCTTCTGTTACTTTACATGGCTTATGCTACAAAACCCAACAGAATACTGATACACTAATCAGATTTGTGGCATCTGTTGCGGCCAGCACAGCAGCACGCACACACACACACACCCCCGACATCCCCAGCGGCCGCCAAGCTTTCTGGAGCATGAGGGTGGAGTGCGGCTGAGCTTCCCTTCACCCAGGATGCTGTCCCTCTGGTTCTCCCCCAGGCACCATATGGAAAAGAGCTTCCTCACAGCTCTCCGGGAAGTAGGGAAAGTGCTAGGTTCGAGTCCTTCCTCCTAGTCATCTCTCCCAGACCATGCTGCTGTCCATCCTCCCGCAGAACAGCACAGCGTCCTGCTGCTTGCTGTCGCTGCCGCGCTCAGTGGCTTGGGCTGCAGGCTGATGGATCCGGTTCGGTTTTGACCTCAGATGTGGTACACAGGAAAGGATGCTTGAAAGGATATTGTTTGCATTGTGGAGTCAAACATGTCACATTTAGAAAACCCTGAGGGCAGAAAACCCAGTGACTCCACTGAGTGTCATCCTTATGGTATTACAGTGTTACCCATCAGTTGTCACTCTTATATTCCATAAAACTTTCCAGAGTTGAGTGGATGGGAGACTGGGCTATATACCCCCTGCCCTGTGCTTTGGAGGTACAAGGCTCGGACCACCCTTCCCGTATGAATTCCGTGGATCATCTTGCACTGCAGTCATTGTTGGGAGTTTCAGAGGTGTTAGGGTGGGAATTTTTAATGCATTGTGTGATTTACTTTTTGCTTGGTTAAGTGAGAGAAGAAGTAGTAACTGAAATTCAGAATAGAAGTGACGACTTCATTTCACACCCACGGTGGCAGAACTATGAAAATGTGTAACATTTGCCACTTTAAATGGTTGTCAGGCTAATCAGGTTTAATCTGTGGTTTAGATGAGAAATTGCCTTACAGTCCTGAAGCTTAGGAGAATACGAGCATGAATTTTGGCTTGAGGGAGATCAGTCTGATTTCACATTGATCTAAGCAGCTGTTTCCAGGTTTACAATATATTAACAGAAGAAATACGCAGAATAGAAAATACAGTGGAGTCTTCCACATGCCAGTTTCTGGGAGACTGAAAGGTGACATCAGGATAGCTATTAAATGTATGCTCCATCTGGAAGAAAGACAGAAAGGAATCTAAATAGAATAAAAATTGTGTTCCTGACCTAACATGAACTTTTGTGGTTTGTAAAGCAATTAGATGAAAAGTTCTGTTTCCAAAATACATAAAGATTTGTTCATGAAGATATGTCATTATTTAATCATCACTAATATTTATTCCCAATTTAGGCAGCTGAAAAGTGAAACAAGTCCATTTTTTATCTACTTGAAAATTTTTTGTAGGAGTTATAAGGGGGAGGAGGTTTCTAAGGTAACCTACCAATAAATAAGTTTATTTCCAAAATAAGGAAAATTAAATATCAAGAACATGCTGTAACTTCTAGTAGGACAAAGTTGAAAAACACTGCTTTGAGATGTAGCTGTAGTGCATCTGCATTTTTTATCTGTATTGGTTTCTTGGAACGTTTTGTATAGGAATATATTGCCTCCTTTTTTTTCAACCTAAAAGTGTTACCTTGGAATAGGTGAGCAAAAATATTTCTACAAGATCTTTTTAAAATGTTGTAAAAATACTGTACTGTTTACATCAGTGATATCAGCTCAGAGTGTTTCCACATTTATGTACATCTTAACTTATTTTGTTTGGAAAAAAAAAGGAATCATAACCAGCTTATATCACGGCATGATTTTTAGATGATGCATGGATATTTGTGAATAGCAAAAATTACCTGCTGGTGAAAAGGAAGCTCGGGAATGCAGAGCAGAGGTTTTTTGGATTGTCTCAGGAAGAGTGGAAAATATCCAGATGATTTTATGTTAATAAATATTTGAGATGTTGTGTGTCACGTCTTCATTTTGATTACATCAAAATTTTGGTATTGTATGGTCTAATGATCACTATAAATTCTTAGGTAACTGGTGTAAATTAATGTGTGTGAAGTAAAAAGTACCTGTAATTCCCAAGACCTGAGGCATCATCGTTTACTTCTCTAATGCTCTAATTAAAATGCTCCACCAAAAAATATATTAATGGTTTTATTTTACATGTATATTAATAGGTGCAAATATTTGTGTGCCTCTGTCCCTAAGGAAGAGTTTGGATGAAACAGCTGTTTTGTTTGGTGTTCATAGCCCTGTCACGATGTGGGTGTTTTTCCTGGTTCTCTTCAGTTTACTAACTATTTTTAGTAGATTTTGCTGACTTTGATCCAGTAGAGGTCAGCTGCATGTTCTTGCAGACCAGGTGCATCAGATGCCCCAAATGATTTCCCATGCCCCTGTTTTCTGCTGTCCCAGCTGAGGTTTCTTAAAGAACCTGACTTTTAAGAACTTCTGAATAGCCACTTCCCAGAAGTCAGACCCTTAAGAAGATCTTAGTTTGGCCATAGAATCACAGAATGGTTTTGGTTGGAAGGGACCTTAAAGATCATCTAGGTCCAACCCCCCTGCCATGGGCAGGGACACCTCCCACCAGACCAGGTTGCTCAAAGCCCCATCCAGCCTGGCCTCGAACACTTCCAGGGGTGGGGCACCCACAGCTTCTCTGGGCAACCTGTTCCAGTGTCCCACCACCCTCAGAGTAAAGAATTTACTCCTAATATCTATTCTAAATCTGCCCTCTTCCAGGTTAAAACCATTACCCCTCATCCTATCACTACACTCCGTGATAAAGAGTCCCTCCCCATCTTTCCTGTAGGCCCCCTTTAGGTACTGGAAGGTTGCTGTAAGGTCTTCCTGGAGCCTTCTCTTCTCCAGGCTGAACAACCCCAACTCTCTCAGCCTGTCCTCATAGGAGAGGTGCTCCAGCCCTCTCATCATTGCTGTGGCCCTCCCCTGGACTCGGTCCAACAGGTCCATGTCCTTATGCTGGGGGCGCCAGAGCTGGACACAGTACTCCAGGTGGGGTCTCAGAATGTAAGCTGCTAAGGTCACATCTTATGCATAAAACCTTGTTTGTGTTGTACTGACATTGAGGTAATGTTTTGTATGTAGTTCCCCGCCCCCCAGAAACATTAACTGAAAAGTTTTAGCCCATCTTCCTTTATCAGCTGTAGCAAATCCAAATTCTCTGTCCTTTGAATTACCCTGGCTCTTCACCACAATGGGCACTGCCAGAAGTAGCTGTCACCCGGAGTATACCACAGCCCCAAGAGAGGTGCTGCAGGGCGGGCTTAGCCCAAAGCCCGCACCTTCATAAGCTCACCAGTGCCTGCTTGCCAATGAGGTGGCCATGGTGTGGCCATGGCGGGAGGAGGAGGTGACAAGCATTGGGGTCTATAGGAATAAGTCATGGGGACTGGAAGGCCCGTCAGGCAAAGGGGGCTTGGTTGCAGAGGTTGAAGCTAACGTGGTGACTGCTATCTGCATGTAGTCCTGCAATGGGGAGTAGGTTGGAATCGAGACATGTTTGGCATGTGTGAGCAGGGTCCTCCTGTGTGCTTGACTGCGTACAATGGGAGCCTTGAGGAAAAAAAAAATACTGAAGAACTTAGAGCAGATGAGAAAGGGGTTAAAAACAAGTGTGAAAAGTTGGATCATGGTACTTGGTGTCTTGAAATGAAGCAGGATTTTTCTGGAAGGCTTTAGTCACCTGGGAAAGAAGGATCGGGTAGCTGTGTGGGAGGCAATTTGCAGGCAAGTGTACTCCTCTGCAGTAGATCGGTACATTTTAATGAGGTAAGTATATTTGCTTCATTTTATAGGATTTGCTTTGGACTAGAAGTCTGGAAGTTGTTTTAAATAGACTGCTTTGAGATATAATGGTCAGGTGGAAATATTTGAAGCGTATAATATGGAAACCCTGTATTTACAACATATTTGTAGGGTCTCAGAAGCTGAGCTGAAAAGATTGCCTCTTTTCCAGAAGAGATATTTAAGAGTAAATAAAGCTTATACAGAGGATGTAAAAACAGAAGTGAAGTTAGAAACTGCTGTAGCTGTTCAAATTTATTTATTTATTTACTTACTTATTTACATCTGCAGCCGTCTTTCAATCCATCCCACCCCACAGGAAAGGAAGCTTTCACGCTGGCATCCTTCTCCTCTTCCCGTCCCCTTCCCGTAGGGTGCGTGGGTCTGAATGGGGCCATTTTTCACATGTGGGTTCCCCTCAGAGATGACTTTCCGGGCGAGCGGGAATTCCCACCCGCCAATGGCGAGGAGGGGAGGGTGGGCATGCCGCGCCTGCAGCAGTGAGCACCTGCAGGAGGGCTGAGGTTGTACACTGCTGTATACGCACCCATCGAAGGGAGTGGGAGAGCTGCGTCCTTTTGCCTCAGGACTCTGATGCTTATCCGGAGCTCACTCTTTCCATTGAGAAGGCAATGCCTTTCTTTGGACAAAGATGCCAGCAAGTGAGATGCATTCAGCAGAAGCATAAGCTTCAAGTTTGAGGAATGTTCCATGTTTTCTGGTATTTATCATTTTGACTTTTCCAGTTCTTTCTTTTTCTTGTAGTTGTGCTCTGTTATTTGTGTCCGCTTTCTCCCTCTACTTATTTAGTTCGATATCTTGTCCTTTCTTGAGCTTGTTTTTGCTTTCCTTCTGCTGTAGGAACAGAGAGTTTATAATAGCTGTAGCATAACTTCAAAAGGTGGATCTGCAGTGTTTTAAACAATCATTACATAAGTCGTTAAAATAACAAAGACAAAATAAACATGTCCTCATGACAGTGAAGAAATAAATTCCAAGGGCAGTATAAGCATCTGCCAATCTCTAGTGTTGCTTCCTCTCTTCTTCCAAGACTTTCTGCAAAGGTTTTTCACGCCTGCTTTAACATCTCCCTTTCTCTAAACTTTCAAAAACTTCTTAACAAATGGATTTTTCTCTCTCTCTGCATTGTGCAGAATATAGTTGAAAGAAAAAAGTACTTCTGGGGTTATTCAGGACCTCTGTAGCCACATTCAAAGCCTAACTAAATAATTTTCACTAGTAGTTTGCTCTGAAAATCTTGTGTTTTGCCTCTCCCTGAAAATGTTGCCAGCAGGTCCCAGGCAGTTGCTGAGACGCAGAGTGTCACCTTCTGGGGCATCTCAGAGGGGTGGCCTGCAAGGTTGGGAAATCCACAAAGAGTAAAAGTGAACTTACAGTGATGCCAAGATCTTTGGTGATGAACGCTGTCTTTTGAGAGAAGTTTTTAATCCTGAAAAGGCGTGAGGAGGTACTGGCACACAATTTCAGAAAGTTTCAGAATTCAGAGATTTACACAACACTTAGACAGGATTATGAAGTGAATAGTGGTATTACACTCATTTTACACAGAGCCAAATTGAACAGGGGAAAAGTCATTTGTTAGGTTTTGCAAATTTATGACTGACCAAAGGACTCTGATGATTCAGTAGCCGTGTTGAAGTGTTAAGAGATTACAAACTAGTTATGTATTTAAGTTGACGTATTACTTTAACAGTTTGGTTTGGGGGAGGAAAGATTCAGTCATGTAATAAAGGAAATATTAATTCATCTAACCGTTCCTCGTTTCATTTTAGAAAGTTTTAGCTGGGAAAATTCAGTTACGGTTTGAGTTACCAGTAGTGATATAACATAAAATGGACTCTCAGCTATAAAACAAGCTGGAGTGTGTGATGCTCTATGGCAGGGGCTGGAGGAGCGGACAAGCCAGCAGGCAGGGTTGGACCTACCACTCCGCGTGTGTGCGTTTTGTACAAAGCAGCTCTGGCTTCAAGGACAGCTTTGATTCCTCTTTCAAATAATTCTGGAATAAGCTTGCCATCAGATATTTCTGGATTGGCATGCTTGGGATAGCAGCTAGGAAAAGCACGTTGTGCCAGACAGCTGCTTGGAGGAAGCGGTGTTGAGCAAAGATTCTGAAAGTCTTGCAATCAAATTGTTATGTTGCATGAGAAAATAGCAAGCAGCGGAAAGTTGAGTTTTTCAGGAAAAGTTTCACAATCTTTTTAAAGTTACAGACTGGTTCTCACTCTGGGAAGCTAATGTTTATAAGCTGAGCAGGTTTTTGCATCACTTCAATGCCTTTTCCATGACAGAAGCATAAATTCAGTTAAAAATTAAGTTTACATGCTTCTGGGTAACATTCGACTTATAATAGATTTTATGTATGGACTGATATGAATTTTGAAGACAGTCTTGATTACATATAATGTACTGGAAACTGTCAGCAGCCATATGTTCAGTATATTTTACTGCAATTTTGCTAATAAATGTCTTTTGCTTTTCTTTAAAGGTGTAATCTATCATTCTGCAAAAGTATAAAGCATGAAGGTTGGAGGGAGGGAGCAACACATACAGAGTGGGGATTGAAAAGATTGAGAAATGTTCTCTTATTTGTTGCATTTCCAATTTTCAGGAATTCTTTGAACATGCAAAAAAGCTCTGGGATGATGAAGGTGTAAAGGCATGCTTCGAGAGGTCAAACGAGTATCAACTGATTGACTGTGCACAGTAGTAAGTATTTATTTTTATTGAATTAATAGCCAAGACTGTAATCATTTATAACAAGTTAGAAAATACATTTTTATTAGCAAGATCTGGGAGTTTCGCGATGCAGCAGTTCTCTGTATAGCCTGAGCATGTATAGCAAAAGTAATTGATTATTTTATCAGTTTGCCACTAGTATGCAACTAAATATTTAACAGCTAATAAAGATTAGTACGAAAAAATCAAATTAAATAATTTAAAATATCTTTATTCCATTTGAAATAGATTTGCACAGAATCATTTCAATTGCAACTGTTTAAAAGTTCAATTGCAAGTTTAAAAAATGTAGAGCCAATCTAAGGAAAATGCTTTGGTTTAAATTCTGAGACCCAGACAGCACTGAGATTGCTCTGTGTTTTCACATTCCATTAAAGCTTCTGAGATTTTTACCCAAACAGTTGGCATGCCTGTGTTACTAATATATTTTTCTGGGGGAAAATCGATAAGCAATATTGAATTAAAGATAGTAGTACGTTTGGTATTCTCTCCTTCATATACATCAAGTGAAGCAGTACGTGTGTGCGTAACACAGTCATAAACCTTAAACGAGTTCATCTGATTGGAAACGTTCTAAAAAGATGTGTAGTGGATTGTGAAGGTGCAAATCATAGATACGTAGCACATTGATGAAAACAGATTAATCAGGAAATAACATGCCAGGGCTACAAAACTCAGCTGTCCTCAGTAATAACCCAGCTCTGAATCAGACTTTGACCAAAAATATATGTTTCCTGTGAACTGCTATTGCGAAAATGTATACTCTTACAGTTGCTATGTGATTTAGGGTTTTCAGAGAACACACTCTAGTGTGTTACGATTTGTCTAATTGGCAGTATGGTCAGCAGCAATGCCACAAGTCTGTTGTAGCGCTCAGTGCTTTGTTTTTCTGTCCTCTCTGCTCTCAGTGCTGAGGCTGAAGCAGAGGAAATGGGTCGTATCGCTAAAGGACTTGTCACGCTTCTGCCGCAGTGGGGAATTTCAGCGCTGCGGGTCATAGTTTCTTTTCCCTTTTTCCAGATTATTTCTGGGAAAAAGAAGGATGAAGTAATGATTCATCAGCACATGGAAGCGAGGGAAAATTACATATATGTAGGAACTCATTTGACCTCAGGGGACTGAATTTACCAAAACTTGGACATTTGCTTACAGTCCAGATTGGCTAGAAATTAAAGCAGTGGTTGTACATAAAAAAAACCTAGAAAGTTGTCCTAAATTGTGATCAGTGGATTTCCCCTCTGCCGTCACCCACCAGTGCCGCCGTGGTACAGATCNCCGTCACCCACCAGTGCTGCCGTGGTACAGATCTGAGCTACACTTGCTGAAAAGTCCAGGCTGACTGTTTATGGTATCTCTTAATACACTCAAATAAGACGTCAGACCAAGAAAATAGAATAATGACATGTATTTAAAATAAATGAGTGTAAAACTTACTTTACTGATCAGTAAAGGTCAATGTGTCTCCCAGTCCCACTTTGCAAAACGGTGCTGAAAGTACCAGGAAAAAAAGGAAGACACTGAATTATAGTATTAATGGTACTGTGCTTTCCCTTAAAAAATGAAGCCTATCTACACGCTCTGACAAAGAGAATTAAGTGTCATGTTATGTCCAAACACAAATGGGGACAAAAATGGACCTAGAATGAAGTCCACTGTCCTGAAACTTAAAACTAAATCCTACTACCTTTTTTCCTAAAAGCTTAAAGGAAGATTATTGGGGTTTTTCTATGTGTCTTCCCTCCATATCTTCTAACTGGCTTGCTTTTTCTTTATTCTTAGAGTATTTATTACAGTAGTAAATATAACACTTGCATAATCCTTCACCCTTCAAGACACTTTATGAAATAATATTTGATACTTAAATATCCCTTGAGTGTATCTGTGTTTTCCATTTCATGATCTACCTGAAAATGTAATGGCTAAGTGACTGACTTACCCACGTTTACAAGCCTCCAGTCTTACAGCAGGGACTTGAAACTCGGGAATAGCCGTGCCATTTTTCTCACAGGTATTAATGATTTAAAATGATGAAGTGTAAGCTTAGCAGAAAGAAGTTAAGAAAAATACACCCAACTTTTTTCTGCCCCTCCATCATTCCTAGAAAATTAAATGATACCAATAGAGTCAATGAAAAGGAGATTTAAAAGTTGCTGTGTCTTTGCTGCCCACGTGTATTTATATATTGCATAACAGGGGTTGCTTTAGCCAGAGGAACATTTCTGTGCTAGCATTGGATGGACCTTATTCAGAGTGGTGGGGTCATGTCCACCTTGTAACTGACAGAGCGTGTGAGACTAGGTTAGAAATACAATTCTGGTATGCACATATGTTTTCTTATGCGCACTTCGAAAATACTGTGAGGGTGCTGTCTTTCCAGCTCAGCAGGAGCGGGGTGCATTTCTCTCAGGACCTGTCCGTGGTCATCTTTAATTGGTAAAGGAAAAAAGGGAAGGAGTGTAATCCTGATACACGTGCTTACTGTGGGATTTTGAAACATCTGCAGTGTTTTCATTACACTGGCTTTGGGAGAAAGCATCCCACCCCATCAGCTAAATTCTAATCTTTTACTTGATAGCGAAGGAAGAATATTATCAGTAGGTCACCACTAATTTCTCTGCTTAAAAAACAACAAAGCAAAACCAAAAAAATCCTAACGTGTTAAAAATATCATTGGATTATAAGTAGGGTGGCTGACTTAAAATACTGAAAAGCATTATTAGCAATTTATAAAGTCAGCAGCCCAAATTGCTGACTGTTAAGTGAGTTACAAATGCAGTGTGTTTTTGGAATAGTTTAATTTTGGCTACATTCAGAGTTTCTGTATTTTTAAAACTTAAGCTCATTTTCTTTATTACTGTGTGAGAAATATTTTTCTGGAAACAGAGGTAGTAGAAACAGACAAAGGCAAATGTTTTATTTACGTAAGGCCTGAAAGTTGCTTTTCCTTTATCTTTAATGCCCTTTTAAATTACCAGGGTACTGTTCCTTCACGGAAATGAGGATGAGGGCCTGCTTTTTAATATTCTTACATGACTATCCATATATCTGCACTTCTTCTAAGTGTCATGTTGGTACATCATGTGATATTTGTAACAAATACGAATCTGTGACCAAGCCGGAGGTCAGACCTTGTGTTCTGACAGTGGTAAATGTATCATAAGCGAAGATCTGAATTGTTCTTTATCACTAACTACAAAGATATTTATGTTACTCTTGGAGGGGGAAGTATTGCATGGCCATCAACCATATTTTTTCCTTAATGACCTTCATATATTTCTTGGAGATTTCAAGTTCAATTTCAAGTTTAATTTAAAAAAGAACCCTATATTTAATTTGAAAAGTTGGTTTGTTTTAGTTGTGTCCCCATTTGACTTATCTAGATTTCAGCAGGTTGGTTTTGTTCATGATGATAAATCTTACACCTTACTTTAGTTAACTTTTTTTGAACTACTGTGATTATGTCCATAGTCACATACTTTATATTCAGCAAATTCTAGGTCTATAAGGGACTTTCACATTGTGAATTAGTGCTGTCGTGGCATTGAACTGTCTAGTATATAAATAATAGACCAAAATATGTTCATTAAAAATTTCTTGTAATTCTGGGACAGTTTTCTAAAAGTGAAATAGTTTCCTGTAAGATGAATGCAACTCAATTTTTTAATATTTCTGTTTCTTCATACTAGTTATCGAATGCCCAGATTTTATTGTATCCGTGGAAGGGAACTGCAAAGCAAACTTCCATGAATGTAGAACAGATTAAAACAAATAAAGGTCCAGGTACAATGGCCTTCATTTAAAAAAAGACCCAGAAAAAGAGTTAATGAGTTGGTTATGTGTCCTTATAAACTTCATAAATTTAAGTAAATGAATTTATTTGGGAATAAAGAGGTATAAAATTTCCTTTTAACTACTAGCATACCGTGAGGTAGAGTTACAGGTTGTAACCACCTGTTTGGTGTTACATATGTAAGTGGGTTGACTTAACCTTAATGCTGGTGAAATGGTTTCTGTATTATAAGCCCCCTTTCTTCACTGCAAACCATACCATGTGCTAATTGGTGGCTGCTTCAGCAATCCCAAAAAAAGCCATTGGAGTTACTTTTTACTTGGAGATGTAACATGTGTTCCCACAGACAGCAGTGAAGTTGAAGACCTTTGCAGAACATCAGTCGTCACTGGGGGATGTTGGGCACCCCCAGTCTGGTGACATCTGTCCATTCTTTTGATGAAATGAGAGTTGAGTTATCTTAGTTTTGGTTAGTCAAATGTCAGTTATTCAGTTGACCGGGTAAAATTAGTTGATGCAGGATACTTACAGTGCTTAGACGCTGTCAGGGAAAAGGTGATAGTTTTAGAGCAGAAGAGTAGCCAAGCAGAACTAGGCACTTTTGAAAGGGGAGAAAAGAGACAAAACCAGAACATCCAAGGCGTTGTTGTTAGAAAAAAAAAAAATAGCTAGTTTCAGATGTATTGGAAGGTTCCAAAGTTGAATTTTGTCCCATTGCATTCACACGAAATAGCAGTGTGTGCGTGCATGGGTGGCCCTAGCTGGAAGGGTTGTACTTCAGCCCACTGAATTCCTCACTGTAGTAAGTTTAAGGGAACCCTGCCCTCAGCCAGTGCTTTATCCCAGTTTGTCCATCAGTCATCTTTCCCTGATAAAATACATCACATCTGATAGACTTATGTGTAAAGGCCTAAATTGGTCTCTGTGCAAACATTTGGGCTAATAAAACTTGATTATGCCAGTTCTCAGGAAAGCAAACACAAGGGATGTGAGCTTGGCCAAAGAAAATTGATTTTATATTTGAGCTAATACACATTGAAAAGACACACCTCGAGTTCTTTTTCTTTGCAATTATTCTATCTTGGAGAAGGGATTCAGCCAACTTCTGAGGCATCCAGCCCGGTATTAGGTGGAGGAATTAAAAAAAAAAATGTTCTTTTTGTTGTTGTCCACAGATTCAACTCCTGATGTGAGAAAACAGCTAATTTTTTTTTTCTCAACAGAAGCATATTTCTGACTTTTCTTGTGCCCTCCTAGACATAGGATTTAATTACTAGCATGGACTTAGTCATCCCTAAGTTCCCTCTTGCGGTCTGAGGTCCGAAAACCTACCTTGGTATTATCTGCTGCTTTTGTCTAGTGTGGGACTTCAATCCGGTGTGTTGGTATGTACACAGGCTACATGCATGGCTGTAAATAAATATGAGCATTAGTGTAATTCATGTACTTTCACTTAGTGTGGCTTCAGGATTTGTTACTTAATACTGCTTCTTCTAGGGATTTTCCTAGAAGATTGGCTGTATCGTACTCCAAATTGGATTCTGCTAAAGCTCTCCCAGAGGCAGGTCACGCACAGGCTGCATCCATGCAGTGGCAGTTAAGTCCTTCCTGCAGTGCCCCCTCCACAGCAGTTGTCAGTGAACCCAATCCACCTGCAGCAGTGCCCTGGTTCTCAGTATTAACCTTTTCAGTGCCAAGGTCTTTATTCATTCCTTATTCTGTCTCCTTTGAAAGTGCCTTATACAATAGTAACTCCTGGTGTCTCGATAGTATCGAGCAGTTATTTTTATTCTGACAAGGTATGAGGTTTCACCTTTCCCAGCTTTGGGAGCGGAATAGCGGAATTGCCTTTTTTTTTTTTTTTTTGCTCTTTATCA
>RSEF01000002.1:108180786-108229710 GCA_003993805.1 Himantopus leucocephalus | reverse complement strand
CATAAAACTGTCACTGATAATTGGCTGTATCAATTAGTGACTGTTGGAGCCCATCAAACATTTTTGATATATCCCATACCGTAAGTCTTTGTCAAAGGAGGTGCATGGAACTGGTGCCTTCAGTTGGATTTGTATGCNTCTTTGTCAAAGGAGATGCATGGAATTGGTGCCTTCAGTTGGATTTGTATGCTCTCGGCCCTGTCCCAGGTTGATTCATAGTAACTGTTGTGTAGGGGTAATTCAGATAGTAAAGGTCACTGATAGTCACCCAAAAAACAGAGACCCTGCAAAGTTGGATGCTTGGAGCCCCATAGCACCCCCATTCTCTACTGCTGAAGGAAATAAGAACAGTTGCTTCATCATTTCTGTTCTTCAGGAAGATCACCAGCAAGAGGCCAAAAGAATCTGACCTGATGTGCTTGTATATAGCGTGACAAAACTGCAACAGAAAATACAAACACAGTTACTGCTGAATAAGAGATTTCTCTAGTTTATGCAGAAGTATTATTATCTGAAATCATTAGTCCAGCAATCTGTATTTGAACTGTCAAGTTACAAAGATCAGTAATCAGAGTGTCTGAACTACTTAGGGAGAAAGTGTTAAGGAATTGTAAGTCTTTAATTTTGTCCCTGGCGGAGCAGTGCGGTATCTGTGTGTTGTGACATCATTTGAGACAAAATCCAGAAGTATTTCCTTTAAATCTTTGTCAAACCACCTGGGAGTGCTACAGTGTATGACACACTGCCATCTCTGTGTTTGGAAAGATTTTGATGTCCTGTTGCTCCAAAACACACCGCCTGCGTGCTAACAGTCCCCGTGCCAGACTTGGTTCTTGTTAGGACCATTATGCCTGCTTAGAGAAAACAGAAGCGGAGAGGGAAGACGATCAAGTGTGGAGAGGGGAGACAATCAAGTGGCTTTGTGCAGATGTCCATCTTGGAGCATGACATGTCCAGCCTCAGGTTTGCAAAGTCCTGTTTGTGCTTTCTCTGTTCAGTGCGTATTTTGAAGATACCTTGGTATTTCTTTGTGCGTGCCTGAGAAAGTGAGGCGGCTCATTGGAAGGGAAGCAGGCCCACAAAATACAGCTGCTGAAATCATGTTTTTGTTGTGGAAAGGAAGGGAGCAGGAGGAGAGTGGGAAGGAGTAGCTCAAGGAAGTAGGGAGGAGGAGAGAAGTTGTCTTCCATACCGATCAAAGAATTGTGGTCTAAACCTTTTTGAAGTCCTTTACATGTGGCCGTAACATTTATTTATTTTCAAAGGTAACCTAGTATGACCGTGGCTTCGGATTCATATTTGAAACATGCTTTTTATTGGCAGACTAGAGCCAGAAGGTGTGAAACAACTCAGAGCCCCCTTTCATCTGCACTTTTGGTCTTTAATAAAGTTTCTTGCATCATAATGGATGGTGAAGTAAATGTGGATGTATGTATGATAAATTAAGGTAAACATACTGTGATTATAAGCTAGGGAATATTATTTTTAAAAGCGGTGATTCTTTTTAAACTTGGTAACTGCTTATTAAATATAGGAAAAATGAGGAAAAGTATTAATTATAAATGTGTTGTTCCTTGCATAACTGTATTTTTGTAGTGGTATGGGAAAACTATAATAATATGATTTTCTTCCATCAGAAATTCTGTTCTGGTTCATATATAAGCAACTCACTGATAATGAAGTTTCTTCATTTTTCTTTTTAAGATCTATCGTGCAGTATCAGTTTTAAACCTTAAAAATTCATTACATCACTTACAAGCAAATTTTGCTTGGTTAATGCATGAACAGGTTTTCTCCACTTACCTGGTTTAAAGTATAAGCCTTAACCAACTAGTAAATTGTTATTTAATGATAGAAAAAAAAGAGAGGGGTTGTTATTATAGAGTAATTACTTTAGCTTTACTGATGAGTCTTCTAAACAGAGGTGTTTGCCAGATAGGACAAAAGTCATTCTGCAGTGTGCAATGCTTAAATTTTTCACTGTTTACTAACTAGTAGACCACACTCTTGAGAGGCAGAATTGTGGTTTCTTAAAATATGCACTGGGAATTCTCTGAAATAATGTTTTCATCTGTTGCTGTGATTTTTCTTTTTTTTTTCCCCTTTTTGCCCTCACATATGAAAAAAATCATTAGACTTAACCAATTCTATCTTAACTTTGGTAACCAAAATGTGACCATGATGTTATAGTACTAGGAGTGAGAAGTACAAAAACATGAAGAAGCAGCAGCTGTAGAAACCCCCCCAAATGCCTTCGTATTTCCAGTTTGGAGGAAGTAGCGGTACGAAAACATCGTTCGCAAATAGCCAGTATGGCAAACGGGCATGTACCCACTTGTTTTAGCCACTGCAGTTCACAAATGCTTTCCATACCTAGAGAAGACAATAATATTTATCAATTAAAAATAAGAGGGGAAATAGTTTATAAACACAGCACCCTCTCTGTCTTTTAAAAATTAATAGGACAAATATTTTTTCCTATTAACTAGTTACCATTGGAGAAGCCTTTAAGCAGCCCTAGATGGGCTGTGCAAACATTAAAATTAAACCCTACCTTTTCCACATACTTCTTGTGTGCATGACAGTCTGTTTTCTGCAGTTTTAGAACAAGCAAAAAGGTTGAAAAGGTAAGGCAGAAAAACTTAAAATATTCCTTAACTCCAGTTTAAGGTAGTAATAGAGTCTAAAGAGCAGACAAAGTCTAAAGACCAAGCAAAGTCATGACAAATGCATGAAAGTACACTTTGACTCTTTTTAAGATGTTTTATTAAACATTTCTAGTTTCTTTTGAAAAAATATAGCAAAGCTGACCTTATTCTATTGAGGAAACAGTTCTTTCCTCCCTAGTCAAAAATATTTTTCAGTTTTTCCTGAACACCTGATGAATGGTTTTCTTAATTTTTTTCCTGTTTGCACGCAGGGTGTAATAGTAGGTGTGGGACGTGTTAGTCTAACACGGCAACTCAGCCCCGTTTGGAAATATGATCCATTAAGCGAATTAGAGAATTGCAAATAGGTCCATCAGCTGAGCTTGTCTGCATTTACTTTTCTGTGTTAGTATCCTATATTTAATTTGGAAATACGTTTTTCCGTATACCTCCTGCAGAGGTAAACTGCAGACTTTCAGAGGCTTGTATCCATTCGCAGTACACTCTGCAAGCGCTTTTGGAGCCTGAGCAAAAGCTTGCTAATGAACCAAGATGCTTGGCATCACCCTCAGTGTATATGCTCGTAAAGCGTTAATATCCTTTAAAGCAAAGAAAGAGCATTCTGTTGTGTTTATTGTAAAAGAGGAAAGGCTGTGTTTATGTTACATCACAGCAGTGAGGACAGAAGCGAACAGGTACGGGGCTGAGCCAGTGAACTGGCACAGTAGGTAAGGGTCACTGGTGAACATGGCCAGAGTCTGGGATACTGAGCAGGCGGGAGGGAAGGCTGCTGGGGGGGGCTGGACTTCACTGAGGACCATTTTGTTTGAATTTTGTGTATTACAAATAATATGAGGTCTTTTTAAAATATATGAATGTAAAATAAAGAAGTTAAAAAGCAGGCCTTGAAAGTTGCCTTGAAGTTCACAGCTATCTAGAGTACAGATAACTGCCAATAAAGAGAACCTTAAAAACTGTGTATTCCCTACTATCAAGTCAGAGAAAGAGTAAAACTAAGCATCACTTACAGTAATTGTGCTGATACAGCTTAATTCCAGAAGTCCTTATTGTGAATCATTGCTCAGTGTCAGCATCTCAAACCTTCTTCAAATGAAGTAAAACTGCAGATGTTGGTTATCTAGAATCTGCATGCAGGATTTATGAGTAGATTTCAGAAGGAAGTTGTAGGTCATTCTGTCAGTTCTGGTGTTATTTATGTGCTGTTCTTGCTTTAGGACTCTTTAAGTGTATGCGTGGGAGAGGGAGTAAGCTATGACCAAAGCCGGCTTCATTGCATTGCAGGGAACGTTAAGAGTCACTTATATTTACTCCACTTCTCCAGCCTATGACGACTGATACAGAGTTTAATTCAATCTGTTCATTTACAATTCATCGTCAAGTGTGTACACGTTCTCAGTGGAAGAGATTAATTAGTAAAAAAATACGTAAGCCTATTAATAAGCTTATCATTATGTAACACAAATGTATTTTAAATTTTTTCTGTGGGATTTTTTTTTTTACTATGCTCTAGAGAAAAGTGTGTTCCGTATTCTGTTGCCTTAAACCTAACCTACTGTGAAACACTTGTTTACATAATAAATTTAATATAATGCAACAGCTGTATAATAACCATAATAGCTGTAAGTTGAATGCTTAAAAATGAAATAAGAGAACTGAAAATTGAATGGCAGGTTATACGGGATACTGTCAAGCGATTTACACTTGGGCTTCAACTTTCCTGAAATGCCACATGCAATTTTTCACTTAGAGATTGTCAGCTTTTCTTTTTTCAAGTAGACAGTTTCACACCACAGGATAATGAAAGGCCAAGAGTCCTATTTCTTCCTGAAGGAGCTACTCACTGGCCAGACTCTGCATACATGGGCTCCTCGGCGCTAATATATGTACACAGCCTTGTTTGTGTTAGGAGCTACAAGAAGCCAGGGTTTGGGTGGCAGTGTTTTTCTAAATTAATGCTACACCAACAGATTTGAAAAAAGAAAGATGGTGGAATGTAGAAGTTAAGAAATAAGAAAATAAAATACGGTTTATACTGTGTTGGAAAAATCTAAAGGCTAAGCCTCTATGCTTGAAAAAGAAATTTTACACCTCAGACTAAACCAAAATAGAGTCGTGGTATTTGTCAGTTTGGTTGTAATCCCAATTTTAAGGTAAGTCAGACTTGGAGGCTAAGGAGTTTTAGCATGTCTCTCTACTTCTCATAATTAAATTAAAGCAAATGTTGTTCATTTTAATACAAGACAACAATGAGGCTGCCAGAATTTTTAAAAAGTTTATTTGACTTTAGAGAAACTGTTTCACTCATGTCTATTGTAAAAGTATTCTTTCTGATTTAATTAGAAATGTTTGTTATAATAGTGGAGTTTTACACAAAGTTTAACTGGAGCCTAAATTACGCAGTGGAAAAGAAAATATGTATAAAATGTAGCAGTAGACTTCCTGTTAAATGGACACAGCACATAATTATCTTCTAAAATAAAATTTGTGAAATTTCATTTTTTTCTAGAATTGGTTCAAAAAGTAGTTTTTTCCTCATGTTACTAGTCCCCTGACAATTCCTCTATTTGCAATCAAAAAAGAGAGATATCTTAACCAGTTGTACTTAACTGGTAATGCAGGAAAAGGTGAACCTTGAAATCCGTTGTATGGATTTCCTGAGAATAGTTTTCAGTTTTAGTTTCCTTTCATGAACATTGTTGGAGGTTGGGGGTGTATTTCTATTTTTCAGATACTTTGTCACAGCAAAGGAATTGGGCTGAATATCCAAATAACATTTAAGCACATTTTTCTGACCAAAGCCTGCTGATGCATTTCTTGACTCCCTGCCTTTGCCTCCTTGCCATTTTTTGTTTCTGTAAAAGAAGGCTTTCATACCTTTCTTCTGGTTTAGAAGAATGTGTTTGGGGTTGGGAAGATCTGCATTCTGGACGTTAGCCTCCTGAAAGTCCGATGGTATGGATTTTTGATAATTATTGTTTATTAAGTTTCTTTCCAACCGTGTTGTGAAGCAGTTTAATGATCAGCATGGGTGTAATTTCTTGGCCTCCACTTATTTACTGGCACAACTGTGTCAGACCTGTATTGCCAACACTACTATAGCAACTATTGAAAAATAGTTTGTTAAAGAGCAGCAGAGTGATAAAGAGCACTCTTGCCACTAGGGTTTATTCTGTTTAGGGAATGTAGAAGTACGCTCTGCTGGTAAAGGAGCCTCGTTATCCAAAATGACTTTTACCTTCATTGAGTTTCTTGGCCTCTTACCTTACATCGTCAGGGTCTTAGAAACTTTTTTCCCGGCAAGTTTGCCGTATACTAGATTTGCTCCATGAACATACTGGAGTGTGCTTTGAAAAGCTTTTCTCTACAGAGACAGATGCCAGTGAACAAGCATTTTGCTACATTCTACAGAACTGGCAAGCCCCGGTATGAAGTAATCACAGTAAACTATAGTTCATTACATCAGCATTGTTACTATTGTTTAAAAAAAAGAAAGAGGGAGATCAAATATAGTCACTAGTTTTCCCCGGGTTTCATTTTCTGTTACGAACTACATGGAAGTCTTTCAGGTTTGGTTTTCTTTGTGTTATGCGCTGATTACTCCCCTGTTTCCTCCATAGCTTGTAGGCAGCTGATGTTTCTAGGGTCTCATGTCAAGCCAAGAGGTTCTTCAGAGGAGGTCGTGGTGCAGAGGGAGTGCAGAGCGCACATTGCTTCCTGCCAGTGCCAGCCAACACAGTCGAAAGTTTAGGTTTTTGACCTGATAGTACCTCAAAAGTAACAATCAACAAATTACCTTATGTAAAACTGGCATGGGTGAGACCTTTATTAAAGCTCATTCACAGAAATTGGTTAACTTATTTATAAATATAGGATTCTGTAGCTCTGGCAGGGAGCTCATCATAATATACAGTATGTTGAAAGAATGATTATATGATGATTAAAACCAATTTTAGGAAAGTTCTTCCATAAGTTGTAAACAAGTTATACCTATTTAGAGGATGAAAAGAAGAAGAAAGAGAAGACTGTAGGCGGGTGAAGATAATAAATACAGGGTTTACAAATAAGGCAAAAATAATAAAGCGGTAAGTATTTTTAGGCAGGAATGCAGAGTCTTAAAGCACTGGACCAACACGTAACCTTGCTAGTAGTCTCTTATATCTGCTTAATGAAGGCATAATGTATGAGATTGTGCAGTGTTGAGAGGGGTTAACCTGTGTCCTGATGGAAATGAGCAGAATGGATGTGGGGGGAAAAAACCCACCACATAAGGTTCTGAAAACAATCAAAGATAAACTTTGCTAGGGAAATCTTCTATTTCCACACCATGTGAAGAGCACAGCGCAGTTGAAATGTTCAGAAATGTGAATAAACACACGGCTATATTCAGAGCAAGTAGCAAGCCTGACTAAAAGGCAGTTACAGTAAACTAGATTAGTATCATTATTGTGACGTTATCATGAATCTAAAGGAGAAGACCACAAAAACTGAAATATAGAAAGAAATGCCTTTAACAACAAAGAAAAAAAAATCAGCAAAAAAATAATCTTCTACAGAGATTCTGTGAATTTCTTTAGGAAGTAAGTAATTGAAGGACAGTTCCAAAATACTTAATCTTCTTAACCCTTCAGCCTGTGTGATGAGCTTAAAAGAAGTGTCTTTCTCCAGAAGCAAGACTGGTTACTTGATCTCATCTAGCCTTGTTGTTCCAGAAGATGAGTATCTTCTGTGCGAGTAGGTTAGGAGCACAATAGACGTTTTTTTTCTGGAGGAAGAACAGAAAAGGCTTTTGAAGTGAAAAGTCTCAGTTTCATTCTGCCTCTAAGAAGATTGATTGTAGTTGTCTTTTTCCATGGATCTCGGAGCACTGGGCAGGGTTTCTCTTTTAACAGGTGTGTTACTGTCCTCTTTGCCCGAAAACAGTGAATAAGCCCACTGCAAAAAAGATGGGCGAGATCAGTGCTTTGTAGGCACAACACCCTGTATTTCCCTGTACCTCGACAGAAGTCCCTGAAAACTTGTGAAAGAGACTGTGACTTCTTCAGAGGACTCACTCGCTTTCTCCAGTGCTTGGCAAGTTAAGAATTGGTGGTCTTTTATCAGTTTTCTCTCTTAAAATGGAGACAGAGGCATATCTTGCTATCACGCTGTTTTGGAGACATTTCAACATAAAAGCTGCTTATTTTCTGGAGCTTTTTCACCTTACACATGCACAGCAGTTGTTGCAACACTGACTGGAAGTCTTCTGAGCAGAATCCAGCACGTCTGGATTTTATTTGCATTGTCCTTTTCCCTCACTTCCAGTGCACAGACCTGTGACTGACTTGTGGTCTTGATCTAAATTACAACTGTATCTCTTTTTGTTGGCTGACACGTTTTCCTTTTTTTTCTCCACTTACTAATAGTATCTGCGGATGTGTTTCTTTGCTTTACCCTGTTGTGTTTATTCATTGTTTTCTTCTTGACAGATTGACCGTTTGCGATGATATGGGCCTCTGGGCTCTTGAGATAGATAGGTACATGTGTCGGCTTGGTCAGTCTCAGTGAGGTTCACCTATCTACTTGGATATGTAAAGTTGGCTTATTCTACTCTTCCCAAGCCTCCTTTGACTTTTTTTTAATAATTTTGTACTTTTCTATTTTATGTAATCTGCATAGGCAGAATGCGGGGCTGTTCATTCAGAAATTATCATTTATCTGTAAAGACTAGAGAGCACTGTAGTGTTTTTCAGTGAACTAAAGGCTTTGCATTTATACATTGAATTCTTACACGTGATTTTGGCACTGCACCCTCTTAGGGAACAGACCATTATCAGACCCATCTGACCCAACTTTGAAATTACCTTAATATTTGTATTGTGTAATGCAATTATATTTTTCTATTGTTCATAACACAGCTGGGGGCTCTTTTCACTTGTCTGTAAAAAATATCTTGAATAGGCGTCTGCTTTCCACGTAATTCTTATTGTGGCAATTCTATTCTATCCAGGCATGTGGCTCCTTCTTCATACCTTGTGATGAAGGAAGAGAACGTCATATGTAGCGATTTACTTGATAAGTGCTAGATCTGGGCATGCATGACAGAGAGGGCACTGTTTCCAGAGGAACCACAAAACTGAGTTTAGGGGAAATAAGGGGGAAGAAAGAAGGGAAAAGACTTCTTTTCATTTTAGACCAACTTCAGCAGTACAATCAGTACTCCATGCATTTTGAAACGGTTCTGCTTTCTGCTAGGAGTCAGCCATAAGTCTGATGGGGAAATAATGGCACCTTGTGAGTGTTGTGGGCATTTTCAAACTCTTACCATATCCCTGGGAGGATTCAGTATGGTGCATTTGGCACTCTTAACCTACACTGCAAATTGTTTCCACAAGACAGTTTATAACAGTGGCAAAGAAGACTCCGAGGTCTTTACATACAGTACCACCTCACTTACAAAGGTGTGCGCTCATTTGATGTAATCAGACACAGCATACCAACAGGATAAAAAGGAAGAAATAGGCATTTCTTTCAGAACAGATGTTTTCATTTTTTACTAAATCTGTTCTTGCTTCATGATTCTCACATGAAAATAATTCATCAGAAACTCCCACTAAAGTATGCGGGAAATCCACAAATGTTGCACAGTGTGCATAAATAATCAAACTATTGACAAATCAAATACTAAGTTTTATATGCATTTCTGCTTTTATGTAGTTTAAAAGTAGGTAGGTAACGTATCTTCTTCTCAAATGATGAGAACCTTGAGGAAATAAAGTAACAAGTAGAACCTGGTTTCAGGAAACAAGCTGCCTAGAACCATAATAATTTCAAATATTTATTTAAGTGTGAAATACTCTGTGTCTGTAAGAAACTACCTTTTCAATCGAAAGGAGCATTGTTTCTCCACTTACATGTCCTCAGCTGAAATTCTTAAATCCTAAAGTGCCCAGTTGGATGAAGCACTTGAGCTCATTTCTGAGGAATGTAAGGACTCCTTATTTATTTCTCTCTTGCTAAGAGGTGAAATAATCAAAAAATCCTAGTTGTTTCTCAAAGTGAAAGTAGAAGAGGCGCTGGAGGCCAGTAAGGAGTGTGAAGGAAAGAAAATACGTGGATTGCCTTAACCTTCAACACACTTAGTAACAGCAACAAAAATGCTTCCCACCAACAGTGGAAGATTTTGAGTGACAGGGAATGTGACAGCAGACCGTGTGAGGCACAACAGGGGTGGCTGGCCGTGCAGAAGAGGTGCTTCCTGTCGTTGGCGGCTGTTTCATTGTCCTTTTTTGTTCCATGATGGGGCCCTGGGTTGGGTTTTGCATGCCTTCCCTGGAGCTGCTCATGTGTTCAAGGCCTTTCTCAAAGCATCTCTCCTCCCGGTTAAATGTGATACAGTTGCAGGTATGCATTCAGATCTGTGACTCACTCATCTGCACACCTTGTCTGGTCCTCTGAGCTAGAAGTAACTTACCAGTTGCAATTTTCTGCATTGAAAATTCCCTATTTTTCCATATATACAGTTGTATGAGCAAGCGTGCGTGTGTTGCACATGGGCAGGTAATACAGAATATTTCTCCCAAGAGTCATGACTTCCAGATCTGCTACCAACTTGAGAAGGTAAGGGGGCTCTGAAAATAAGCTGCTTTCCTTCCTCCCCCACGCCTAGCTGCTGCACTAAACAGGGCTCTGCCTCTCTTCTTCTCTTCCAGCCCCCTGTGTCACGTCCCCTATACCGTTCCCTCCCTCAGGCCTTGTTTAGTCTCCAACTCATAAGCATTTCACGGATTATTTGGGGGTGATGGCTTTCAGAGGAGTATGCTGAGATGTGGTATGGAGCCAAATCTGCAGCATCATACTGTCAGATAATAGTCAGATAATGCCGGAGATGTTCTGCAGACTTTGAAACAAAGTATGATGGCGCAGTATTGTGCGTATTCCTAGAATATCGCAAGCAGCAGTGTTTCTCCATTTTAAAAACAAAAGTCCTTCCAGGTCACTGCATGACTCTGTTCTTGTGCAAGATTGAATTAGAGGTAAATTGGCTTTGGTTTCTTAGAATGACTGTGCTCATGTTGTGTTGTATTCTGTTCACAAAGCTAAAGGCTGATTTTTGTTCTGGTGGTGTAAATTGTCTGATTACGGTAAGATAAAACAGTATGGAAGCTGTTTTTTCACTTACCTTATTTGATTGTCAGTTTAGAGCAGGCTTGTTGGTAAGCCCACTTAGTGAAATTATACAGGTCTGGGGAACTTTTGGCTATTCTATTTGTAATATTCTGTTCTATTTGAAGAATGGGACTAAATTCAAAGCATTCCTCCTCTTTTTTTCTTTATTTTTCCCCCCTGCTCTCCTTCAGAAATCATGGGATGTTGCTTTTTATTTTCCTTGTTGGTAGTTTGAGATACAGTTAGATGCCTTTCTAAGGATCAGCCTGAAACTGTGCAGTACAATGCAGAGTGATGTGAATGGCCTGTTGTCAGCACTGGTTAAAGAAGCTGTGACAAATCAGCAATGGAGATGGAGCAGGGGAATCAGTTTACAGCTAGGAAAACTACAATGGCAGTTGTATTGGGAAATCAATGTTCTTTTGGTGTGTTTTTTTATTGCCTAAATGTCAGTGTTTCTCAATAGCTTGCTCATAGGAATAGGAGTCAAGGGAATTCTCAATGTCCAAATCACAGAACATGTGCTATTGTTTGAATTCTCCTCAATTTGTGAGCTGCTCGCAGCAGGCTGTAATCATGTATCATGCTGATTTTTGGTATCTGTTATGCATTATTTCAGTTTCTTATGACTTTTGTCTTCCTTATTAACACAGGGGAAGCAAAAGGGCAAACTAGATCAGGAAAAAGAGCTTCAAGATGTAGCTTTACTCGAGAATGCATTACCTGGTTTGGCCTTGGACTACTTGATCCGTGTCTTTCAGTTTACCTATCTGTGGGGGGAAAAAAAAAGAGTAGTGCCTTCCTTAAGACCTTGTAAAAGCTGTTACTGTGTCTGATATTGAAGGTTATTGTGGAGGAGTCACAGGCTTTTTCAGTACAATGCAGTCATAGGTATTGGTTTGTCTTTCTGATTGCTGTGAAACAGTTGTTAGTGCCGTGCTTTGCCAAAGACATCATTATTCTGTCTAGAAAGTATCAGTACAGCTTCATTACTTCCTGGAAAGTGTTTGGTGCAGTACAGATACAGGTCTGGTCCTTCTCAGTTCTCTTTGTACAGCACATCAATTGAACTCTGCTCCATTTTACTACAGCTTTAGATGAGACCAAATTATAAGTTTGTAAGAACTGGGATACGAATCCTAATCAGATTCAGTGAAAGTAAAATGAATGTGGCCCAAATCTCTTAGTTCCACTTTATAATGCAATATTTTTTCATTTTGTTTAATATTGCAGATGTTTTCAAGCTTTTAGAAAAATATTTACATTAGCATGAAAGACACAAGTTAAGCCGCATAACTAGCTTACGTGATCTGTGATGCACAAGTTGTTGCAAGATCCCCTAAACAGGACGGGAAAAATTAGAAAACGGTTGAGGAACGTTTTTCCCTAATCAGCTCAACTCTTTGTCCACACTGGGAAAACACACCACACTGGAAAACGGTTAGCCAACAGTTTTGTCTTTAATGTGCGTAAGGACCACTGTGTAAACTGTGACCAATTCAAACGTCATTAAGTACCATTTTCCCTATCTATACTAACAGTCGAACTGTGTTCAGTAGTCAATGTGTTTTTACTGTGTGCCAAGTGCAGACAAAATCTGAGTTGTTCATTTTGAAATACGTACACCAAAGAGCTTTTAAACGTGGTAAGTCTATGACTAATGTAAATGCTTATAGGACTGTCGGGGACAATGTAGATATTTATGTAGATATTTCCCAGTAATGACTTTGAGGATTGTTTGCTTTAGACTATGTAAAACAAACATCATACAGCCAGCCAAAGTTAGGAGTCTTTGCTGCTCTTAACAGAAAGAGCATCTTCAGTGGAGGAAGCTAGATGGTAAGAAAGCACCCAGGTGTGTTTAACTCGCCAAAGAATATTGTCTTCAAAAGGTTACCCAGTAGCTAGTTCAGGCTGCATTTCAGAAGCATCAGTGAAGGCAGCAGACCAGTATAACCACCGTATCTCTTAGAAGAGTTCAAGCAGGGGGCATGGATTTCCAGTGATCCAGCAGCCTAGGGAGAAAGTGACCATTCAGGGCTCTGAGTACTTCTATAGGACTGACTGCTAAGATTATATATGCTATTTGGTTTCTTGCTGATTAAATTATATTACAATTTCATCTGCCATCTGTCCATTTTAGGCACGCTAAGCAGTAGGCCTGGATGGACTGTGTCTTACAGAAAGGCTTGGCTTTTTCTCTAAGGTTTTATTGGAAGAGGAGCGTGAGGAGAGTCACAGCCGTAATCAGTATGGCTGCGCTGATACAAGGGCCCTTCCGAAGTGGGTTTTCCAAAAAGACTCATTCTAGTGCAGACGAGGCCTTGGAGAAACATATTCAGTAATCTCCCCCACCCACAAGCTGTAGTGGGGTCTTCTTCTTGTATTCTTGGAGTGGAGGAGCCCCCTTGCAACCTCTCTTCGTGCAGCCACTCTCTTTGCATCCGGCTGTTTGCCCCGTCTGCTGCATTCAGTGCAGCAAAATCTCCTTGCAGTTAGCGGAGAAGAGATGACTTTCAGAAAGAATTGGGACTTTTCATAAGAATTGTCGTTAATGCACAGATTATTTTCTTTGTTTTGTAGTTCAGAAATGTCCTTTCTTTAAGCCGGCTCAGTGGTCTTTACTTTTTTTTTTATTATTAGGTCCATTGCTTGAGCTGACCTTTTGAAAATCTCTTTTGAGTGGCTTTGATTTTGACAGGGGAATCCATTATGGTGTAAGAACACGAACAGCGTAGGGGTTCACTGCCATTTAATATCTGATCGCCTTAAAATAAGTGTTTTCTTCCAGTTGCTTTGGTTGGTAGTTCAAAAGTGCTAGAAAAAGATCTACATATTTTATTTGTGATGTGATAGAGCTGGGAAGGAAAGCAATAAATAATGATAACAACTCTTAACGTAAACTTGTTTTCCACTGGTGGTTTATACTGTTTTCTTTGTCAGGCAGTGAGTGGTCCCAGCGTAAATCATGTCTGTGTATTTAAGGTTCATGTTTGAGCAGTTCCCAGAGTTGTCACCAGATTTTCAACTGTCCTTGCTATTTTTATTGTGGATTTTCCAGCTGATGTTAGGAGGCACTGCCCATGTACTGGCTGATCTGTGCATGTGTGGCGGCTAATCCTCCTAAAGAGACATATTTCTGGAAATTCAAAGGTAACTCTACTAGAATAAATTCTGAGAGCTAAAAGTTGTAGCACAAATGGTAATGTATTTGAATTACACAGTAGCTCTTTACGGGAAATACTGATTGCGTGTTGCACAGAGTTGCACCAACCAACATCAGTGTAATTCACAATTATGCCATGTTTTATTTTTAATCTTACAGCGCGGTACACTGCACCGTGCGTGCTGCGTTGACTTGCTTTTATTTTACTGCATATAACATGTGAACTTGGGAGGGGACTTCAGATGTCCCTGCACCTCGCACAGAAATGGAAGTCCCAGGCCTGCCTGGTGCATCTGCTGTTGCAGCCAGTCCCTTGACCACGTTTCAAGGTGACAGTCGTAGCTGCCTCCAGACCTTTTAGTTCTGAGGAGGGGTCCCTGGTCCACTCAATCCCAAAGTTACAGTAAAAAACAACATTCTCTCAGTTGAGGAAACATCAGGTCATTTCAAAAACTCATCCATCCTAGTGCGCGTGATTAGATGACCTATGGTAAGCCTTTCAAATTGCATGCATAGGTAGGTTTGGTCTCTGTTTTTCCCCATACTTGAGCCTGAGGTAAACCAAGGCGTAGAATTGCGGTCAATAAGGCCTTTCTCTGGCCCCGAAGGAAGGAGGTGCTTGAATACATCTCTGTATCCCTTTGCTTCGTCAACCCCAGCTCTGCAGCAGATGACCAGATGGCCACAGGGTGTGTTTTGTAGCTACAAGATAAATCTCACGGCAAGCAATTTCCTTCCATCAGTTAAGGACACGAGCATAAAAATTTAGATTTTTTTTTACCTAACAAAAAAAAAAAAATCCCTGAAAACTTGCCTTCATGAAAAACACTGCTTCATGTGCAGCTGGGAGAATGTGCTTCCCTTTTCTTTTCAGCGTAGGGCAGCCAAAAATTGTTTGTGGTTCTAAAAACATTGTGATATTTGAGAAAGTACAAATCCAGTCATACTGAATATAAAAGATCATGATTGTCTTTTTCTTCTGGACTTTGGAAGAAATGTGTATCATTGGGACGATGCCTCCTGTATGACCTGAGATGGTGATGGGTGAAAAGTAACAGCCGCCCCTCTAAGGAGTTATGAAAAATACTGGCATGTGCTGTTAAACCACTTAGAAATATAATAAGGCAAGACAATGAATAGGATTAGAGAAACGTGGAAGTTTGTAGAACTGGTGGCAGTGGTTGACCGCTTATATCCACCAGCGGATCTTATTCACAGGGGAAGTTGGAGGAAAGCTAGCTATTACTACGACTTTGTTTGCTCTAAAGGAAGAGGGCCCAGCAGAAGGGAGCTTCAGATAGCAGTAGTGGGCATTTTGATGTATATTTTTAGTACAGCTAAGATAACGTTTCTGGAAGTGTAGCTTGTGTTTAAACTCTTATTTGGGGTTCTTGGTTTGTTTCATTTTGTTCGGGGTTTTTTTTTATCAGCACTTCCCATGCATTCTTTCTTTCCTTTCCCTGGCTTTTCTAGCTGCTGTTCTGGAGCAGCGTTCTTTTGTTTTAAGGTTTTTGTAAACTTTTTCAAAAGTAGGTTTTTAATGGACTCGAAACATACGATGTTCGATAACTGCTTATCAGTGTGAAGCTGGGTCAGTTTGCTTTCATGCTTTTACTTTCCTGGCCTTTATTTTCACAGCCTTACACTTTTATTTTCATTCAGCAATAAGACAACAGATGCATTTAGCATTGCTTTAGAAGTTTCTCACCTGGCTGGGAAAGGTGTACATTAGAGATTTGAGTCTGAGGTTTTTCCTGGGATCTGTCATGACATAGCATATGTATTTTGTGCAATTGAACATTTAGATAATGCTTTTGGCAACTTCCATCCTAATTATTGTCTGGAATTAACTTCGCAAAGCTGAGAAGTATCATTTAGTTTGTAGTACATTTTTAAAGGTGCATGTAAAAGATGTGACCTATCCTGTGTAGCTGTGGGTATATAGGAAAATGGTTTTGAAATGCTTCCTGTATTGCCAACAATTTTACTCTGCCGAAGCAGGGGAGGAAAAAGGAAATTAAAAGTGTAATCTGGCCATATTTGAAATGCTGACATGTTTATTCTGCACAGGGTGTTTAAAACAGAGGTGTCCTAAAAGAACCAAGAATGCCTTTAGAGGTTGGTATTTACAGCCATTTTCTTTCCCTTTATCACAGTCACAGCACACTAGCTGGGAATCTAAATAAGTAGTCAGCTGAATATACACATGGCTAGGTTATCTCATTTCTAGCTGCCTGCTTTGTTTATCAAGCACTTATGTAACGTTCCGAATTATATTAAGGCAGGGTCGAGCTTTGTATTCACATGCTGTTATCCTTGTGCTGATAGGAGAGATGAACAGAGCAGGGTGTGAGATGTTTAAAGGGATGGCTGCCTCTGCTCTCTCTCCTCTCCTAAGCTTAAGACCTCAGATCTACACCCCATTTCTCTTTTGCTTTCTAGCAATTACAGTGCAAGGCTGCGAGACTTTATGCTTTACGCTCGTATCAGCAGCATGGAGGCGCAGAGCTAAGGCTGCGAAGGCAACAAGTGCCAGACTGTAAACATTGATTTGAATGCTATCAAACTGATTTGGGGTTGGAGATAGACCAGGGATTTTCAATACATGTTTATAATTAAGAATGTAAACAGAATTTCATGTTTATATGCCCCAGATAGAAAAAGAGGCTTTTAAATCTCTGGTTTGAACTCCTTGAAAATAAAAGAATTGAACAGTTAGGGTAGAAAGGAAAATGATACTCCTGCGAGCATTAAATCATACCGTTTCCTCGCTCCCTTCCTCTCCCTCTCCATCACACACACTTGGATACAAAAACTCAGCTGCAGAGCTGCTATTTTTCATTCTTCTCGTAGACTATACCCTTTTTCTGAGTGCGTATGCGTGCGACGGGGTTTTGTTTGTCCTTTTTTTTTCCCCATGGTGGGATGTAAAAAAAGGGGTTGCCTAAAAGACGTATTGAAGTTAATAATTGTCTGTTCAATTAAAGACCTTTTCATGGTAACACAACACAGTATTTTTTTGCGTAAATAGGTTGATATAGACTCACTGTGACCATTACTTAGTCATGTTACTCATAGGCATCTAACTGTAGCTAGCCTAAACTGGTTTTGGGATTTTGTTGGAGGTTTTTGGTCAATAAATCATAACCTCTCTTGAGACTTATGAAAATTCCTTTTTAGCCGTGGTAGTTGCTAAGTAATGTCCCTACTTGGATAACAGTTTAGATACCAATCCTTAAATTGATAGCTTGCAAACAGACTGCTAAATTTATGCAGAGAGCCTTTCTGGACAAAGCCAGCCAGTTTATTTGCTGTTTTTTACAAGATTAAAGCCTTGAAATCTCTCTCAGCTTAAGCCGCTGATTGCCATCTGAAGTTTCCTTAACTTAGACGTTCGTATCTGAAATAAAATCTGAATCCAAATTTCCTTATTGTCTTAATTACTCGCCCTAAAACCTTTTAAAGAAAAACAGGCCTTTGTTTTCAGTTTTGGAAATTTTATTCATTACTTCAATGTTCCTGTCTTTGCAAATTTAAGCCATTAAAAAAATAGTGCATTAANCTGATTCAGTTTTCACTTAAAACTAGCTCCAGCGCAGCCAGTGACGCTCCTAGACGTGGTATTACGAATGAATATCTGAAAAATTCCACTTTAGAAAACTAAAACCCCTTCTTCTGTAGAAAGAAAAATAACCACTTACTTGAGCGAACTTTGGCATTTGAATTTTAACATAAACTTTGATTTTTTCAGAGAAAGATTTATGTGGGATTTATGTTGAGGTAGGCATGCAAAATATTGTTTCACACAGAGGCAGGTTTTGTGGCAAAGTTTATAAAATTAGCATTTCTTAAAGGTCGTACGTACATGATGGCTTTTATGGCACAATGAAGTTTATATAGAGCATCTGAAAGCTGTTATAGCAAATAGGAGGTTTTACTGTAATTTGTAAAATAATTAAGAAAATCCTTACGGCACTTTCCCTGGGCACTAGTAGCCCTTTATAAATTTCTGTTCTACATTCTCGGCATTTTTACATAGCGTAGCCCAACTGGTTTACATTTTTGGTTAAGTTACTATTAAACCACCTTAAAAATAAATGAAACGTATTAAGCGTTATCTTCTTTCCCCCTCGCCGCCATAACTGCAGGCTTAATTTTTAAATTTTCAGTGATGCATTTCAAGAGGCCAAGTGAGATAAACAGCACAAGCTGCAAAATCGTACGTCGCTCACCCACTAACAGGGGCCTTCTTTTCTGTGAGTTTCCATAAATTAGATGTGGAGCCAAAGCAAGCGGAAGCTATTTTTAGTGCAGCAGCAGCAGCAGCAGCACTGCAGAACAGAAGCTGGCGGAGCGTCACGTGTGTCAGGCTGAATCAAAGGGAGTATCCCAGCAATGTGCTGTAAACAAAACAAGGGCGCTGTCAAAAAACAAGCTTCAGGTACCTAAAAAACCCAAATCAAAGCCTCACGCGAGAAGCAAACGCACCGGCTTACCAACTGTGTTTCTTAGGAGATTTTCCTATTTTGCAAACACGGGAGCGTAATAAAAATTCCGCGTTTCCTGGTGTCCCATTGTCTTGCTTGATGCAGTCCTTACCGTTAGGCATTTTATTTAGAAATCTGTATTTTTCTGTCTCTATCTCTTATCAAGTGTAATTGTTGTCTCAAGATACATAAGCATAGGAAAAGCAGATGCGGCTGTCTGCAGAGCCACTGCGTAGGGGATGTCCTTGCTGTGAAAACACTGCTTTACAGCCTGTGAGGGGTTGCTTTTCAGCAAGGAGAAGACCGATATGAGCTAATACTTTATTCTTACACGTTAATTGGATTGATATGTTCAACTCCAAGATTTTCCATTCATAGTTAGTGTTTTTATTATTTTGTGGATTTTTTGCGTGAAATGTATCTGTCCTCAGAAATTATACATTAACCTGAGTAAATACTCACTGAACCTTTCAAAGATTAACTTTTATTTACGTTTGCTTTGGTTTCCATGTGTCCGCATGCTTTTGAAGGCACAAATGTATTTTAACTCAGTAATTTCAAGACAGTTACTTAAAATGACTTACCAAGCCCATGGCATGAAAGCTTATAGTCAGTCAATAGCATCAGTTTATTGTTACTCAAGCAGTTGAGACACAACCTTTATGGAGGTTAAAAAAGGTGTCAAAAATTTTCATTTCAAGTGATAGTTTAAAAAAANAAAAAAAAAAAAAAAAAAAAAAAAAAGGTGCTTCCCTTCTTCCTGAAAACCATCTGTTCAGGTGATGTATCCTCTGTTGGTCCCGCAGGTGCATGTAATTTAATGAACTATAGGGTTGGAATTTGTTGGAGTTTGTCTTTCGGGAGCTTGGGGAGTGGGAGAATGTTTGCCGCTCTTACAGTAAATGCAAATAGCTGTGAAAAAGTGACTTGGGAAAAAGGATGTCAGCCTGAGAAAGCTGAAGAATATGATTTCCCTACAATAGCAGCCTATGCAAAAAAGGGTTAGATGGGATTAATACACAATAGGCACATAAAGACAAATGCAAACATCAATGCCAGCTGTGTCAGCACTGGCACAAAGGGACTCTTGAGTGCAGCGAGTCCCTCTTGTTACCTCCTCGCCGCTCCTGACGGGGCTTTTCCCCTGGGCTGGGGGAAAAGTTGTTCAAGCCGGCATCTGGGTTTGGAAAGAACAACGATATGGGTGAGCTCTTAGGCATGTCAGACATGGCACAAGTCCTGCATAGGTGCTGGGAAGGGCTCTGATTCTACCTGAAATTGTGGGTTTAATAGACTTCAGTTGTCAAAGAGGATCTGTTAACCTGGTCTGACCCACAGGGTATACACTTCTGTTCAGCCAATATATTTTAGGCAAGTTGCAGCCAGGGGTAAAAAATGTAGATTATAATGTTGGGAGTAGGAAAAGCTAAGAAAGAGGAGTAGAAGCAGTAAATTGTTAAAGAGCGTTACCTGCATATCTTAACTCATTCAATAATGCTAAAGGTGTGAACTCTGAGCTGTTTGTAACTATTCAGGCATTAGCCTTTCTTTTTTTTAAAGAAAGTATTTTGGGTTTTTTTCCCCAGAACCCCTTTCTAAGTGTTCAACATTCTCTTATGAAAAGATAGCAAAAATATTTGATATCATTTATACAATTTTTCACTTTATGTAGAAAGAAAAAAACAACAGCTCTTCTGTTAGTAATAAATAAATGTTTTCAAATGCCTGTAGCCAAATCAAGGGAATGTCCAGCTGAACTCGGAATCTGCAGCTGCTGTTTGAGTTGAGAGTCCAGGTGTCCTGTGCTGCCTTACCGTAAGATAGGACAAGGAAATATGGCGATGAATACCTCTGAATAAACACCTGAATATCAGCTTCTTGCTCCTTGTCACACCATTCCCTTGCACAGATACACCGCCTCCTTATTCCAATACCCATCGCCTTTCCCATCTCAAATACCGTGGGGAAAAAAAATGCCTTTAAAATCCAAACTGCAACACATTCTCATGCCTGGTTTTGCTAGAATGGCTCCTACCAGCATCTGTTGTAACTTCAGAAAATAAATAAGCTGAAAACATTTTGATTTGAAGTGAAAGAAGAGCTAGAAATTTTATGGTGTTTTCAGGCCTCAGAAAAACAGAATTCAGAGAGCAAGAGCTAACTGTGATTTTTGCCGATGCTAGCAAACAATGGGCTGTTTTCTGTAATAAATAACTTGCTGTTTATTCTCAGCAAATCTGCCGCACTTAAACCGAAGTTAGTAATCACCTACGTGTTTGTGGCCAACCTAAGCGGCCTTTGCAGTGCCGACGCAGCTCACGAAGGGCTGGGGAGTTGCGTGTGTTGCAGCCACCGCGTTTCCTGTCCCAGCCCCGGGAGGAAACCGAAGCAGGCAGCAAGGGTGGGGAATCTCCTGCTCGCTGGATGCCGCGTCGGCCTTTCAAACACACACCTCAGTGTTATCAGTAATATGCAAGATAAATAAAAACGGTGTGCCTGCGAGGCATCGTGAAGCCAAGCCGTACGTCACATCCAGCTCACAAATTATAGCTTCTGCAGCTCAGCTCGCCATGGAGGCATCTATAAAACAGTTTTTACTGAATGAAGTGTAGAGCAGAGATGGCACACTTAGGATATAATTGCATTGAGCTCTTAGTGATGCAAAAAAAAAAAAAAAACACACAGGTTAAAAAGAATAATAGTTGCTGTGAATCTGCTGTCTACAGGGAGACTTGGAACAGATGCTTCTTTACTGGGATATTATGAAATCTTTCAGCAGGTCAGTTATGACATGTATGTAAATAAAAAAATCTATAAAAAGCTATCGTATTAACATATGGCAATATAATTGAAAAGGAAGATTTCTTGAAAATTATGCTGGGATAACATACGACTGCTTAAATTAACTTTGGCTTATAGGACTGTTTTAATTATGTAGTAAATTAAATACAAGTAGATCAAAGCTTGCATTATTATATATAGTTGCAAAACCTTTTCAAGGACATAATATTTTTAATCAGCTCGTCATAGCTGTAATTTTCTTCTTCCACCATCTCTTGTAAAGAAGCTGCTATACATAAGCCTTAACTTTTCTCCGATGTATGTATTTCAGAAGTTTTTTTCTGGATTTCTTCTTTTTGCCAGCTCCTTTTCAGGCTCTTTGAATCTTTTCACACAGACTATGGGTGCGATTGCAGCCTGTCTGGAAACACCCAGCCTGCCATTAACCTAACCAGTCTGAGCACCTGTGCAGGAGGAAAAAGCTTAAATACAGCCAGGTTTCTAAAACACTGGGCTCAGGCACTGGAGCCTTGACATAGCACATACACTGCTATCTGTAATTGAGCTGGCTAATTTAAATTTCAGTAAATGTCTGCAGTAGTTCTCTGTATGCCTGTGGATCGCTGTGAAGATAATGTCTCAGTTAATAGTTTTCTCTTATCCATAGTTACGTACCTATCCTGTGGGTGTCTTCTTTTTTTCTGTAATGTGAGTTTCATAAGTTCTACTTCAGCATTTCCTCTTCCTTATCTGAACCATCCTTTCTTTGATATTTCTCTCTTTCTCTTTCTTCACTTCTACCTGCCTGATACATCTTGCAGCGTTATTCTCAACTCTCATCGTTTGAAATAACGATACTGGACTTTAACAATATCCTCTGTTTCTTAGCGCATTGGGAAAGTCCCTCTTACCTATTCTGCAAATGTGATGTATTTAGCAGGTTCCACACGCCTTGGTGAACTTCAGAGGTAAATGGCAAAGTGTGCTTGATTGCATTCTAGGGAAGAAGGTGAGGTCGCTGCATTGATTTCACTGTGAGTAGAATCAACTCATAGATGCATATTTACTTAATTCCTCCAGCATCTGAAACACGGGTAGACACCTGTTCCAGAAGTCTTCCCCTATGGGATTAAATATTGAATAAACTTTTTCACAAGTACCCAACGAGAAGCAGAAAGATCCTTATTTTGTGTACTGTATATTGAGTAAAGCATACAGGTGTTTTTCTGCTGTTGTGGATTGTCTTTCGTTTGTTTGTTTCTCCTTTACATTTTCTCAGCTGATTTGCTTTTAACTGTTATTTTCATCATTGTATACCACGTATAGGAAGAATTGCATACTGTGCGTACAATGTCAGAACCAACATGCAGATGTGGAGCCAAGGAGGTGATGTTATCTGGATTGTCGTCAGCATGGGTGCAAACTACAGCTCGTCGGTACCCTCAGTTTCTAAGCAAAGCCCTTGCTGTCAGCAAAATGTCATGCAAAGGGTCCCCTCCCATAGCGTTGTCATGCTTGTGTCATAGAGCAAAACTGCTCTTGCTGACACAAGGGCTTCCTCCTTGGGGTTAGGTCTGCCTCCTGGTTTTATGACAGAATAACTAAAATTAGAATTTGTGTCAGGCAGCTGCCTGTCTCTGAAAAATATACATGTTTTGTGGTATCTGAAATGGTGTTTAGATTGTCTGAGGGGCACCTTGGTACTGATAAGCAGTGCCACATCTTGATGTTCGGCATTGCCAGTTCATCTCCTACCCAGAAGTGCTTTTTATGCTCACTTTCAGCTTGTTGGTAAAATGAAATTCAGCCCTTCTTGCACAAATTCAGTAAATGGGATTTTAGGTCAAAAAGCAAGACAGGAGTGGGGGAAAAAACAGCATTTTGTCCCAGTGTGCATCTTGCAGGTGGTGCTTCCCTCAGCTACTACTTGGCAGGAGGTTCTTTTGGATCCTTGGATCCAACTAAATATCCTACTCAGCAGTCTCAGCTTAAGGTTTCTGAAGAAGATCTTGCCCCAGCATTTCTAATAAATGGGATCCTGAAACGTGCACCCCTCTCGGTGTTTCCAAGATGACAAAAAGTTGTTGAGTTACAAAATTAAAACTCTGTAAGCAAGCAAAGGAACCCCAGCAATTAATAGAGAAAGAGTGATACGATCGTGCAACTTTCTTAACTGCAGGAATAGTTCTTTCTTTGGATAATCAGTGTGGGTTGCAAGTGGGAAATAGCGTGTTTGGGTTCTAAGAATTTATATAGCCATGTCAGGAAAATAGTACTTGGGCTAGTGGTGAGGGCTGGGGACCTTTTCTGAAGGGATCGTGAGAGAAGGCATGAACTTAGAACAATAGCATTTTAGAATAAGACTGTGTAATGTAACTTTGAACTATTTATAACATGCAGAGAGATAGTGCAGGTACTTGTGTTTAGTGTAATTATGCTTATGCAATCAGCTTTTTTAGGAAGATATCCATTTGACTAGTTTATTTTTGGAAATGTACTCCAGGGTGCTAAAATGTGTATCTATATATCTGTCTTTATATAATTTTCAGCTTTGGTTCTAAATCTGGTTTTTGTATCTGTCAGGAGATATCCTTCTACCTATAAACGCTGTGAGGCTGATTAACGACCGATGGCAGACAAATCTACAAATATCAAGTTTTTGGCATCATAAATGAAAATGCCTTGCTTTATAAGGGGGGGGGGGGAGAGATTAATTTCCTGTTTAATTTCTACAAGAAAAACCCCACAGCCTAACCAGATGGAATTTCTTTGTACTATAAATAAGCAAAGCTTTCCTTCTTTCATGGCTTCGATTTTGATATGTTTCTATCTAAATTGCTTCTTCCACAATTTTCCACATACTGCTGGGTTCAGAGATGTTCCTTCAGATGCTCACTAGATGATGTAAATAACGGAATGAAGCTCTTCAGCGCTGATACAGATGTGTGTATATATATAACTCTAAACATGCTGTGTGGCTAGCTGGGGCAGTCGAGATCACTTGAATGTATATTCTGGGGAAAGTTAGAATAAAATACATTTTGCCATCTTAAAGATGCTTTGGTGCTAATCCAGCTAAATGGTTTTATTAACAATTATAGAGAAAGAGTAGGGTAATTAATTTATGCACTGCCCTAAAATGGTTGGTTGTGGGTTTATGTGAAATGCATTTTTTTTTCCCTCGAAATGTTCCGTCTGTATTTCACGTCATGTCATAATTCGTTTTCTCAGTTGGGCATAGTTTTATAGTATTTTTTTATTTATTAATATTAATCCATTGGTTTCTCATATCTTTCATTCCATTCCTTTCCTTAAGAATTGTAGGTCGTGTTTTATTTTATAACATTGGTCATTTTAGTAGAAATTATGATGGCATGATACACTGGCTTCATTGTAAAACTTTACTTCCAATCTCCATCGTATTGAATTGTATTTTCAGTGTTATGCATGGGCATGTCCTTGACATTTGTTGTCAATATGGTATCTATAATAAATTTTAATTGTAGCCAGCTTATTATCAGACTTCAGGTGATAATCAGTATAGTTGTGTTTGAAGCAGTAAATACAGAAAAGTCTAGTTGGTTCACCGATGCTGTTCTCCTGTGCTCTACTTCCAGGCACCTCTGTCTTCCGTCACATTTAAAGATAAAGACCATAGTCAGTCAAATTCTCGATACAAACAAATATTATCCTAAAAACACTTTTTAAAAGAATACAGGTAGGGTAGGGGTGTAAAGGAGTGAGTTCCTATAGCTTGATTCACTTTTCTGGTCCTTTTTTTATTCTCCTGCTGTAATTAAGCAGGACACGGGTGTTGCATGATGTTGTGTTCCTTGCCAGAACAGAAAACGTTTGAAGGTGAACTGAAGAAAATCAATTACATTGGAAAACAGATTCTGCATGCGTAATGGAAGATACCTCCTAACACTCGTATGGTCATCCTTCTCAGAGGATAAGTCAGCATTAATTACAGCAAACTATGACCTGGGCATAGTATTAGTTTTCCCAGTTGTTTGAACAAATCGACGTGCAGGTCTTGCCTTATAAAACAGTGTGTGGGCTGGGGGCCCCTCAGCTTACAGAGCGGCGCCTGGGTTGGTGTGGCAGGTGATAATACCCATGGCAGTTACCAGACAGGTAGAAGGCACTTCCTAGAAATTGAGCTAGGTTGTGGCTCTGTTCCAGTGTCCTCCTAGGATTATTTAAATTCATCCATGTTGTATTGAGGAGAAGTATTTAAAATGTAACGTGCCAAGTTAGGAGCTAAAGCTGGAGCCTGGCTTATTCCTGGTGGCTTGATGGAGGTTGCACAGGAGCCTGACAGCGCTGGTGTCTCACTGTACGCTGATGGTTCCCGCTGGTCAGGTGCTGGCAAAACTGCCGTTATGTAAAGTGTTATGTATTACATTTATTCTATCCTCTGTTAAGCATGCTACTTGGAAGATACAAGAGAGGGCTAACCATCTGTATCTAAAGCTGCTGAGTTTTAGAAAAATCTCTTTACAGGTTACTCTTAATAACAAGATCATTAGACTTGTGGAGAATGACACAGGTGTGATCATTTCCCAGAATAAAAAGCCACCTCTGTACCTGCAACATGCTGTGCAGTGTCGCCTGTTGCAGGACCGTAGTTCTGACTATGATATTTGGAGTTGGGCTGCAATGAGCAAAGAGTGGGGTCTCCATTTGCTTTAAGGGAAGGACCTTCCTTCAGGCTCCAGACGTCCGAAATTTTGCACACATTGCTGATATTTTAAGCGTGTGAACAGTCTCATTGAATTCCAAAGTCTTGTTGCACTCAATAGGATTACTTATATCCTTAAAACTATGCTTGTGGGTGAGTCTCGGTAGAATCAAAGCTTTTATTGCACTGAATTTCTTAATCCCTCTGTGTATCTGAAATACGTAATCATTCTGACGAAAGAAAAAAAATACTGCAGAAAAGTACAAGGCTGTCCCGTAGTTGGAATATCTTGCTGTTGTTTGTGTTTATTTTATCTACATTTGTTCTGAAGTTACTAAAATTCCCTCTTACCTGTAGCTTCTATGAGAAAATGACTCACCTTGAAAATGGTATCGGTTTTGAAGAACAGGTCAGCAATTTTTCAATGCACTTTTACTATGCTTCAGATTAGTTCTGGTCATCATTTCTTTCCTACTGGCGTGGGCTGTCCGTCTACATAATGTGTGCGTCTTGTCTGGAGGGACAGGGGTGGCCCAGGACACCCACAAAATGTCACGGTGGAGCCCGTCACAGGGTTTCTCAGTGCTGAGATGGGAAGAAACACAAGCAAAAGGCATAAAAACCAGTTGGAAATGTCCCTGTTTCCGCACTTCTGTGATTTGGCTTTTGTCCACCTGGTGTTTTGACACCGAATCCGCTCAGAAGTGTGTTGCAGTGCTTGAGCTGAATTTAGGTCAGAGCAGCCCCAGATCCAACACATAACCAGTAAATGAAGACGTACGTCTTAAACACATGCAGTTGTTTATTACTTGCACTTCTTGATTTGTTTTCCATTTGTTGTCAGATTTTCAAGGGTTTGTGTAGGAATACATAGTAAAATACTGAAATTTAAAAACCACAGTCAGAAACAGTTCCTTTAAGCGTGAGTATGACTTCATGCTTTTTGAATATGGATAGCACTAAGACCTTCACGAACGTCATGTAAAAAAGGGGAAGTGTCAGCACCTGCCGAATTAAGGAATGATGTTTGCTTTCAAAATATCATCACAGTTATGTTGTAAAGGTGTACTTTTTGTTTTTGTTTAAAAGTAAATTATTTTTCTGAAGGAAGAGTGAACTTTGGGTGCTTTGAAGTCTTAATGTGTGATACCCTGTTGCAAGACAGACTTTTGTTGAGGCCAAGAGATCAGTATTTACAGTGCTGGTGTTAGGACTGGATTATTTGTAATCTAATTAAGAAGGTTACTAACAATTTGAAGGGATTATAAGATTAACAATTATCTGTGTGTTTATTTGATTAAAATGAATGCCCGCAGATTTGGCTGCCATACCTGCGCTCTGGTATTTGGGATCAGAAATCCCATTTAATTGGAAGTAGAAAACCAAGCAACAACAAAACTTTTGGTTTGATTCTGTTTCTCTGATGACTTTAATAAAATGTCTAGTCCCTAATTAATCTTTGTTCTGTTTGCACTGAACCACAATGCACCTTATTATTCAGAGCCATTTTGGAGAAAGGTTTTTCAGGGTTTTTTTGTAGGGGAGGGAAGAGTGTTTTTTAAAATAGTATATCATTATTTTAAAAATTCAGTTTTGAGGTACTGAGCAGAGATGGTAGTTTTATAGGATACTCCTTTGCACAGGGCTGGGATTTTGCAGTTTAGGTCTGGTATCACTTAGTGAAGCTTCCCAGATTGATTCTTTGAAAAATGTCCAACTCTGTGTGATTGAGAGTTTCATCTCATTGTGGAGCCAAGTTCCTAGAGGCTAAAGGTCTTCATGCTTCTTCACACCCTACTTTACATCCTCCTGGCTCTATCTCCTGAGGACATTCACTCTCCTAAGCAATAGCATGAAGAACTTTTTTATTAGAATTTGGTTTAATATGGACTTCTCTAGGGAAAAAAGGTCAGATCCTTAGAGGCCATCACAAAAGTGGTTCTTGCCCTCAGGACAGGTGCCGGGCACACTCCTTCTCAGAGCATTTCCCATCATCTGAGCCGCAATGTCACACACACACACAGTTTGATGGAAAAAAATAATTTGGTAAGCAATTTGTTGGTCTAGGAGCCCTCTGGTTTGCAGTGGGAAAGAAAAAGCAAAAGGATAAAAATGCATCTACTTTTCTCCCTGAAAGTACAAAACTTGTAGTTGCTTTCACAGCTCAACCGTAGGATGACCTGCCAGTGTACCACTAGCTATACATACGTCATTACGTAAATGCGTGAGTGATGGTTCCATATTTAGAGAACAAATGATTCCTGGTTTTCATTTCCACAGGTTACATGCAAGTTGGGAATGGTATTTTTAATCTTCTCTTTAAAAGAAAAAAAGAGAGAAAGGACAACATTTTGAGATCTGAAGCGACAAGTGGCTTCGGGTTTCTGACATTTATGCCTTAATTGTATATTCCTTTTCAGCCTTCTCCAGCTGCTATTGCATAAATCTTCCACGTTTTTTCCACTAACTGTATGGGTGGAGAAGACAAATTGGAAAGTTCAACTTCCTTCTTGGTGCCTGTTTTTAGGAGCTTTAGAAGTTGTCCAGGATTTAAAATTGGCCTCAGTGGAATTTTTTTTATAATTAAGCTTTTATCAAGCTTCTGCCCTTCCTTGCAGATGCGTACGTGGTACAAAGCAGCAGCTCCTACGAAGCGGCAGGGCCACTTTTCAGCTGTAAAGGCCGAAGTTGTTCTCACAGTAGCACCATGATACCCTAAGGGGTGGTGACGGTGGCCGCGATCCTGCAAGGAGCTGCAACTGCCAGGCTTCCAGGTGGCTCCATGCAGGTCCTCAGCCTGGCTCGGGCGCTGCTGCTGTATTGCAGCACCAGCACAGCGTGCCCGGTGCTGCTCAGCCCCCTCCTTCCCTAGCTCTCCTGCCTCGGGCCATAGGTGGTGTGCAGGCACTGGCAGCGAGCCTCTCAGCACGGAGCCCACACAGGGAGCAGCGAGGATTGCCTGCGGTGCCGAGTTCTCTGTTATCCACAAACCAAGACCCCCTTTGCTCCGGCTTTTCGTAAACCAGACCCCGAAATGACAGCCGCCTGTTGGGTACAAGGTAGAGAGATTAAAAACAGAAGCGTAATGTAATCTTTAAAGTAACTTGAAGCAGGACGTAATCAGGTTGTTGCATAATTATTTTCCTCATTCCTCAAACCCAACTCATTGTATTGTTGTTTTAATAGTACAAATGCACTGTACAGTGAAAAAAAATCGAGGAAAGTTGACAGGAATAGAAAGAAAGGTACAGGGAGTGCAGAGTTAGGAATGCTTTTCACAAAATGCTGTATTAATAGTAAACGTTAGTGTTAACATGACTTACTGTCAAACATACAGGTAGCAGGGTTGTAGGGCTCATTTTGAACACTAAGTTTTATAACCCTTGTTTAAATAGCTTGTAAATATTAAATGGAATTAGGCCAATTATTAGTAAGTTGGACATGGCCACTGTATCCTTCTTCCTTCCATTTTTGTAGTAACAATTCATCTTCTCGCTTCAGCTCGATGCCTTCCTCCAGCTACCCGAGGTAATCACTCAGCTGAGCTGTAGGTGTTATGACCAATTGCTTGAATACATTCAGTGGTTAAATATATCCTGTTCTAAAATGGGCAGGTTAATGGTGATTTAATGAAAACATTTCAGCAGCATCAATTGTAAAGATACAGAAATTTTCTTATGAGTCTAATAGTTATGTCTAGCATTTGTATCCGCACTGCTAGACCTCTGCTTGATGTTGTTCTTATTTTCACCTGGTAATTTCTAAGGCAGCTGATCATATACAGATATTTTTCTGATACTGTTTTTCATGTACAGCTCCAAAGTGTGTTGTGCATGGGAATAAGAAGGATGACCCATCTGCTCTAGATTACAAGTAGGGAAGCCCTAATAAATTCTGCTGCATGGCATGAACAAGTTTGTGCAGAGCGGGCTTTGTGTCCTTCCCATCAAAGGCGAAAGGTTACCGTGTTTCTTCACTCTGCTAAAGGGAAGGCAACAGATGTACCTCTGAACAATGAGTGAAGTGGTTCTGTTGGGTGTTTGGGGGTAAAATGCTCTGGAACCGCTGGAAGGAAGTCAGTCTTCATCATCCTTCCATCCTTTAACTCCTGAGCCATTAATTTTTGCCCTGTTGTGTAAGGTTTCTGGTCTTGAACGTTGACTAGGTAGTATCCTATTCCAGTAACTGTGAGAATATGCTGGTGGACCACACAGCAGCCCTGCGCATCGAAGGGCTGCTCATAAGAGTTTGTGTCCAGCATGTCCTTCACACAAGGCAAAGGTATGAGAGTGCAGTGTTAAAGCTGGGGCAAGGACTAAGGAGCGCAGAAGAGAAATGATCTGCCACTGCACCTCATAAACTGCAATACGGAAAAAGAAATTTTACCAGGTGCTCTGGTCTGTTAATGCAGGTCTGCATTAACACTTCCTCTGTTCCCACTGTGTAGGAAGCTGGTCACCTTTCTGACATTGCCATAGAGCAAATTTTTCAGTTTTACTTTGCACTGATGACGTACTTCATGGCTTACATGCAACCCTACAAAGCGTCTTCTCTGGTAGGATGTGTGTTAGGAGCCCTCATATTCCTCAAATGGTAGATATCTATAGGGACTCCAGATGCTGTCTATATCTTGGAGCTTCTAAGACGTCCTTATAAGAGCTGGTCCTGTGATCCAAATGTTAAGCCTTGGAACTAGTGCCAGTCCTCCTGTTTAACCCCAGCACTCACCAGGACTCCAGCCATGTCAATTCTCTGGATCATGTCAACAGCTGACAAACACGTGGTAGGTGAAAGCAAACAGATATGCTCTCGTTTTGCTCAGGATTTTAACACACTGTTCCTTTTATTTACACGTCGCAAAAAATGCATAGATCTGAAAACAGTAATAAACATGCATGTGTGCTTTTCCTGGCCAGGAGCGTTCGCCACCCCGAAGAGTTCACTTTTCTTCATCTGGGTTTTCTGGGGGCTACTAGCATCCTCTTTTTTGAATCGTCTGGTTTGACTTTTAGACGTGAAATCTCTTGGCAGCAAGTTCTCTTGCACTGAGCTTGGACTGGTGCCACAGGTAAACACAAACTTCAAGTGACTTCCTTTTAAGTCTGTGTTTTGTTACCTTTGCTTCTCCTGTTTGGGGATTTTCTGCTTTCTCTTTTATCGACCTCCTATAGAAAACTCCAGTCAAACTGGTTTTTCCTTTCTGGCAATCACCATAGCAGACTTATTATTCCAAACCACTTCCACCGGAGTAAGTGATCTTTAATTTCCAGCAAGCAATGCTGTTTCTAACCTGGACTTGGCATTCTTCAGGGCTCACAGCACTTGGTGGATTTTGTGAACACTAAGAGGATATCCACAGTGCAACAGTTTTTGAAAACAAAACCATCAACCAGAATGTGTAAGTTGCACTGAAACAATTTTTCCGTATCACAGCAAGATAAACTTGTAAGTAACAGGGAAAGCTGTATTTGCAACGTCCAGTGAAAACACATTTTGTTAACTTCTGACATCCCCTGGCAACCTTGTGGTATATGTAGCTGGTGCATGTAAACCTCAGGCATTTGACAGCTCCAAAGATTATCAAGGCTTTTGCCCGTAGTTCAGCATTCCTGAATATAAAAGTCCAAGTTCTTTTTGAAGAATTCACCTGAAGAGCTGGAGGCGAGATCTTCTGTGCACTTTCGTTAGTGGGACATAAAATCGAGGTTTTGATCTGTCATTCCATCTAAAGGCATGTTCTCCAGGTTCTGACGGGACAGTTGCATTCTGCCTGTGTAACTCATCTGATGTTTCAGGTATTCTCTGCTTCCCTTCCAGCACCGGTCTGTGTAGTTGCTGGAAGATGTTAAACAGTTGTTTCATTCAGACAGTGGATAAAGAGATCCTAGTCTGTCATACGTCAGCTCACAAAGCAGTCAGAATCCAGATCTCTCCGGATAATGCTGTATGACCTTTCTGTTTTGGTCCTCTGTTCAAAATCGCACTTAAAATTGCAGAATGCGCTCTGTGTAGCCTTTACATTGCAGAATGCAAACTTGTGTATATAAACACTCCGCGGATGTATCAATACGCATATAATTATTATCAGACCGTCCTCTCACAAGGAAGGAAAAACTTCACTGAAGTCAGTGGATTCAAGCTAGTGTGAATGTGGTCAGAAGGAGGGTCTGCATGTGCCGGTCTAAGCCTCAGATTTTATCAGTGCTTCATTCTTAGTCTGTGTTTTGCAGCATCTCAGCTGCTCGCACCCCCAGGAATAAAACGTCTGATCACATGCGATAGAAAAATATTGTCCCTTTTAAAATAAATAACGTTTGCTCTTCTTTCTCTCTTTGCCTGTCTTCCCTCTTCTCTGAGATCCTGTGTAGCAGAAGTTGCAGATGATGAGTCTCATTTCTGCTGGAGCCTGTTAACCTTTCCATGTGAATGACAGTTCTCCAGATTTAAGTCTTAGTCAGTGTTTATGTTAAGAAGAGGGTTAATGATGATCCCCATAGGCCTCTCGCTCGGAAAGCAAAAACATCTGCTAAGCCAAAAAGTGGCTAGTTTGCTAAATTTAGAAGGAAGAAATGCATTTCCCAAAATTCACACCACTTCTTAACAAATTTAAGGCACCAGTGGGGGCAAGCGGTTATGGAAGTCATACTGTTTATTCATTTTTCAGTTTAGTTGATGTATTTTCAGTTAAAAATACGAAATGAGATTGCTGTTATTAAGCAGAAGAGGGGTACTACTAATGTATCTGAAATGTTGAATGCAGTTGAACTTTTTGTGCATTTATAGTAGATGGACATGTGCCAAAGCCTGTGAATGTTAGAGATGTTCTGCAGTGCATACTGAGAAAAGACAACTTAGTGGTGGAGAAAGTGAGGTTAAAATGGAAATCTGCTAGGAAACACTCTTAACCGAGCCTATAGACTAGGAAAACTCTTCTACAGATTTTAGCCGTCTTTCTTTATCCTCACCAGGCACGCTCCTGATTGCTGCCTGCTCTCTGGCAGAAAGGGAGAAGGGTAACCTGGTGAATGGTGACGAGCCCTCGGTTGTGACCATCGTCATCCATCTTTGCTTTTAATGTCTCGGCCAAAGTCGTTGTCTGTAAATGGGGTTTAAACTAGAGTTGTCCTGCTTTGCCATACTTTGCTGCATAATGATGGCTTCACTCTTGATGACTTTGTGATGGCTGGGGCAACAAAAGGAGACGGGTAATACACTTCCCTGTTGAGCTGGGACAACAGGGACATCGGACACCCAACACGGACACTGGGACAACAAAGGGCCATCGCTTGTGTGTCTCAGAGAGATCCCCATTGGTGGCCCAAGACCCTTCCCAGTCTTGTTGNAGAGAGATCCCCATTGGTGGCCCGAGACCCTTCCCAGTCTTGTTGCCCCTCTCCCCCCACAGCGAGCTCAGAGTGGCCGGTGCTGCCATGGAGGAACTCGGGGCTTCAACAGGGGGCTTCACCAAAAGTGGGGGAACGCAGTGGGCTTCATTGAAAGTTGCACAGCCCGGGATGCATCCTCCTCCGTGGTCCCCAGGGGGCTGGTGGGTGCCCCCCCTCCAGCTGCCGCATCCCCCCCTGGCCCCGAGCAGAGGCTTTAAACCACAAATCCTCAAACTCCTCCGGCCTGTCAGCAGGGCGGCAGCGGGTTTCAGCCGTGGTGTACGTTGCTCTCCCTCCTGGCTGCCCCTTTAACATTTTCATCTCCCGATGGCAGCAGATCCCCTGGCCGGCGAGCCGCGGGTTGCGGGTGGGCGAAGGTGCGTTTCTGTGGATAAATCTTTAAATTTTAAATACGGCTGTTTTCTGTGGGTCAGATTTTTTTGGCACTCTCTCCGCGCCGCAGCCCTTTGCCAGTCCCGGCTCGGCTGGGAGGCCTTGGGAAAACACGGGTTTGGCAAGGGGGGGAAAAAAAAAAAAAAAATTAAAAAAAAAAAATTAAAAAAAAAAGGGTGAGCAAGGTTAAATTCCGGATATCTTTCTTAAATTCGTGTTTCACCTGTATTTTAGCGAAATCTGGCGGCGGGGTCCGGCTGAGCCGCCCTCTGCGGGCAAGATGCCGGGGGAGGGGCGGGGCGGGGCGGGGCGGGGCGGGGCGCGCGAGCCCGGGCGGGCCGAGGCTGCCCCCTGCCGGCCGCGCGGCCGCACCGCCGCCCCGGCACCGCGNGGGGGGGGGGGGGGGGGGGGGGGGGGGGGGGGGGGGGGGGGGGGGAGAGAAGGCAGCGGGTCCCCTAGTTCCCCCCGGGAACCTCCTCCTGTCACCCCCCACCCCCCCCTTCCAATGTGTCACACCCGGGCGAGCGGCTGGAGGGACGGTTGGAGGGGGTTCGCCTTGAAACTCGTAGAATCGTAGAACGGTTTGGGTCGGAAGGGACCTTGAAGGGCATCCAGTTCCAACCCCCCTGCCATGGGCAGGGACACCTCCCACCAGACCAGGTTGCTCAAAGCCCCATCCAGCCTGGCCTTCAACACCTCCAGGGATGGGGCATCCACAGCTTCCCTGGGCAACCTGTTCCAGTGCCTCACCACCCTCAGAGTGAAAAATTCCTTCCCGATATCTATTCTCAATCTCCCCTCTTCCGGTTTGAAGCCCTTTCCCCTCATCCTATCGCTACATGCTCTTGTAAAAAGTCCCTCTCCAGCCTTCTTGTAGGCACCCTCCAGATACTGGAAGGCTGCTATAAGGTCTCCCCGGAGCCTTCTCTTCTCCAGACTTAACACCCCCAACTCTCTCAGCCTGTCTTCATAGGAGAGGTGCTCCAGCCCTCTCATCATCTTCGTGGGTGCCTTTTAACTGCAGGGAGCAAAAGGGAATTCCTGGGGAACCGGCGCGCTTAGGAGATGCCAAAAATGCTCAACAGTGCATAGTTATTCGTAACCCATCAGAAATGAACACGCAATTTCATCTTCGGTGTTTGTGCTGGGTGTTTTCTCCCATGACAGCTTATGCAGCAATTGGTCGGTTCCAGGCTGAACAAGAGCGTAGGTGAGCCAGAGCGCATCCAAAAACAGATTTTGGTCCCTCTCGTTCTGCTGCCTCGTCCTGTTTTTGCTGCTGCGCTGGGTGTGGAGGGAGAGAGGTGGGGAAACTCCACTACCACGTGGAAAGCTGTGTTTAAAATACAGTGACTATTTCAATTTGACAAGAAAATCCTTAGCCGTTAAATTTTACCAACATCTTCTGGGGGATTTCTGATGATATTTTCAGCAAATGGCTTGGGAAAATTAATCCTTTAGGGGTTAGAACATTTCTGGGGGCTGTTTTCATTATGTCTTTCTCAGTTACCAGGAAATATATCAGAATAATACGAGGTTGCTTGAAGCCCAACCGTGGAGCCTAAGGTATTCTCAAAACCAGAAACTCGTAGTTTCCTATTTCAAAAATTGCAGGAAGAATTAACAGGATTGTAATCCCTTAGCTGATTTAAAAAANATTAAAAAAAAAAAAAAAAAAAGTCAAATCTTGATGTTATCCCTAATAACTGCAACAGGGGAAAAAAAAGCACTTTTTTTCCATTTCAGCTCCCTAGAGACCTGGGGTAGGTGTGTCTCATTGTGAAATGTTTGCCTCACCTGTGACTTCTTGCAGTCCAGAGAGGGTGGAATTCGAAGTCCTGGCCTTGGATGGTTTCATATAGCAGGTCATGGTGCTTCTGCTGGTTTTTGAGCCTGGCTGAGGAGTTTGCAAAGCTCTTATTGGTCCATCAGAAATGTAGAGGTTTGCTGACCCCGACAACTTACTTGAGGATGAATTTGAGGTTCTTCACTCTGAGAACTTAGAGCTACAGCCTTAAAGATTTGCCACCTTGCCTTTTCCTTTTCAAGAGACAGGCATTTTGACACGGGTTTGAGTTCTTGTTTCCCACAGCAACTTTTTGGTACAAGGCCTTTGAAATGTTAGGGTGAGAGCATAAAAAATGGTTGAAGTAGACGAAGATTTATTAAAATGTGTAGTTCGTTGTATTGATCTGTGGTTTAGTGCTTCATCTTTCCAATTCTTTGGATGTCAAAATATGCTTACAAATATAGCATAGGTTTTGTGTCTATCATATTATTCTCAAGACATGATTTTTCTTTTAATTGTGATTTTGTTTGTGGGGTCAGAATATCTATTCAGAGCAGCATAGTGATTTACCCAGAGAAGGATTTTCATGTGTGATTACCTCCTCTTTATTTGTGCATTTATGAATCCTTTTTTCAGAAATTCTTATATAGCTGCTGCTGCTGCTCAAATTGCCATGGTTTTTAAAGAGAATAATGCTTATTGATAGTTCCCACATGCACTGGCAGGCACATCTAAAACCTGTACTTTTGTGTTCACAGCTTGCATAATATAAAATTTAGAGATTGCTTGTCAAACTAAGTGTCAGCTGAGTTTCCTAGGAAACTCACTGAAGATATTTATAAAACTAGAGATCAGCTTAATAATAGATATAATAATGTCAGTAGCTCGTGATTGGTTTTTTTAACTTTATCAGTCCGTTTTTCTTAGCTTTAATTTGTTGGCAAACCAAACCCCTGCATTTCCAAACAGAGCAGTGAAGACCTTCCTTCCAATATCTTGCCTAATTTATTTAAAAAAAAAAAAAGTAGTTTGTGCTGTTCAGTGTAAGGAAAACACCCTACTGTAAAATTAAGAAGAACCTAAATGTCGTACTAATTACCAGACTTTATAAATAAAACCAGAATTGTGAAGTAGAAATATAAATATTATATCATATGTTATAGTTTTATTCACAGTTGAGTTGAATATGTGAGTTTAAAGTTCATTGCACATGCATGTAAAGCAGTCACTGCAGAATTAACATAACTCCTGAGCATGGGTTTCTATAGAAGCTGCATAAATAGAAGACCTGTCAGTATTGTAAAAAGGCATAATTCTGTGAAAATAATTTTAACTCTGAGCTGAAAAAAACAGCATCTAAAAAGAGAGAATAAGTAATAATGGTGACCATTTTTATTCATTTTTCTGCTGTTGTGTTTTCCTCACGCTGATTCTTTGAGTGGAGACGAGCATTGCCACTGTTGGGAGGTATCGTCGTACTTTAAGCACTTTAGATTGAAATTTTAGTCAAGTAAATTTAAAATTTGCTGGTGTGTATACATATGTGTATGTATAAAAGAATGTATATTGCGCCAGAACATAATTATTAGAGGCATTTAGGTTTAGTAGAAATTACGTTCTTTAGAAGGCAATTTAGAAAAGTGACTCCAGTTTTCCCATTTTAATGCAGTAATGAGAATGAAGTTAGCGTATTTAGTAATGAGGCAGTACTGACTCCTTATCTCATCTGGAATCCATTACTTGTACCTACTATGTACATTTGCCTGTCAGAGCTATCTTTTGATACTGTGCTAATTAGCCAAGTAAGGAGCTTATATGAAGGATATTCAAGAACTGATTTTCTTTCAAAAAAGTAAGAGTACAGCTTTTGCTGTTTCAGTGTCTAGAAATCTCAGTGCACGCTTAATGTAGTTGCAAAAGAAATCTTAGGAAGTCTGTCCATCGCACACTGAAAAGGTTAATTTTCTGTAAAGCTACAAAATTTAGCCAAATCCTAATAGTAGTTGCATGTTGATTCATTGGATGCTAGTGACATCATTGCAGCTTGATACAGTGGGGTGGCAGGTAAAACCTTGTAAATCATTGTATTTATTTTAATATAGATCTCATGTGGCCAGCAACCTTACAAGCATAAAACATTACGGCTGCTCTGTCAAGTATTGTTTTTTAAGCACGTGGTATTTGTCAGAACTCACTGTCTCACAACTGCGGTGTTGCAGTTTAGGGTATTTGAAACAGATCCTTCTACCGGGAGGAGGCTGACAATTTCTAAATGGAAAATGACTTGGGCTGATTAGGACATCTAATTAGGAGACTTATCTCATTCCCGACCCTGACATGGATTTATTTGTAATGTAACTCTGCGTTGCTCACTTCTCTGTTCGTTACCATAATTTGCCTGTTTGGAAAATGCAGATGCTAACAAACAAAACCTTCCTGAAGTGCTTGTTGTATAGGTGAGAGAGATGTGAATTGGTATGAAATACCATGTTTAATCATTTCGGATAAGTTCTGCCGGCATCACCTTGGTATTGGGGAGTCAAGATGTATCGTCTCTGATTTATACATCAACTCCAGAAGGAATGCTGCTGCAAGAAAAACACCAATTCACGCTGTCTTGTGAGGTTTGTGATGGAGTCGTATTCGTGCACAAATGCTCGTTTCTGTCCACAGTCTTAACTAGAGCCCTTTTCTGTGTCAGCTGTAGTTGAGGAGCATTTTCTCCCCTGACTTCTGTTGCATTTATCGATCCTGAACTGTGCAAGCGATTGCGCTGCCCACAGCAGCAGTTTGCGAGCTCTCCCTCAGGCTCTTGCCCATTTTCTGCAGGCTTGTTTAACTTGCAGGCATTGCCACCTTACTGTGCTCAGAGACCTGGAGTTACCCCTCTGCTAACATTTTAAGCTGACGACAAGCGGCCGTTACGGGGCCTGTTGGATCAAACTGTAAAGAAACTGGACAGAAAACTTTGGAACAGACTTGGAAATACAGGAGTGCTGCCTGAATAGTCGTGTTAAGGAAAATTACTCCTTGTTTAGGAAGAGATTCAGCTTGGAGGCATTTTTGGTTTGGGGGGTTTTGCCTTTTTTTTTTATCTTGTGTGCTGCAAGCATGAGATGGGAGTTGTGTTAATGATAGGTGCACCAGTCAAAACTACATCACTCTGCTCCAGTGTCTGCATTAACCGTGGGGATAACTGAAATTAAACTTTGCTTAATCAATATTCTCAAGGTGGTGGAAATCGTCTGACCAAAAGGTTCCGTCTAAATACAACTGCTTTCTCATGGTGACTGTAGCTGACTATAAAGATGTACTTTTATATCTTTATGTAAGTTCATGGTGGCTTTTGGCAGGGGAGGAGATTTTGTAAAAAGATTATTTTTCTTTAGAGTTTGTTCAGGATAATTTTATTATCAGGCACCCATTGTGTTGCGCTAAACAGGGATTTTTTAAACAATATACTTAGCTGTCACACCTTGATCATCCAGAAAGAAAAGCTGGATATTCTAACTGTACATACCGCGTTTTGTTTCCCTGTTAAAACAATGGAGGTTCAAAAAGGAGAAATAGTGTAAGTAAATATATACGTAGAGTATTTTCTTTTCCTTTCAGTTTGTATCCGTGGGAAAATGGTATGAGAATTACAAAAAGGCTTTTAGGGGTATATTTTTTCAACTCGTCAGTGTGTGTGACCCCTGTGTTAACAGTGAGTCACGTTGCAAGTCAAGAGTTCACTGGTTTTTCATCTTTCCCACTGCAATTAAGTAGACTCCGCGTGCACACCCAAGTAAAATTGGGAAAAACTTGCCAGTTGGTAAAGAAATCTTGATAATATTGTAGCAAGATGAGTCAACTGGTGGGATATGCACTGCCAAATACCAAATAATGCAGAAATTCAAAAAAGCTTCTAAGTCATACAGGCAGTCTGGGGGAAATGAGGCAGCTGGGCTCGCACAAAATCTAAGAAATGGATCAAAGTGAGAGAGAAGAACCTGCCTACTTTAGCTATACGTATTAAATGACATTTTTATGTCCTTAATACTGTCATTCTAACATGTTCTAGGAAAGAACTAAAGCTTGAAAAGATTTTCTAAATAACTGGAGAACGTGGCTCCCCCCTTTTCTTCTGGTTCCCTTTTCTCTTGCCCTTCCCTGCAGTTGTAAGTTTTTGTTTCACCTTATGCATCTCACTGAGTTTTGCCAGCAAAAAATGTCAGATTGGTTAACCTCTGCTTCATGTCAGTTTTGGTTTCCAGTTCTCATGCTTTAGTTTCAGTGTTCAAGGACAGCATGTCAATCCAAAGATATTTGTATATATTAACAAGCATTTCTGCTCACATTACTGAGGCCATAATTAACATAACATGCTAGATTAGCATTATGCTAAATAAAGGCAACCAGTCACCCCATTTTCTTTTTTAAACCCGAAATCTTTTCTATGTCTAAACAACCACATCATGTTATGACACATGGTTCGTCTTAGAATTTTTTAGTGGGCCTCACAAAATGATAAAATTTAACTGCATTTGGACCACTTGTAGGTACTGCATAACGGTGAGTGTAGAAGCGCTGTATGGAAACAAAGTCTGGGTAAAAAGTTGTTTGACTTGAAAAATGTAACCTCAATTAACGGAAGTAAATCACCAGCCTCGTACCTTTACTATTGGACCTGTGTTTTACTTTGCAGCAGGAGTCTAAACCAGAACAGGTAGTGAAAAGTGTTACACTAGACAGTATTTCACATATCTAAGTGTGTGTTTATTTTTATTCTAGCTTTTTGGAAAGAATTGACAGCGTCAGCATGGATGACTACACACCCACAGATCAGGTTAGTATAACTAATGGGGTAGGGCCTGAACCAAGATGCCTGTTTGTATGAATGCTTTATGTAATTTATTTTAGTCCCAACAGCAGCTGAAATAGGGCACACTGCATAATATCACAATACAGTCTAGCAATTTAAGTAACGGATATTAAAGAAGAAGAGGCTTTTTGGTGGTGCAAGCCTGTCTTTTACTGTTATATGTAGGTCGGTGATTCCTGTAATATGTCTGTTATTTCTTCTTGCTTTCCATTCTGTGTCCTGCAAACAAAGCGAAGGAAACAGAAAACATAAACGTAAAAGCCTACGGTTTCCCTCACCAGCCTTTACTACACAGAAGCAGTGTTTTATTTCAATGCCGGAGGTGATGGAAACCCAGAGGGAGGCTTCCCATGTCCATCAGACGGGTCCTTCAGAGGCAGAAGCCTGCAGTGGGTCTAGTGTCCAAATTCAGAGGAGAGTACCAGCGGCAGCAACAGACCTTGTGGACTTTTCTGCAGGCATGCAGACACCTCCTTTCCAGCCTTTCCCCATCTCCTGTGGGCAGGATAATTTCTGTTTAAGCCTTATTTGCGGGACAGTACACTTTTTCCCCAGAGGTCATGATACATCTTGATAGGGTGCTCTAATGACAAACTCATTCAGGAAAGTTAAGGCTGAAGTGGTGCAGCCTTGAAATAAGAAGGGGCTTCACCATGGTGTATGGCTTCAGCTGCCTTCTCTCTGGGCTCAGGCTGTGTGGTTTCCTTGGGCAGGATGTCTCTTCAGCAAACTTACTCTGAGGTTATTTTTCAGTGCTGGTATCCCACTGTCATCTAGTAGTCTCAGCCAAGGTTGTGGACCACGTCATAAACTGCAAATACAGGTGGCAGAAGAGAATCCCTGCACTGGATAATTCAGTCTAACCATGCAGGGTGTATAACGGGTGGATGCCCTTAAAAAAATAGTTGCCAAATCTCATTGTGCAATCAGGGACTGAAATTCAGAGAAATTAAGTGACTTGCCAAAGATCACGCAAGGAAGTACGTGGAGCAGAGCCGGTTCCTTCAGAACTGGTTCAGGTCTATAACCACAAGTCTGTCCAATTGCTCTGACTGTATCCTGAAACAGAAGGCAGTAAAAAGTAGTATGCGTTGTATTATAAACTGAAACTTGTATAGCCGACCCAATATAGGATCAATTATTAAAGCCCTCAAGACATGTTCAGACCAAAGCAGTAGCACTGGGACTTACTCCGTCTAGACCTCATGGTCTGATTTTAGCATCGATAACCACTCAGCTGGAGAGAATAGTCAATGAAGCAAAGCCTCATTTTTGCTTTCATTATTTGTGTTAGTGTTGACCTCTTTGTTCCTGGGAGGCCATTCTCTACCTGGAGCCGTCTTTCATCATCTAGACATTTTTCCTGATATTTCCTTTGGGAAGGAATGCCTTGTGTCTCCAAAGATCAGAAGAGGCCTTTGGTATTTGGCAGGCAGAAAACTTTTGCTCTAAAGGAGGGATTATCTTTTGCTTTTGGGTTTTCATCCTGTTGTGCTGTATCAGTTGTCCTGCTGAATTAACTGGTAAAAATCACTCCCCAGGGCAGGCAGCCGTGCCGAGAGGTGGCTGCTCGGGGCAGGGGGGGGGTTCATCCCCATCAGGCGGCCGGCAGCTTTCTCCGGCCTCCGATTTTGTTCTGCACCTGCTGCCCGAGCAGCAGTGCTGGATAGTCAAGGTTAAAAATGCTGCTGGTGATGACGGTGGCACACAGTGAGCTAGTTGCCTGAGGTATGCATCATAAATTGCTTTTGCCTGCTTCCTTTGAGAATCTAGGAAATTATTATTTTTTTAATTATTAAAAGAATGTTATTTAAGATGTAAAGTATTGCTAGTTTGAAAAATAAGAAAGAAATGCCAGATTTACATACAACCTAAATTCTGTTCCCCTGTGCTCCGTAATAGAGCTTTAATTACTCAGTCATAAGCTATTATTTCGATAGGAGTCCTGTCTCATTCAGTGCAAAAGAGGGCAGAATTAAGGTTGCCTGGGCAACTGTAAATCTGGAGTTTTCTAACATTTGAATACTTGACTTTACAACATGAATAGCATATTTTTCTTAATTTTATGTAAATTCAGAATTCGTTATCAGCGGCACATATAAAATTATATGAACATCAGTAACAGGTTTCAGTGTGCACTAAGGAGAACATATATAGGGTCTCCGGCTTTCTGAGTGTGCACAAGCCACATGCAGAGGTGATGTTTGTGTATATCCACTGTGTCAGGATGGACAAACACAGGTTTGCCAACAAGTCTGATTGAACTTTAATTAAACAGAACGTTTATGACTTTTCATGGAAAATAATATTCCATGCTTTTAAAAGCAAAATGAGGTTAGAAATAAAACCTTGCTAATCAGCTTCTGTGTTCTCATTTCCAGGATCTATTAAGATGCAGAGTGTTGACATCAGGGATTTTTGAAACAAGATTTCAAGTAGATAAAGTAAATTTCCAGTAAGTCTATTAGTAATAATTTATGAATGTCATGCTAATTTTTAACAATTTAGTTCAGATGTCTGTGCTCATGTATGCTTGGTATAATAGGTTTAGGGTGGGGGTTGTTGGGGGGGGGTTATTTGGTTTGGCTTTTTAGCTCTCTTTCCATAGGTCCTAGTAAAATTGCCTCATACTTTGCAAAAAGAGCTGATATTAGTTAAGTGTATTAGTGATGCTCTGTTTTGGGATTGTCTGTGGCTACTTTTACTAACTGGTTCATTGGTATAGCACTGTAAACTCATAAAAGACTTTTGGGGGTAAGATCTCACAGAAATCAGTAGGAATCCTGCCACGAGTCTGACTCTGTACATTGGGACGAGGAGAGTTAAATGTCTCCCTTCTTCTGGAGGGCTGCAAGCTCTATGTTTGTCAAAGTTTTACATGATGTCTCTGTAAAACATCCTCCATCAGGCTGCCTCTGCTCGCCGTTTCTTGCCCAGAATGGTGGCAGCGATGACGGGGCAGAGCTGCCCCCATGGTCCTCCTCCTTACAAAGACTCTCTCTCCCCGCTACCCTTCAAAATAAACCAAAACCTGTCCTTGTTTATAGTACAGTAGGTCCAACCTTACATGCTACATGTGCTTCTGAGGGCTGGAAAGGCCAATACTTGCCCTGGAAAAGAGTATATTTCTCATTTTATGGGTTCAGTAGCCTTCTCCTGGTAGAGCAGGGCAGGGGGAGTTGTGCAGCTGTCTGACATGCAGTGCGGCATCAGCAGAGCACTTGACATGCAGCACGGCATCAGCAGAGCAACTCTCCCTTTCGGGTGGTGTTATACAGCTGCTGTCCTTGGGGCTCTCAGATTTTTAAACTGAACCCTCGTGTTGCATGCTTCGTCTGACTTTCCTAGTGCACATAAATGATATAACATCCTATGGCTTTTTAACAGCATGTTTGATGTAGGTGGCCAGAGAGATGAGAGAAGAAAATGGATCCAATGTTTCAATGGTAAGTAAAAATATTCCACATTTTTATTTTGAACTTATTCTCTGAGACGCGAGCAGCTTAGTATTCATATTCACACATAGTGTGTCACTAATACAGGGGTCCGGTGTTATAGATATTTTCTTTGGGTATTTTTGGCAGTTTGAAGAGTAATGGCAGTGTCACCTCAAGGAGTATGTGCTGGGATAACGGAGATGTTCTTTTCTCTCCCCTTTCTTTCTTTTGTGTACTCTGCCTAGATGTCACGGCTATCATCTTCGTTGTGGCTTGCAGCAGCTACAACATGGTAATAAGGGAAGACAATAACACAAACAGACTACGGGAATCCCTGGACCTTTTCAAAAGTATCTGGAATAATAGGTAAAACTTACCTCATTTCCCACCCACGCTCCCCGATTTAGCTACAGTTCAACTCCTTACAAAATAGGACTCCCCTTACCATATGCTCAGATTGCTTATTCAGAAGATGTCCAGGAAGGGCCAAGTTGCGGGGTGTCCCCGGGGTGCACACCCCTCCCCAGTAGGGGCCGTGGCGCAGGGACAGTGCACAAGGCCTGTCGCCACTGCTGCCAAAATGACGCTGGGCATGGGGACAGCTTGGAAAGGGCAAGCTCCCCGTGCCGGCCGCCGTGGGGGAAGCAGGGGAGACCCCTTCCTGGCGTCACTGCGCTGTTTGGCCGAGGCTGAGAGCATCCTCCAGAATACGTTTCGTCTCCTCAAACGCAGCCGCAGGAGCAGCTAGCTGTTGGCGTTGCATTCGATTCACCGGCTGGCGCGGCACTCGGTACCCGCGTGGGCAGCCACTCTCGTAAGACCCATCTCTGAGAGCGCACAGTTTCTCTGCCTTGTGGGATGGTATTTCAGACCTAATCTGTTTGCAATTGCCCTTAAATTGCCATTCTGCCACAGTGCAGGTAAATTCTAGATATGTTACCACATAGCAATCTGAGCTTGTTCCTAATAGAGAATAAGTGAAAACGGTACACAAAATAAGGCAATGAAAAGTTTCCAGCACATACGTATCAGGATGCTCTGCACTGAGAGGTGATTGAAGGAAAAATGTTAAGTGCAAGTCCCAAAGGCACATCATCAGAGTGATGGCTAGGTACTAACTGGGGAAGAGGAGAGATTTATTTTTTTGATTCGTCAGGTGTCATACAGGCCACCCTAAAAGACGGGATGTCTGTGTGGATGAACTTAANGCTAGGTACTAACTGGGGAAGAGGAGAGATTTATTTTTTTGATTTGTCAGGTGTCATACAGGCCACCCTAAAAGATGGGATGTCTGTGTGGATGAACGGATGTCTGTGTGGATNATGAACTTAAGACGGAGCAGTCTGAGGGAAGGCAGCTTTCCAGCCTTTTCTCTTGCTTCAGCAAAACCAAAGAGAGTAGACAGTAGTGTCTGGTTTTGGACTGCGGTGCTTTTGGGAAATGTCATCATTTTCCCAACTTGATATCAAAAGGATAATTTAGAAAACGATATTGGAAGACTGTTCCCTTCAGCAATGTCTACTGCAGGTTTTATTAATGTATTTACAGATCCTATAAATATACCCACCAGCACAGGTGCAACCCAATCGAAACAATAATTCAGGTCATCTTTTCTTCTGTTGAAGCATGTTCCACAGTACTTCACTCTCTATCCACGCAGGGACAGCCAGTAAATTTTCTGTTGAAGCGATATGTTTTCTTTGATTAAGGTGTCAGAGATAACACAAACATTTGGTTTGTTTCTAACAGGTGGTTACGGACCATTTCTATCATTTTGTTCCTGAATAAACAGGACATGCTGGCTGAAAAAGTCTTGGCAGGGAAATCAAAAATCGAAGATTACTTTCCTGAATACGCGCATTATACTGTACCTGAGGATGGTAAGGTTTTTCACCACGCAGGGACTGGACCTGCTGGCGTAGCCCAGCCCGTAGTTCCTCCCTCTGTCTCTCTCTGTATCTCTCTCACATACACACACATGTTCACAAGCACACCCCGTTCCTTAACGCCAGCTGTTGGTCAGGTAAGGAGCGTGCCGGCAGCACATAGCCCGGAGGTGTCCGAGCTCCAGCGGGCAGGGTCTGAAGGGGCTTTGGCTGTGGGGGGACTGGTGGGGGGCTGGCCCCAGAGCACCTTCCTTCTCCTGCTTTGGAGCAACCCACCATCCCAGGAAAGCAAAGCTACTGAGCGTGTGTCTCCCCTGCCAGGTGCTTCTGCCTGGGCCTCCCGCGGTGCTGGACTTTGTTAGGGATTCATTAGACTTATTTTGCGGCCATTCTGCATCCTCCAACACTGTGAACTTCAGCTTTTTCAAATACTGAGAGGAAGCCCAGCAGACCCAGCAAGGGAACTTTAATGGAGGAAAACCACATCAATAAATACAAAAAGAGCTGTGACCATGGGGTGATTAGCATGAGTTCGGTTTCTTATCATTTCAAGAAGTACAGTGATTCCTGCACTGCAATAGCACATTGCATAAGTAAACTTTGGTATTATGCCAGTTTTATACCAGGCAGAAGGCTTCCAAATATCCCAAGTCTGTCTCTAGCAAAAGTGGTAAAACTTGCACTTTCTGACCACTAGCCTCTGCCTTACCTAAGTGATGCCCCTGGCATAGTGCTTGCAGCGACCTGTTGGAAAAGGTTTTTGTTCTCCACTAACCATCAACAACAGCCTAGGATACAGTAGATGATAATAAGCTCTTTTAGGCTTTCATTCAAGTCTGGAATTTCAGGAGTATGATGCTGAGTTTCCAGTGGAGAGGATGTCCTAAATCTCCTAAACTGTCCTAAAATCTGAGTTAACCTGGCACCGGTTTTCTAATGCTAACGGCTTTCAGAAGAAAAATTCTGTCACCATCACCCAAATTTCCCTCTTCCAAACACACACCACATATGTACGGAGTTTGGGTAAATTTTCAACATTTTTTATAGTAAGCCAGTTGTCAGAATAAAGTAGCTTTTGGTATTTCTCAGTGGGATTTCACAGCGGATATCCAGAGTGATCCAGAATATTCACACATGAAGCAGCTCTCTATTTTTCACTGGTAGTTGTTCATTTATTCTTTATTTTCAGCTGACGTTATTTAAGGACAGCAGCACTGAACTCTTAAGATGCTGCTGATTGTGCTGCTGCTCTGTGTTTACCCCTAGCGCTATAAATAAGAGTAAAAAATATGTTTCCATATTCTGCCCTTTACCATATTATGTTTATAAGCATCTGATTTGGTATGTTAGATGAGGAGAAATCACACTGAAGGGAAATGAATAGTTATCTCTTCACTGTATTGCTTTTTACACTTACGGTAAGTACAGTTATTACGTGGCCTAGATAGAGATGACTTCATCTGCCAACAAACAGTGACCAATGAGTCTCCCCCTCAACAAGAATTTAATCTAAGGGCCCTTGATGGGCAGTATATCTAAGTATTCTGCTGACTTGGGTCCTGGAAATAAAATATATAAAAAGACCTTTTGATGCTATCGTTTTTTTCAAGTATAATCTTGGGCTAATCATTTTTAAACCCAAATTCCTGCCTGCAGAAGCTTTACTCAAGAGATGCTCTTCTACTGCAGAAACTGAACAGCTCAGTTGCTTTTTCTAGTCATATTTTCTGATAAAAATTAAACCCTAACTCCCACTTGTTTTATATCTATGCGAACAAACTTGTGTATGTGAGTAAGCCCCTTTATGATATGACCAAGGACATTGTGGCAACAATTTCAGCAATTTTCAGGTCCCTAAAAGATCTTAAAGGCATAGAAGTTCATTTCAGATTGTACAGTACCTATCCATTTCAGAATTACCTATCAGGAATCTCCTGCGGATATTTGATTTTTTAATTTCTGTATCGAAGCAGTACTTCCTCCTTGTTAAATCTTTTATTATGAAAAGTAGATGATTGTTTGCTTCTCGTGTTTCTGATGTCATTTATTTTTAATTGAACAGCAACACCAGATGCAGGAGAAGACCCCAAAGTCACAAGAGCCAAGTTCTTCATCCGGGATGAGTTTTTAGTGAGTAATTTTGATCTTATGTGTGACTCTGTCATAGGAAATACTGGCAGATGGCATAGCTTATTTAGGGAAAACTGATGGGTTTTTGCAGAAAGCTAGAAGGAGAGGAGAACGTCTGGCAATTCCCTAATTCTCTTCAGCTCCCCATCTTGCAGAACCTTCCCCACTGCTTGCACGTTTTTGTGCCCATTTTATACATAAGTCACCTGCCCTGCAAAGTATCACACGGCAAGTAAATGCTAGAGCTGAAAAGGGTCGTATGCCTGCCTGCTTGGTTCCAGGTTCGGTGTGGGTGCCGGCAGCCCTCGCTCTCTGCACAGGGGGACAATGCTGAGCAGTATTTCCGTTGCCATTTAGCTAGGTCTTCTGTGGTTGACTACCTGTAAGATGCTACTGGCTGCTGCCTCGAATGTTTATTTTGCGTGTCACTCCAGTCCATGTTTAAGCAAATAGGCGTTTTTTTTTAATCCTGCATTCCTCCAAGGGCTTTGGCAGTGGTCGGCTGGCAAGAGGGAGTGAATAAAAAAGCAGATTTTGTCCTTAAATAAGATTTCGGTAGTGCCAGATAGGAGGTTTGCATCACTCTAGGACTGGTGTCATGGCCCTACTGAGGAATCGTAAGACAGTTTCCTTGTCTGGTCACACTTATTCTTGTAATTAAGGTTTCCTCCAAAGCTGGAGCTGAAGAGGTGTTGTCTACATTTTGCAGATAGAGGCAGTTATCAGGCACACGATTGCAGCCCAGCGCTGCTGTCAGGAACAGGGGCTTAATCCAGTATCACCTACAGCTTCACTCACATCGAGTCATTCCAACAGTGCAAAGCCGTAACAGAGACCAGAACTAAAGCTCAGCGCTCTCTGCATCTTGCCCTACTGGTAGAAACTCCATGGGGGTGTTCAAGAACTAATTTAATGATTAGAATTAAGAATTTAAAAGTCATTATGCATTTACAAGTGTTGTTAGGATTTACAGCTGTTGATGCAACAAGGAAGAAAGAAGCAATTAACTACGTTCACGCTTTGGGGATTTCCATTCACCACCTTAACCTTCCGGCTTATGAGGAACAACGTCAGATTGAGCTGTATTTACATAAGAGTCACCATAAAA
>RSEF01000002.1:108151479-108178176 GCA_003993805.1 Himantopus leucocephalus | reverse complement strand
AACCCCAACTCTCTCAGCCTGTCCTCATAGGAGAGGCACTCCAGCACTTTGATCATGTTTGTGCGCCCCCCCCCAATCATTTTAATGATCAATACACAGAATTTCCCAGGTTTCTGGGTACTCTGTAAGTCTATAGACCACTGCAATGTGAAGCTTCTCGTGGCACAGCACCTGACTCTCTGTTTTTTTCCTCGCTTTTTCCACAGAGGATAAGCACGGCGAGCGGAGACGGCAGGCATTATTGCTACCCACACTTTACATGTGCGGTGGACACAGAAAATATCCGCAGAGTGTTCAACGACTGTCGAGACATCATTCAAAGGATGCATCTCCGCCAGTATGAACTCTTGTGAGGGGGATCACCGTGGAACCTGTGGTTTTAAATTCTTTGCTCCTTACTCTTTCTCTTGATACTACCCCACACAGGGTGGAAGAATATACTATAGAAATGTCAGTCTCTTCACTTTGTTTACTTTAATTATTTAACCTTAAAGCTGATTTGAAGCAAGTTTGGGTTGTTTTTCCTTCATGCTTTCTGGGACTATTTTTGTGCTTTATTTTGACATGCCACTTCTTCGTCATTCCACTAAGCCCTTCGGCTACCTCTGTTCCCTTAGGTTTTGTTTTTTCAACTGAACGTGACCCGCTAAATTTTTTCCAGTGGGTTAACGTCAGTTCAAACTGGTATGTCAGCTGGATGACACTAAAGTCACACCTATCCCTCTGTGTGGGTTTCCTTTTTAACATGACATTGAAGAGTACTTGATGGGTGAAAAAAAGATTAATGCACTTTGTATCAGGTTATTAAATACTGTTGAGGAAGTAGACACACAATGTAGCAGCACCACAATATTTATTACTCTGTCACAGTTTTTAGCATTTCTGAGTTGCAGGTCAACTGATAAAGTGACCTCCTCTTTTAAGCCGTTACTGGCACAGGAAGTAGAGTAGATAATGAGAGGAATAGTGAAGACAAAGCAATTTTTCTGGGGTTTTGGAGCCAAGTGTCTCTGCACGCCTCAGGCATTTGAATTACAGCTACTTTTCAGCCTGTTGCATCGAGGCAGAAAATTTACCACCCTCACTTACGTTATTTGTGCTGTCCACAAATGATCCTTTTAGTTCCGATCATTCTTGGACAACAGTCCTCTCCCTATATATATTTTTTTGTTTTACTGCTGGTTTATTATATTGTACAGACTGTAAAATGTAATATTATTTTGTACAACTTTATTGAAGAAAAATACTTGTAGAAGATCTTTGTGCCTTGATTATGGCTGTACCTGTAAAATGAGCTAAGATGTAAGTATGTTTTTGATTGCGCTGTACAGCTTGATGTCAACCTTACCTGCAGCAGTGACTGGAGGTAAGAACTTTATCTGTAGAGTTTAGGGGTTTTTTTCTGGTTTATATAAAAATGCTCTTTAGTATAAAAATTATAAATTATGCAAATTAACCACTTACCTTTCCAAGTAAGGTATTACAGTCACCGGATGTTGCAGCAAACATGCCTTTCTCTTTTGAAGTCTCAGCTTTAAAACATTGGAATTCATTTGAGTGTCCAAATTGCAACCTGGTGTTGTTTCAATGGGAACCAAGGATTATTTTTTTTTTTTCCTTTCTATTTAGAAACTATGTTTGGTAATTCTTTGGTCATTCATAGAACTTCACAATTGCACAGACCGATTGTGAATGTGTAAAGCACCATTATCTAGAGCTCTTCAATCTTTGTACCAACAGCGGCTTTCATTGTGCAAGTAAATAGCGAGAAAGAAGAAAAAAAAAAAAAAAAAGTGTATAAACCCTCGTGTCTGGCCTAAGAGAATTACAAGATGACATTTTTATTTCTCTTTTAATAAAGAGACACATTAGAAAATTGTTTTATTTTAAATATTGTAGAATCAAAATGTGTGAATATTTCTCAAACTTGAATAATTTATGCAAATGACATTCTCAAAACAAGTTGTGGTACAGTACAATATATAAAAAGCAAGAATTGCTGTAGCAATAAGGCATGTCCTTTTTAGTAACTATAACACTGCTTTATATTTTATACATAGGTGTTTTATGTCTGTGACTATATACTTTTCCTGTGTCCAAGATAACCTGTACAAATGTCTAAAATTACAGTTGCAATAACAGAAACCTAGAGAAGTGTTAGACTACATTACTTTATAGAGTGTTTTACCACACTTTGGACCATTCTCCCCCCACTTCATTTTAATTTAGGGAGAGAGAAAGAGCTAACACCTTCCCCACATCGGCATATAAATCAGCAGGTTTGATCAACTTCTTACTATAAGCATCGCTATTAGTTGTAAACCCCCATCAGTCACCTTTTTAAATTCGGACTACAGATGAATTGAAAACTTGTTTCTATTTGATGATAAACAATCCCATTTTAGATACTATAATACGACCGTTTCCTCTTCCCAGAAATGTGTATACTTTGCTATCTGTATGTTCAATTTAATCATCAGATATTTCCCAGAAAGCAAAAGGCTGGGTGGAATAAGCTAATAACAAAATTCCCAAACGCAAAGATTCTCTCACTTCCCATGCCAAAGAAAGCAGGACGGCGAATAATAAAAGGACAGTCTTGTCTTTAAAAACAACCCCCAGCCCAGGAGCTCAGGTTAGAGCTCCCAGCCTCTGCAGGAATGGCAGCAGGAAAACTGGTCCTGGTGGGAAGTAGTCCCTCTCGTTTTTCTGGGGCGGGGTGGGAAGAAGCGGTAGGTTTGTCCCATCTTCCCTCGTACACAGCACATGAAGACGCTGAGCTCTGATTTTCTATCCTCCGTGCTGCCATCCAGGCGGGGGGGGGGGGGCCTGCGGCCCNCAGCTCTGCTGTGGCTGATGGCCTCCGTGTCCCCACGGAAGAGATAGTGCGGTTCAAATTGTGGCTCTACAATAAGTTAACAGAACTTGGCGGCCCTGCAGGAACCTAAAACGGACATTCCTATCCTTATCTGTCCGTAGACTGAGGGCCAAGGCATAGGAGAATGTTACTGCAGCTGTATTTGACCTTCCTTCTTGCAGAAGATCGGCAACTGGAGGGCCCCTCACCACACAGATCTCTGGGATGCAATAGGGCCCTCTTTTTTTAAGCTCATCATAGCACATCTTTCTAAAAATAGCAGCTTGAGGTGTCACCCTAATTTTTTTTTAAGCAGGTTTCAAGTGTGTATCAGCAAACTGGATCCACAAGCTTCTTCCCGTTGTTGTCTGGTAGACGATAACCGCAAATTGTAGTCAGCTAATGATTTGACATGTCAGGAACTGGAAGATTTCTTGTCCCAAACCCCAGTCCCTTACATATGACATCCTAAAAAGGTTACGGAAATCCACATCTCTCAGTGCTGATGTATCTAGTTTCTGCCTGACCCTAACAGACACAAGTATGACATGAGAAGGGCCACGCAGCAATAAAAACAGAGAAAGGTTTCCAGTTTGCAGGACCGAGCCTCCACCAGGGTAAGACACTAGTGCAGAAAAGTGATGAGGCTATAGGATTTACATAATGTACAGTTACACTTTTAATATACATATTTGATACAAAAAATTATAGCAGGAAAAGGACTCATTTGATTGTAGAATACAGTATTTTTGTACAGCATGAAACGTTCATTTCAGTTAATTATTTATCCTGTAGTAGTCATATCAGCTGTATAGGACTTCTATGGTATGTGTAAATGCAACCTGCCTTCAGACTAGCAATCAAATTAGGTCATTTGCTGGCATGAATATAGTCTGATGTTTGACTGTTCTCAGCTTTGGTATTTCAGTGACTGAATGCAGATGTCTGGCTCTTCATACTGCTTTATGCTTACTGATTAAACGCTGAGCAAAATAAAATGGTGGAGTGAGAAGCTGAAAATGAGCTAGTATCAGGATTACAAGCAGAGCACCTGCTGCACAGTATATAGTAAAGACTCTGCTCTCATACGGAAGGAAGCATTTTTGGAGGGAGAAGTCAGTTGGTGTTATGCTGCCCTGGAAAAGAAATGAAGACTGTCACTTTGCTGTTACAGTGGTTCTGAATCAGGAGTAACACCACGGCTGTCTGAGCTCTGATTTCTAAATTCTGTGTTGGGTGGCAAAGGGTCGGGGCCAGTTTCCTAGAACCAGTGCCTTCTCCAGGGGGCTGACGAGTCCGTACCTTGCAGTGCTGGGCACTCACTGGAATATTCACCAGGCCAACATTAGCCCAGAGGCCAATCTTCCCTGTAGTCCATCTAGCGTAAATAGAGAGCTGGGCTCCTCATCTGATCTGCCTTCGAGAGAAGCCTAACTTCCGCTGCTGTAAATCCACCTGGAAGGAGCCTTCCCAGGCTCAAGTTAGGTTTTGTGAATGTGCCCCTTCCTCCCCCCAAGCCCTCCTCCTGCCCAGTACATGCTGCAAAAAACACGTTGGCTAATCCAAATTCCGAACAACAAAAGAACTTCATTGGGTTTTGGCTTGACTTTGCAGTTCAAATTAAAGTTGACAACAGACTGAGGCCGAGTTAAAACAGTAGTGAAGACGATGCAACCACTTAATTAGCCAACCTCTTGTTTTGCAGTGAAGATGGACTGTGTGGTGCGTGCAGAGAGCATGTGTAGTTTGAAGGCAGCTACTCTCAGGAATATGGAATAAACAGAACTACTTTCAACAAGAAATACTAACCGTTGCATAAAATGAAGTTTAAAGTTTGGGGTTATCTGTGTATTGAGCAGCCTAAACTCAACAGCAGGAAAAATACATGAAAGATCTCCCCCCCTGAGTCACAGACTACTCCGTAAACAGACTGTAGGTTTTGCTTCTTACTCCAAGTTTCTAGGAGTTCTGTTTTATTTTTGAACTGGGAAACTAATTGATTTACCTCTGAGCATATACTGAGCACTGGAACTGCCTGCGAGAGCATAACTAACACACTGTATAAAATGTGAATTGGAAACGAGGAGGCAGACTATTGGCATGTGACAAACATTTTCACTGTGTGAAGCGCTTAATGCACAAGTTCGAAAACCACGATCAGCGTGCAAGAGTTTGAGGTGGATACGGTCTTGTTTTCATAGTTGGTAAATCAACCAAGCCAAACTAGTCTTTCTACTGTTCAGTGCACAATACTGATTATTTTTACAAGTCAATAGTTTACAACGCACCCTCTTTATAAGAAAATGTTAGATGCTTGTACCCAGATACTAATTAGATCTTTAACAGCATTGCTTTGTACCACACAGAACATGTGGCTCCCACAGATGTACTTTAAAAAGTGGATGCAGTGTACTGAGTGGGTTGGGTGGGTAGGCAATTTTTTTATTTTTTTGTTTTTACAGGTAGAATCAGTTTTAAAATATAGCTGACTGCCATGTTGATTTATTTATGAAAGTTATCTGACAAAAATAAAAAAAATTAAAACTTACCATGATGAAACTAGGATTGTTTCTATTCCTCCAACTGAATGACGGGACGCTGATTTCTGGAATTTTCCCCGCGTGCAGCACTTCACAAGCGCTATGTGTATGCCCACTGAGAATCAAACGGGGATGAAACCACCATATCAGCTAGAATACAAAATGGTAAAGCACTAAAATTAAGTCATAACTAAAAAGAAGTTGAGCTTAAGACTCTCTTTTTTTTTCTTCTGATAGAATGAAATTATGGGAATTTTAATATTCTTATGAAGCGTTTTGTGTAAACTTCTGTTTCCAGTAAGATGTGCGTTGCTATTGTAATATTAATCGTGCCCATTTGGCCCTCATCCCAAATACTGGACTTTTTTTTGGCCATACACATCAGAAAAACAAAGGCAATAGCATGCTGTTGACATCACAGACAGAAAACCCCTTGGTTTCAGTAAAGCAATGCTGTTTTCTTGTCTAAGGGCGAATGTTGTACTGCCAATTTTGAGTGAAGACATTTACGCAGAAGGAAGCAAATGCTGCCCATTAGATTTTCTGGGAATATTTTCTCGTAGTTACTAATTCAGCAAAAGCAGTGCTTTCAAAGTGTTGGAAAATAGTGGCTTTCTACTAGGTTTATCATCAATCTACACAGTACATAAAGTAGAAAATGCTAAACAGGAGGTAACAGCACTGCAGCAGACTTAAGGGTGCCGGGACTTATGGCCTGTACCTGGGAAAGGCAGCAGAATAGAGGCCATGATCGCAATGATCCTCAGGGAAGCAGCTCTAACAAGCCGCCTCTCAAAGGCCTCATTAAAGCGGGAGCAGCTGCTGTCTGTTTGTCTCAGCTAACATCCTTTCCAAAAATTTTTAATCTATATATATCTCTCTCTCTCTACACTTGTGTGCCCCCCTACCGATACTCAAGTTCCTAATATATCAAACCTTTTGTGATGCTTCTTGAGACAGTACATCATACTTTTCTTTAAATGGGATGTTCTTCTCCTCTGGAGGAGCAGAGTCTTCTCCGCTGCATTCAGCATCACTTTTCCGATAGAGAGGGTAATGCTGGGAGACATTCAAAGCAAGGATAAGTTGTTAAGGATCCAGCCTTTCTGGAACAGTAATAAATACACTAAAAACGTGTCAACATGTTGCCTCACCCCACCTCTAACACACCTGTAAAAGGATGGGTTCTGAAGCTGGAAGCTTTTCCACATCACTGCACCTTTTGTTGGAATGATTCGGTTTCTGTGAATAAAATCAATGCGTACATATTGTCTTCACCTACATGTACCATAGGGGTGGGGAAGGGAATTAAACAATAGCTAGGTTTTGAGGGGTTGGGGGTTTTTTGGTGTTTTGTTTTTCTGTGAAAAGCAGTATCAGCTCAGAGTACAGTGTTCAAATACTGCCCACTGTGTAAACTTTTAAGAGCCTCTACTGTGGATGAAAGGGGAAATGCTTTAATTCCCCGTTCCGTATTCGCTGTCAATATGGTTGCACTTTCCAAACGCAGAAAGCAACAGCAGAATCTCACTGCGCAAACAAGGCAAAAGGGATTTAGAGCAGCCCGAGAGAGGCAGCAGTTAAGAGTACAGCAATTTTTCCATTGGGAGCTGCTTTCCTGATTGACTGCCAGCCCAGTCAATCATGTTGCCTACCATGCATCCAGTCGGCCTATGAAAAAGGGAAGAGGAATGAAATACAAGAAGCAATTGGATTTGATGAAAAAATACTACAATTAAAATATTACCCGGCTATCAAGACAAGACTCCAGTAGAATCAGAAAACTAGAAGAATAGGCCAAATTGAAGTATATGAAACAGACCAATATGCATAAATACAAATGCAGGGATTATTATGTATCTTAAGTCAAAGGGAAGGTTACAGAACTTCTGCCTTTCTTTGGAACAGAGGAAACGACACCCTCTGTTTGTTGGCAGCACTGACAAGGAAGTTAACACCATTAACACAGAGCAACACAGTTAATAAGTAAAAATGGTAAGAGGCAAACGAGTTGAAGAAAGATTTGCAATACGAATCAGAAGCAGAATTTTTTCAGGAGAGTCTTAGTTGTAGCCTGACTGTTGCTGCAGTATCAATATTCCCATTGCAGCAGCCGAGCTGGTGGCTATAATCAGATCTTTAATAAACTCTTACCTGCTGGGAGCAATTCAGTTTGTGAGAAAGCGCCACCAGCTTTGCCTCTGAGGTACGGCAGACAGCACAGCCATCACCCTCCATGGCTACGCTGTTCACTATGACAAAGCTGGAAAATACCAGGGAGCGGGCAAAGGGAAGGGAAGTGGGAAAGACAGGAAAGCAGTTGCTATTCATGCACGTGTGTGGGATAAACTTTATTTTACAAAATGCAAGTGTTCCAAAGTTGGACACAGNACACATGTGTGGGATAAACTTTATTTTATAAAATGCAAGTGTTCTAAAGTTGGACACAGCTAAACACAACAGCAGAACGTAACGGCTTCCAAAATCATATGCTATAAATCCTCTTTTGAGTATCCATACTGTAGCTGTTTCTCTACCTGGTAGGCTGCTTTGTCATCAGTTGTTAATTAGGCTGCACAATATACTGTACCCTATGCTTCATGTTTACCCTTCAAGATTTTTTTTTTTAATATTATAACGGATACTTAAGTGGTATTCTAGTGGAATGTTAGAAGCCAAGCCCACTAAGCTGAATTCTGAGGGAAAGGACAACTTGCTTCTCTCCCCACACACATTTTAGACCTCCGAGACATCATTGTAGAGATTTGATTTTGTCAGAACAACTGAAAAGCAATACAGCACTGCATTTGGCTGGCTACCCTGAACAAACTTAGTTTCGTGCTTTGCAGTCTTTCACACAGAAAACAATATTTTATTTGTAATAGAAAAAGATTTCCCTGTAGATTTCAAATCAGCTTGGAACTTCTGCCACAAGATTCTGTTCAGCCACTCATTCGGGACTCAAGAGATATATTCCCAGTTCAATTCAGTATGTTTTACAGACATAAATGAGCTGAATGCCTCCATTTAAGAGATACTGGTCAAAACAAACAAAAAAAATTCTCTTTTATCAAATTAAGCCACTTTTATACTATAGATTTGTTATAAAATAGTTCATCCGGGAATATTTCATTAATAATGCAGCTCATTTCAGCTCATTAATATGATACTAGACACACAACCTGCAGCTGCATACAAGATCTGCTGTGCTGTTTTATCAAAGGGGACATGGAGATATTGCTTAATAACTATTTTTTAAAACAGCAGAAATACATATCTAGAGGACCCCCACATCTGCATGATAAACAATAGCATTATACTGACCATTCGTGAAGCTGATAGATCTTCCTTAAAAACGACACACCATTTCTAGACCTGTTCAGAATATTTTTAATGTTTGCTTAATTAGGGGAACCAGTGTAAACCTGCAGGTTTTGAATTTTACATTTGCAGGAGTGATTACAACCTGATGGCATAAATGCCAAATGCAGAGTGGCAATGGGTCTTCCCTTCATATGCCTGAGGTTGAAAGACAAATGCCTTTCCATCAACCCACTATTGCTTCATTGGGTTCCTGCGTGGTATCTAAAAGTAGTAAGAGGGCACCGGGCAGACAACTGCAGCCACAGACACACAACTGTGAGAACAAGCTCTGTAACAAGGTCTGCTCTAAGCCAAAACCAGCTTGTGCGTTATCACCCCACCCTGTGGAAAAACTGTGGACAAGCAACTGCTGTGTTCCCAAATTCCTCAAACAAGAGTTAGGTTCTGCAAACTAAAGAAGTTATTCAAATTAATGAAACTCTTAACTTGTAAGCACAGAGGGCGTTTGTTTGTGTTTCTTTACTGAATCCTATTCTTCCTTTACATTTACAGCCATGGGTCATTACCAGCTGCAAGGAAGTAAAAACGCAAACCACAGAATTGGATTCTGACTCCACAGTACTTTTCCATTTAAAAGGAAATAGTTGCAATTCACCTAGCTCAAAGTACAGTTTCCACTCCATATCTAACTACAGGTTTGTACAAAGTGTTTGATGTTTAACACATCACAAGCTCGATACGAAGTTTTTAAAAAAAAAAAAAATAGACTGTTACGCATTCCCACAGTATTTCATTAGAAATTCTACTTCCAGTTCTCAGTTTTCATCACTTGGTTCTGCTAGCTCAGTAATCACTATTCTAAACATTGAAAATAAAAAAAATTAAATATACTTACTTTATTCCTTTTCGAGTTATTAGCTTTCCTGAAGTAAAGTTGAAAACCTTTTCAAATCGATTTACCTTGTAAGTAGTCATTCTGTGTCACAGAGCAAAAATACAACTGAGGTAAGAAATTGGCATTGTAAATCATCTGACACAGTTGCTTGACAGTTTGTAGCCCATTCAGGCAGCTGGCCGCTCCCTTATCGAGATCGCATATTTGTTCAGCAAACTCACAGGAATGCTCTGACACCCACAGTGTACTCTGTCCCAGTCACATCAGCGTAACCACAGCCATCCTATAGAAGTACAGCAGAGCGAGAGCGCTTACACCCTTCTACGCTGAGATAATGGGAAAGGGAATATGCTCAGACAAGAGGTCCAACACAACAAAAAGCAGCTTCAAGACTTCTCTGCCAATGCAGAAAGACCAGCTCTGAACAACTTCACATACGCTCAGAGAAGCACAAAAGTAGCCGGAAAACTGTTCTAAAATATATTTGTAGGGTGCACTGGGCACAGATGGATACCTTGTAAGATCTTGCTCTAAACTGCAATCCCTTTTAATTTGATTAACTTTCTGTATAAACACACAAGAGGTCACTCAGACACAAAACCAGTTACTGTATGCATGCAGACATTGCATTTTTGGCACTTGAGTGTTCCTTTCGCTGTCAAGACTTACTCATAATGAAATCCAATGTCATGATTCCCAACGATAACCACTAGCTCAGTAGAAACTGGATACTTAAATATTTTCCGAAATCTCCTGACATCATCTGCCCATGCCTGCATGAAAAAACAAATGAAGAAATTAATGCTGTTCCACATGTCAAAGGGGGCCACTAGTATGTAATACAGAAGCACACACTCAATGAGATGTTTATCTTTTACAAGAAGGGGAGGGGGGGGGGGAAGTGCCAAGATACTACCAAAAATGAAGGAGAATCACACAATTTCAACTTATATCTAAACCACTAGAGACTTCTACCAGTAGCAATATTAAACAAAGCCTTGCATACCTAGCCTGCTTTCTTCTGCCATCCGTTTCCTTCAAGAAATCCTCATTTTTTTGAAATAAGAGAGCTGTTGATGTCATACCTGAGGTAAGCTCCATTTTCCTTCATCAAAGACATCTCCCAGAATAAAAACAATATCTGGCTGCAGTAACCATAAGGCAGTTTGGAAAGATCTCTCCATTTGCCATTCCCTGAAAGGAAAATACGTACCCAGTCATCACTGCCCAACTTGTGGATCCTCACCTCCAAATACACAAACACAGCCTGGCAGGAATGGGAAGATGGCTCCGACACACTGAAAGCGCTAATATGAAATTCAAATTCAATACTTAGAGATCAGATTTAAGTACAGTAGGTGCATCTTACCTGGTGGGTAATTCCACCACAATACAATCATGACAGACTCATGCAAGAAGCAATACCAATTTGTTTATTTTTATTCATTGCAATTCCATTAAACAGCAATTAATTAGAACAGTGAATTATTGCACATTTTCCTACACTATTGTTTCTTCACCAAAAATCTGTAATGTTCATATCATGGTAGAATTAGTACTTTCTTTCAGCATTCTGCTTTTTTGGGGGACTAAAAGAAATATCACGGCTTTGTGCAGTAGCCACAGGATTGGATTATCTTTGGTTTTAAATGTGATCTTGCCACTGATTCTTCTACTACAGAGTTCTATCCGCTTCCATACCTCTGCAATTAAAGGTATTAACTATTGGGACATCCAAGTTAACTGGCTCATTTTTAAGGCATCCTGTAAAACAGTTACACACTGGAAAAGACTATCTAATCCATCTAAAATGCTCAGGCATCTACACCCACACGTTAACTGAATGTTCAAGACTGCACTGCCTCAGTAAGTCCCATTCATTAACCTTTCAACACTGGTGTACTATCCAGCGCAGATCCAGCTAGGCAAGTCAGAGGCAGCATGCAGGCTTCTTGTAAGTACCACAACATTGGTTTTAAACATCCATCCCATTAGCTACTTAAAAACTCTAAAACCAGGATAGAGATTATTCAAAGAAAGTAATTATTACCTGCGTAGCTTATCCAGCCAATGTCCTTTGATTTCACCAAGCAGGTGAGTATCAGCTAAAATCATGGCCTTTAGGACTGAAGTTGAAGTCTCTTTTTTACCCATGTGAGCTCCACCTTTCACTTCTGGCCATCGACATTGAAAAATTACCACATAATAAATTAAAAATTCACAAAATATTAACACTGAGATGACAAAGCACACAAGTTTCAGCAAGAAACAGAGCCTCTTCTTCAAAGGAAGGCCCTTCACAGTGGTCGAGCTAGAACTCAGCATTGCAGTACCAGCAAAAGACTCCTTTCCCAAGGGCTCAGTTCTCCTCTCTCAGGTGAAAGCACTAGGGGCTAGTCAGAGGACCACGTCGGGCTTCATATCAGTACAAAATCCCTGTGGAGAAAATACAAAATAAAATATTCATTAAGCCAGAGTTCCCTGTGAAAAGCTACCATGTAAGGCCTACAGTGTTAGCTTCTTGTCACCCTGAAAGGTTTGGAAACATATAATTGACCTAAAAAGCAAAGTTGGCCTTTTCCTTCGGATACACTCGTATAACCTTCACAGACAGCCATGCTCTCCTGCTCTCCTTCCAGGACCAAGGCAACTAGTTTAAAGCCAGTTGGGATCTTGCTGTATGATGGTTTGGTTTTCTTTTTTTTTTTTAACTATATAGTGAAAACACTGTGAGTAGTGGTCAAAGATATGTAAAGACAGAGCTCAGCTTGAACAACAGCAAAAAAAAAAAAAAAAAAAAAAAAAGGAATCCATTAGGTTCCATAACACCCGGGTGGCNTCGGGTGGATGCAATGCCACATACAACGACCTTCTGGCACAAGTCACGTAACATGACTACACCAAATCAGTGCAATTACCACCTTTAATACAGCTCATTGTAATAACCTCCAAGAACCAAAAGCAATTTACTATCCTAAAACAAGTTTACCAGAGCTTTCCAGGAACACAGGCACAGATATATGACTAGTTAGCTAACGCTGCTTCATTTCTAAGAAGGAGGAAACAAGAAACACCTAAGCCTCAGAAACAGAAACTGCGCTACAGCTGAAGAGAAATGCGGGTAAATGAGCCCGAGTCAGTAAGCTTAGTGTATTTACTGACTTCTTTGACCTTGGACAGTTTGTAACCCAAACAGGGAATTACCCCTTTTGAAACTACAATTTTATTTTATGACATTTTAAAAGCTAATGCAAAACAAATGTCTTCGCTCTGATAAGCCACAATTGTAACAGGGCTCACTGATTGTTTCACTTGTTTACGGGCATTTAGCAGATATTCATTATGCCTGGTGTAAAGAGGAAATACGCACACTTTCACAGTTGTTACTTCTACAGTCCTCCTTGGCAGAAACACTTTTCCAGTGTAAGTGTCCACAAGAAACAAGTATCCCAGCAGAATGGACAGAGATACTAGCCTTACTTTCAAGTAAAATTACTCAGGTTCCACATGCAAGCTCTCAGGGTTTCAGTCAGTACTGCATGTCTGAAAGACCCACTTTTTAAAGGTAAACAGTGTAGCACAGTCACAGAAAAAGGGACTCCAGGAGATCTATAAAGATGTTACCTCACATGCTCATGAACAAACTTCAAGAGAAATCCACAAAGAAAAGTCTCGTCCCTGCCCAAGAATGGGATTGCAATTTTGCTTCCTACAACAGAAAAATTCTAGCATAGGACTAAGATCCAGGATGTTAGCAATTACTGAACATAGTACTCAGACAGTGATTAGTAGCCAATGTTCATGTGCACTGACTAAATCCGATTAGAACTGTGAGTACTAGTACTTTTTTATATTTAGACCCTAAGTATTAGGACCACTAGGACCAAATTACAGAACCACACAAAATTAGTGGGTCTTTTCTAAATTCCTGGTCTCAGTTACAGGCAGAAACACAGAACAAAACTTAAATTGTTTTACTGCTCTATGCCCTACCCCATTTGATGTCTCATGGAAATCAAAAACTAACATGTGATTACATGTGATCATTTTTCCAATCAAAATCTCTATTTGATAATAAGAGTGGCTATTAAGCCACTTATTTTCAAACACAAGCTTCCCATATCACCACTACAAAGTAGTTAGTCAAGACAAAGAACCATTAGTCCACATCATGTAACATTCTAATATGCATTATTTAATGCGAGCATGACTAATACTTAATTGCAAGCAATTCCATTCTATCTAAACTTAGTTTAGCAGGAGAAAGCCACTGGTCAGATGTCACAATTTCACAATACAGAGGAACTACAGGCTGATTAACTTGTTTAATATTAATCTCATCTGCACTTTAACAAGCAATAAAAATCAACAAGATCTTGTTTGCACATCTCACAAGGCAAGATTAAAACGGAAATGCCTGTTCAACAGACACAGCAACAAGGACAAGAGACAGGTGAATTCTTAACTGTAAGCACACAAATTCATCTGGGCTTACCCTGTACAAACTGCACCTACCCCAGAATGTGGAAGTAGACTTGGTATTCCTAAATAGTCTCCTCTTCCAACAAAAATAGTACCGATTTGAACAAAAAATGCCCGTAAGTAGTTTAACTTGCATTAGGTATGTAAAAAAAAAAAAAAAAGAAAAAACAAACCATAAACCCAAAAAACTCTATGACTCTTCTTATTCACAACCTACACAAAGATTAAAACAAATAAAACCTGTCATTTTGCTATGAATATCTGTGCATTCTCTAGAAGCTTTTCATTACGTTACTTTTCACACATCAAGTTTCTTCGGAAGCTGTCCAAACAGCTACAGAGCTGCAGCAAAAAGCCAGTGTTACAGTTCGGGGGGGGGGATGACCAATGAAGAAAATCAGATTTTCAGAAGTAAAATGATCCCATCAAATGCAAAAAAAAACAAAATCCAACCCAAAACCTTTAATTAGAAGAAAAGAAAAATATCTTCAAGGCAAAACTGCAATTTTCAAAAAGTCACAAGCAGCAACTGACACAATCAAAACCACAAACAGAGCCGGTCATTTCTACACACATTCCCTATCCCAGCATTTCTGCTGCTAGCTGTTACTATTTTGGGAGTTGTGCCACAGATGTGGAAGATGCCAGAGGTCTCCCATCTGCACCTTACATTTCCAGCTTTCCTGATAGTGAAAGAAAAAAAGAAAAGAGGAAAAGAAAAAAAAAAATAAATAAACTGCAAAGTCAGTGATGCAGAACGAGCTGAAAGANCCTACCTCACTCTGCCACCTGCCAGCTCATGGCCGCTCACTTCCCAACCATTTGCTCAGGACTGTGGCTGCACATCTCCATGCACCAAAGCAGAAGCAGTTTATCCGGAAACCAGGCATGCTCAGAAGTAATATGAACCACACATACGGGGACCCAAGGGCTGGAGACCCACACAAAAGCAAGCAATCCTCTCGCACGTAACGGAAAGGTCAAAAATAATGCTGTCAGACTGCATACACGCTGCAAGATGGAGCTGTGGTTCAGCATGTCGCTGTACAATACATCGCTACTACTCCTCCCTGCATGGCTGAGCATTAAGATTAAGCTAGAATCTGGTTTCCTACTAGAGCCTGAGGATCTCAGTTATGAGAAAAGACTCAAAGATTTCTCAGTTTCTTGTTCTAAACAGATGGGAGTGGCCCAATGCAAAACTGATTTTTAAAAGCTCATCATATAGGTCAGACCAATACATTCACCATGTTAATTATTTTCAAATATTTGGGCAGAGAACACACTCTATAATGGAAAACTCTGATCTTCAGGAGCTGGCAAACAGCAAAATTCTGCTAGTCATGACAATTTTGTATTCAGTCAACATATACATTCTTCAGGCAGGGGAGGAATAACCTTGAACTTTACCTCACCTACATGTTTTAAGTACCATTCTGCACAACACTTAAAAATCAGCCTGTGGACAAGGCTAATCACTAGTTCCTTTAATAATGCCAGCAACGTTTAAACATGCTAGAAGTATAACGTTATACCACAAAACTGTAAAAAAAGAAATGCTCAAGTGACTAGCACTCAAAAAAAAAAAGTTTGATACTTTCCTTCTCCAGCACTAATGTTTGTTCTGCTTACTAACAAATATTAGATATATTTTTGCACTTAAAATACTTCCAGCATGCATCCTATTCTTCCAATTTTCATCCACCAAGTTTACTGGCAACACAAGCTTGCATCACTCCTCTTCTCTTTCCCTTTTCCATCTCTGTTCAGAACATTATCCGGCTTTAATTTACAAGTGAGCCAAGAACGAAACAAGGGAAATCCAATACAATGGTCTATAGCCAGACCAGCAAGCAAGTACTTCTGGGGCTTTACCCTCTCTCTCTTAATTAGTGAATATGTAACTCTGAACACCCCCTATGCTTTGAGGCCAATTTATTTATTAATTTTCAATTACATAAAACTGTCCTAACAAATAAAGTGGCACATGACAGTCCTAATCCTATCCCTAATGAGCATGCAAATATTTTTATTAAGCTGAAGAAGTTCTATTAGGTTATAAACAAGCTTAGTATTTCTAACCTCGTGATAGTTTTCACTCAATTCTCCCATCACAAAGGTACAGATTTAGAACTTCAGATAAATACAGTTCTACAATATATAACTATGTTAAACTTTTGTGAAACAGTCACAAACAAGTTCAGGTTCAAATCTCACAAGGTTTCCCTTCTGCAAGGTACACTTACCACTGGGAGTTGTTTCTTATCATTCCAAGTTCTCTCTGAAGCAACGTGACATTTCTACCTTGCAAACTGTGACTCCCCACACTCCGGTTTCCTTTCAGCACTTCAAATACCAGAGCTCTTCAAATACCTCACTCTTCAGTCAAATAAGAGCTTCTGATGAATTCTTGGTTCAATATTGCAAGACAACTCTGACCTATCTTTCTGAACACACTCTTTCCAATTCTAAACTCTAGATCCTTCCTTCATCCACAAATTTTAACTTACTGTTGTGATTAAAGAAAGACGCTAGAAGCAGAGATTTAGCATTTTTCTTTTAAGAAATCCCTTTGTAATAATTTAATGACAGAATTAATTTCTGTCTGCATTGGCACATCCTTAGGGCTGAAATTCATAAAGACTGCCAAATCTACCCATCTGCTTTGATTTTATTATAGTTTACAGAAAAGGATGAACTGGGAAATTCTGCAAATTAAAATACAAAGATTTTATCATATTCCCATAAACACCCACAACCACTCCTGCAATGAATGTATTTTACAAGTGTGAAAGAGAGAGGTTTTGAAACTTAGCTGAAGTTATACAGACCACAGTTTATTTAAAAACCATATAAACAAAAATCAAAGGCACAAAATACAAAAGCATTTCAGAGCAGCTTGTCATATTGAGATCATATCACTGAATCCACAACATAATCAAAAGGTGGTACTATGTGAGTCATAGTAGGTTTAAATGTTGCAGTAAGTATAAAAAGTATGTGGAAAATCTATTTGCCATTAAATTAATCAGTAGTTACAAATGTGCTGTAAAAGGAAGTCCATATATTACGCTTATTTGTTTCAAGCACTTTTCATACTGATTATTCAGTTTCACAGATTCCTGTACAGCATACTTTAGATCTTCTATCTCTTCAAAAAAATCCTAGAAAAACCCAAAAATATTCACCTTTAAGTTTTTCAAAGACATTCTCAATAAGAGCTAGTCAGCATTTCAGTTGTTCCCAAACTCAAAGACACTTTCTGTATTTTTATTATTAATTTTATTAATATAGATTAACACTGCTGTATTAAGATACAGCAATCAGCTATAACCTTAAATAATAATTTAAAACTTTGCCCTGAACACACAATGCAAGCAGAATTCAAGATCTGTTAGAGCCTAAAATACAGACTAATAATAGGAAAGATTAATTAAAAAAAGAAAAAAAATGTTGATTTATCAGAAAGCTACAAAACAACACTCCAGAACGACAAGGGAATAACATCAAACTCATCTGTGCAAAAATACAGCTGTATACACTGAATTCAGCCGGTAGCAGGTAACACACCATTAACTTTGAAGATCTGAAAGCTGCAAGATTATAAAAAAGGAACAAGCAAAGAGAGAGATGAGGAGAGTAAACTAAGGAGAAGGATGTTAGCATTTGAAGAAGACAATACCAAAGAGTTGAAGATGGAAAAATGGATACCGTATTTAGACCCAGAAAGATACAGACTTTAACTGCTTTGTAAATTGTTAGTATCCATTTAGAACTTTATGTACACCTACGTTTTGTTAATGAATGTCCTATTTCAGAATAGGATCTATTATTTATCACTGCACTATGTTAAAAAACTTGATTTTCATATTCCAAAGGGCAAGATTTATGATGCAATAAACTTGACAGAGCCTAAAAAGGTTAACACTATCCAACAGGTTCAACTGGCTCAGATAAAAGCAATTTACAACACAGGAGGGAATGAAAAAGAGCAATATGTAAGGCTACACAGAACATAAAGAGACAGTCCAATAAGAAAGCCATAAAAAACAAGTCCTGTTGAACCTACTTAATGTCAGCCTATGTGATTTCACTTTTTCATATTGGTCCTTTCGTAATTTTACTATCCCAGAATGCGTAACTTAGCAAGTAGTTCTAGCCATACCTAATTTAACTAGGAGATAAATTCAGCTTCATAGAAACAAACTTCATTTATCAAAAATATCGACGCCCCATAGCTTAAATGGAACTGTGTTTTGTTCAGCTCCCGCAACTCAAGTGTATAGTGCAATTTTGATCCTTTGTAAATGAAGTCAGAAGTTGTGGGGAAATACAAGGACAGCAAGCAGAGTGTAATCACCCAAGACTTAATTTCACCAACCTTGGAAAGTCCTGTCTACCAGAGTAACACTGTATCTACTTATAGCCAGCTGTATTTGACATAGTCTCCTGCCTATTCTTCCGACTTTTTTTTAAACAAATAGCTGCATACACCTTAAATAATGCACAGTCACTTAAAACTACCTAAAAAAGGATCACTGATAAAAAGCCATAACCTCAAATTTATAATTTCCTCTTCTGAAAGATGAAACTTTCAGCCACAAGTTGTCCCTAACTCCCAAACATGGGGATCTAGAACTCACCCTGGCTCAATGTTCTACAAGTTTCACATCTAATGAACTATCACTGTGTTTTACTGTTACCCCTGTAATGAAAGCTAGTACAATATCATTTAGCTTGTGAGAAAGGATTGCAAGATAAGAAAACAGGTTCTCAAAAAAAAAAAATCCAACACAAGACTTGAAGAATAAAAAAAAAACAATTCAAACAAGTTGTTTGCTGAAATTAAAATTAGATCAGTCCTCTATAGCTAAATGACAACTCCTCATCTTTTCACATAATTTCAAGAATTACCAAATTTTCACGCTTTCACTTTCTACACTTATCAATCTATCGTGAAAACTTCAAAGCCATCCCCTCTGCCCTCCCTAAGCTTAGAGTTCTGTCAGAGGCGTAACTTTGATACGTTTAAGTTCAAGAGAAAATAGTTCTCCTCTCACTGATATAATGAAGCAATAGAAGTGATCATTCAAACAAACATCTTTATTATCTCTGCAAATGTCTGTTAGAAGGAACTAAGACTGTTACCAGCAGTTACAATTTTAATGTCATAACAACCTGAGGCAAATAATCTCTCATGAAGGAGACCAAATTGCCCAAACATTAAAAAAGGATCCACAAAAAAATCTACAGCTGTTAAAAAGCATAAATAAATAAAACTGCATTATTCTTCTTCCTTAGCCAAGCAGTACTGTAGGACATTAATGTTTCAAGGAGTCATTCATTTCCATTTCTTTCTCAGAATGCTATAAATTGATTTTTTTATGTATTTTGCTTGATAACAGCGTATGTACAGCCTAAAGATAAGTCTCAGTTCAGGCAGAAAAGTTAAAGTTTTTCAAAAATCACCTATTCTTAAACTTGTCCTAAAATAAATTACCTTGTCTAATCCAGCTAATTCATTTTTTAGTGCTCTCCTTTCTGTAGACAACTTCTCATTTTCTTTCTTCAGCTTTTTAATCTCCTTCAACAATAGTTCTATATTCAAATAAAAAAATATAGACTTCAACCATTACAGTCAACCTCCCCCTCACATGAATCATATTACAGCTAAAGAGCTGCCTACGTTTTGTGATATTAGAAAATTACGGTTCAGCTTTTTAAAGTACCTTTTTCATAAAGCGATTTATTCTTAAGAATCGGCCCAGCACACTCCCAGGTACTATGCAAGATAACAGGATCTGCCAACTGGATAATCTGAATCTGCCATATTCTTAGAATATGGAAATATTTTACTTTAAAATCCACAAAATGTGCATCATATGCCTTGATTGCCTTTTTCTGACTTACAAGAGGTTCACATTAGCCCTTGCTGACAGCACACTTCCTGAAAATTATGCCTACGTTATATGATCTCTGCAATCTCTTTTTTTTATGCTTTGAAGTGAAACAGGATTGCACCTTAACTTGTGGGTTTACTTATAAGGAAGAACATGCTCAAACCAGTATTGTCTGGGTTTGTCCCATATTTTAAGGCTAAAACCAACTTCTTTTGTGTATCAGTGTCTGAAAACCAAAGAACAAAGCAGCAAACATTATCACTAGAGATCTGCATAGATACAGCTTACTGGAATAAAAAATAAAGAGTACTAAATACAGCCATGCACTCCCACCCATGATTACACCAACATACCAGTTTCAGAAAAAGAGAAAAGCAGCACACACTTATTTTTATCACAAACAAATGCAGGCCTGGATCCATAGATAGGACATTGATTAGGAGACGCTGTTTTTATATAACAGGTTTTCAAAAATGAAAACCATTTTGGATACTGCTGGTTGAAGTAGAAGAAATAACCTGGAGCATGTCTTTGGATCAGAAATTAAATGCATCCTCAGTGATGGGCATACCGGAAGGAACATCACCAGAATTAACCATACCATTACCTAAATATTCACTGCAACGGCATTCCTTCTTTTTAGACACGTTCCTGTGAGATGTTACTTCTCCCTCTGGGGTTCGACTTCTTTTTCCAGCAAGAGCACTAGTTTTCCAAGAAACCTTTTTACATTCCAATTGCTCAAGTCTTTGCCTCTGTTCTCGAAGATTATGCTCTAGCTCATGAATTTTAATCTGTCAAGAAACTAAATTTTTTTTAAAATGCATAGAACAAACACAGTTCAACTGAATACGACTGGAAACATCCTGAATGCAACACTAGAGCTTTCAATTGCTGACTTAAAACTACGTTCATCCAAAGCGTCTGAAAGTAGAAAAAAATAGAGCAAGTGAAGTTTTACATACATCAAAAGTGTTTTAAAAAAAAAAATCTGTTACTGAGCACATGCTTGCAAGACAGTACAAATATACAAGCATAAAGATCCTAAAGCTTTCCACACAATAAAGCATACTTTTATGGCTGCAAATGCCAACTTCTAAGAAAAAGTACATATAATCAAAATCATAATGAATAGTAATTTACAAACAAATGAAGCACATGTCCCAGACTCCTAGGAGAAACCTAATTAGACTGGTAAGCTGTAATGCTTGATCAGTGCCTAAAGAGACCATACCCACTTGAAGCTTCCTGAACCACTCCTGACCACACAACACTACCTTTGCTCCAGTTATGATGCTAGTCTCTTTGCACAGCAAGCCAACAGATCTTGCTACCTGATGGAAGACAATTTGCCTTCGTTCAGTTAACTTACTGCCGGATTTCTGAAATAAATCAGCTCATGACACATACAGAAAAATATTACGGCTGGTGCAAGAGAGGTTGGAAGGAGGGGTAGGTAGGTGAGTAAAGAAAAAAAAGCACGGAAAGGGGAGACAGCTTTCAGTTACAGACATACCAGTGACAGAGTTCACTTCCAAAGGGAACTACAGACTACTTTCCATTATCTCAATGGCATGGGAAACAAAAATGAGTATAAAAAGAAAAACATGGTCTCATTTTACAAATGTAGGAATTACTTTTCAGTCTCCCTAAAAGCTTGTTTGGCTATTTCATACCATCTCCTACAAATTCTACTTACAGTGAGATTTTTAATTGCTTCACTTTGCTCCTGGTTTCTTTTGATTTCTTTAACATAACGTTTCTGTAGCTCATTATACATGCGAAGTAGTCTAAAACAGAAGAAATGCATAAATTGCAATAAGATATGAAAGCCAGCGAGATGTGCATAGTTTATGATAAAAGTATTACAGATGCTCCATAAGCTGTAACTACAGACTTGTAACAGAAATATTTAAGGTGGGTGTGAATTAAGTGTGACCAGCAACACAGAAAAAGCACCAGAAAAAAACAGCAAAGTGAGAGTTAAAAGAATGGTGTGTATTGATGGCAAAGAATCCCTTTCACTCAGCCAGACTGAGGACCCTGTTGTTTGTGTCCAGCCCACACGGCCACACTCTGATTAAACCTCAGTACAAATAACTCATTGATGGAAAACTAGCAACAGGAGGATGGCAATGAGTTTGCAGCGTGTCACACATCATTCCTCTCCCTGTTAGCACAACAGGAATAGCAAAAGACCACTCCTAAAGGATATAAAAAAATTTGTCCAGAAATTAATTTTGTGCCACCAATCAAGAACCCATGATGAGGACTCATGAGGCAGCACTCCCAGCTCTCCGTGTTGCACCCAAACAACCCTGGGCAGATCACTTGGGGGGACACACCTCATTGCTTCTGAGTATGAGGGTGTGAGGATATAAGTGAATGAAATCTATGAGAAAATGAGTGTGAGTAGATAAAATCAATGTAGAATGAACGGATTTGGGATATTAATATTATCATTCCCTTTGACATTGTCTTGCATCAAGTTCTGCCACACTGATTTCCTACAGTATTTCATAGCATTCAGTCTACATATATCGGGCCCGTAACGTAACTGATGAACATGAACAGACATTTTCCCTATTTTATTAGGAATTCGAATAAGAGCCAGCATTCATACTAAGTCATGACTGGGCACCACAAGCAAGATGAGCGATACTAATATGGAACAGTTCTGTAAAATAACATACCAATAGATGCTAGAAAAAAAGCTAGGTCAGGTTATGTACATGCAACATAATACAAAGCAGGGCCAGCACTAGATTCAAAGAATAACTCAGACTTCTTCAACATAAGCATCTAATTAGGTTCTCAAGTCAAGCCCAGAGCTAGACACCCAGCCTTCATATGTAGTTGGCAAAACAATCTGGTGGACTGTAAAGCTGTTTTAAAAAAAGAAAAAAAAGAAAAAAAAACAGGCCTTCTACAGCCATCTAAAGGAAACACTAAAAACAGGCTGCTTGAATCAAGAACAGTAGGGACTACCTCTGTCTTTATAGGATCCACCACCCACTTCTGTAAGCAGACAAAAAGCAGCCTTTGAAAGAATGTAGCATCCTATTTATTTTAACATTGGGTCATAGACCAACATTTTATGTAGCATGCCTAGTCATTAAAATGCTTCAATATACATTTTATTTTTTAAAAAAGTATCTTTTCTATCAAAAACAGTTACAAGAGCTTATTTCTAGCATTAATTGGCAAACTACAGTAAGTAGTAGCTCACTTCTAAAATCAATTAGACTGAAAAGTAGAATCACTTGTGTGGCTTATTTTGAAAACAGTACGAGCCCATAAATTATATATATATAATTGAGCTACAAAAATGAGCTAAGAAAGCTCCTACAAAATAGAAAATTAAATTACATAATTCTAGGTTAAAACTCTACAAAAAAGATCATGTGCACGCATACACATCATGGAGCTTCCTTAGCTCATTCAATTTTTCTTAGTGAAAGATTTAAGAAAGAAATCCATTTTGCTCTTTGTTTAGTGATATTTTAAAGACTAACCTAAGATTCGGTATTTTCTTTTAAGATGTAAATAAAATTACTTGCCATCATTTCAAAGGCTGAAAGCAGCTTCCATAACAGCTAACAAAAAGTCAACTGACTTAACCATGAACAACATATTCTACCCCACAGCAAGAATGTTTAATTCTGTGAAGAACCAATTTCCAAGAACTCACCTGACACTGTCACTCTCTAGATTAAGATCCTTGCTGTATCCACCCTTATGCAATAAATGGGTTTCTGTTTGAACTTGAACACTTAATTGAAACAAACACAAGAGCTTAATAAAATTAGATTTTACAATTTTAATTGGATCAAACAAAGCAACTGAAAAAGGCTAAATTACTTTTCAGTTTGATTGAGAATAGAGATTTCCATGCAGGTTCATAAAGGCACCAAATTTAAACTTGAATTTTTTTGCAAACAGGTATTTAAATCCTGGCAGAACACTCTTTGAAACACTAGTGCTATAGGTTTTCAGGTCCTAAGGTCCCAGTTTCTGAATCTTTTAAACAGTATTGATGCAATTTAACCATCTTACTGTTTGTGTGCAAAACAGTCTAAAATTCTTTGCAGTTAGACGGAGACATCATATTGGCTAAACAGGGGTATTACTTATTGATATTAAAATTGTTTGGGTTACTGCAATGATGAATTTTATCCAGGTTGCCCCAGCCATCCTTTGTTCCTTTACACATCTCCAGCATTCTCCATCCCCACCATCCTGTTCACAGACAGCCCCTCAAAACATGCTGAACAGATAAGGCCTAGTTCATCTGAAGAATAACAAGGTACAAGTCCTGAAATACTGCACTTCTTTTGATGCAAAAAGTAATGTTTGACAATTCTTACTCTCTGCTTGTGACATAGTCACGCATTAACTGCTGCAGATGCAGTTTTTCTTGGATCTGACCCAGATTCTTTTCTAGCTCCTTATTTTTTATACGTAGTTTTTTCAACTTCTTGACTAACTGTTCATTTTCATCACTGAGCTGAAAAAGAAGACAATTAAAAAAGAAAAATCAAGTATTAATTGAGCTGTTAACATTTCAGATTAAAGTTCTCTCCCAAAAGTTTTACTACTTTTTTCTTGAACTATTTAGAGGAAAATGGCAGGAAAAATAACTGGCTTCAAACTTTATGAAGAATTGACTAAAACACGGCCTCTTTAACATATATGCTAAAGGCTTCTAATGTGACTTTGTAATTAATTCGTGAACGATAAGGCAGGTTTTGTATTAAAAAAAAAAATAAACCACAAAGGGACAAAACATACAAGCTTTCAGTTATACTTCTAAGCTCTAAACATCAGCTCGGCAACTTAACTCGTATTTATTTCTGTTTTAACCTCGCCAAAGCTGAAAGACTAAACTACAGCCGCATTAGCAGAATTTCTTGCACGCACATCTGCTGAACCTCTCCCAGCCGTATGCAATCACGCCCATCACTCCACCTACGACCCAAAATGCAACTATACTGCCCTAGCCTACAGGGTATTAACCAAAGTTGATGCTGTCGACGGATACTCGGTCAACAGAAGGCAGACTAGCAACGAGAAGCCGCAAGCTGCTGTAAGCGTGAGCTCTGCCCCCGAAGGTAAAGGCAAACACAGCCGAGCCGAGAGTCGCCGTGCCGAGTGTTCCTGGGCGCTCTGGCCAGGCCGGGCCGGGCCGGGCCGGGTTGGGTTGGGCCGGAAGAGCCTTCCGCGAGGCCCCCGAGCGCCGGGGCATGCCCCGGACGGGAGCCGCACTCACTTGGAGGCACTTGTGGACGGAGGGCAGGGCCATGGCGGCGGAGGCTCCGGGAGGAGCCGGGGCCCGCTCCCGCCCTTTCAAACGCACCCGCCGCCCTGGGGGGGACCGCGCCGTGGAAAGCCCCCGCCTAGCTGCCCTACTCGCTGCCTGTCACCGCCGCTCGCCTCGCGGCTCTCGGGCAGGCGCCTGGGCCACCAAAGCCCATCCGGATAGGCTCCGAACAGTGAACGTCATAGGCAACCGACCGCGCTCCAGCAAGGGCCCTGTCTACACGCCCCCCCCCCTCCCCCGGCGTTGCCAGGGAAACAGCAGCAAGCGCGGGGCCTGCGGGAGCGGGGCGGCGGCTCCCCGCCGGGCAGGCCTCTTCCCTCCGCTCGGGGGCGGCGCGGCCGAGGTGCGAGGCAGGCGGGGTCCCCCGAGCAGCGAGCGCCCCCGGCGGGCACGGCCGCGGCGGGGAAGGGGTCGCACCGGAGCTGGCCCGGCGCGTTTGAGCTCTCCTGAGGCGGAGATCTCCCAGCCGGCCCGCACCCGACGGTGACAGAGGGACTCCTCATCCAGCAGGGGGTGGGGGTGGGGGTGTGTGTGTCCGCAATCAGCTTTACTGTGGCCGTGAACCCCAGCCTCCAGAGCCAGCGTAAAAACATCCAGTCTCAGCTTGTCTTTTAAATTGCCATTAGTTTTATTTGCAATTTTATTTTCTGTGGCTAACAGATACTGAGCGCGTGGGATTGAGAATACTGGCAATTACAGATCTGCATGGACACACCTGTACATCAACACACACCAAGTTGTGTATCTCTTGTACGTAAGTGTGTTCTGCATCTCCCACCCCCATCACAACAGAAGCTGTTCAATAACATCCACCAAGGCAGAAGGTAACATCACGCCTGGTATTGCTGCTACCCAATGGCAGGGTGGGGAGCATTGTATCCTTAGTGTTTGTGGTACTTGGTATTACTATGATTTGCTGGGTTTTGCCTTTGGTTTTTGTATTTTGCGGGTATTTTTGGCAGACCAGGCTGGAGGACATACAGGCAGGACAAAACCAGTCCACTGTGATGATGGACTGAACCTTACAGGTAACATACCAACAGTAGGCAACAGTAGTCACAAGAAGATAACCCATCACAGCAAAACTGACCCAAAGCAGCAATTATTGCCTGCAGNAAAACCTTTCTGTTTCTCTCTCATTCTCTAAGTCACAAATCTAAGTCTTCTTTTGTTCTCTGCATCTCCTGTCTTTGTACAAAATGTTGCCTCTCTTGTTACTTATGGCCATGTTGCCATCTTTTTTTTTTTTGGCGTAAAATGTTGCCAGATGCCACCTGCCCCTCCATCTTGACTGTGTAACCCACCTGATCGCGGAGTCTGGCCAAAAGCAACGTGCCCAGCAGGTCAAGGGAGGTGATTCTGCCCCTCTGCTCCACTCT
>RSEF01000002.1:108118656-108151379 GCA_003993805.1 Himantopus leucocephalus | reverse complement strand
CCTTTAAAGGTCCCTTCCAACCCAAACTATTCTATGATTCTCATTTTTGCAAGGAACCATTCATGTCTGGGAAGAGAAAGGGGAGATGACAGCAGCTCACTACTGCCTGCTGTGGGCCTAACACACAGTAAAAGACACTCAGGTCACATTAGGCTGCAAGTGGGAACTGTAAAAGTCATCAGATTAAGGGAGGTGGCACGCACCTCTAGCTCCACAGCACAACCCCAGCATCTCTCCTCCTCTGCCATCAACCTGTATCAGCCCGTCACCCATCTGTCCAACTCCTTGCACTTCGCACAGAAGTCACAGTGCGAGGCAAAAGCCACTGTGCTGAGCTGAGTATACAGAAGATCCAAGCTGTGAGGCTGTTGCCAATCCAAGAGTGCATGGGAGGGAACGACGTGCCCATGCTGTTAACTGCTGCCAGAAATCTTCTCTGTCAAGATTCCTGCATTGGTTCCGTAATTGCAGAAGCAGCCACACAACACTGCTAATTCTTGGGGCCTATGGCAAGTCACCTTGTCTCTAAATAACCTGGCAAAAAAATTGCTACTTTAATGAGAGACTAACATTGAATAAATTATCAACTGACAGTTGATAGTATGAAAACCAGGAAGTCACTTCTTGATAAAAATACAGCTGGATGTTACTGGCTACAGTAGCAGTAAAAAAAATAAAATAAAATAAAATTGAGAAGTATAATATCAGCCAGCAACGCAATGGTGCTGCAGAAAAAGGGAAATCCCATTTTCAGGTGGAGTAGCAATATCCTGAGATGCAATTACTCAGTTCTATTCTGTTTCATCGAGCACAAACAAGACCTCAGGTGAGGAGTCTAGAAAACAGGAATAAAAATTACATGAGGAAGAAAATACAGCATATCAGGAAGGGTTGAAATGACTGTGTTTGTTTAGTCCAGAAAACAGAGGCTGCTGAGAATCATTTTAACTGACTTTGTCTTTCTCTTTGGTTATTGTAAAGGATGGCAATAATTGTTTCCCATGCCCTCTAGAGGAGGACAAGGATAAATAACTTTCCGACAGAGATTATCAGTTGGATGACAGGGAAAATTTTCTTAGTATCAAAGAAGAAAAATACACATAGTTTTCCCTCTCTAGAGGTTTTAACAAATGGATCAGAGAAACAACCTATCAGACATGACTTTGGATACAGGTATATCTAATATCTGCAGCATACTGGCATGCAGCAAGTAGACAAAAAGATCATTTTAAAGCCCCTTTTAGGCCAACATTTCAATGATTCTATGTTATTAATTTAGAAGAGAACATGCTCTGATAGAATAGTAATTCTGGTATTCTGCAAAACTTTGTAAAATGACTACTTCAGAAATAATCTTTCAAGTGACAAAGGGAAGCTGTAGTGTAAGACAGTGTGGTGGAGAAAGATCAGCCCAGTGGAATCCAGCATACCCTACATACCAGTATCTCACTGTAGACAATGAGTAGGATAACAATTTTTTCCTCAATATTGGGAATGTCAAGAGTAGTCATAATTGCTTAATACCATACAAGGCAAGACCACCTCAATATCAAGGAACAGTATTTTATAAAGAATGTGCAAGGCTTGCAAGGACTTACATTCCTATGGTACCCAGGTGTTTGACTTTGATTTGTTTTTTTTAAAATACTATGGGTGGAGCAGTAAAACAAAAAGTGGAGGAAGCACAGATGGATTAATTCAGGGCTCCTGTAGAAACTAGAGCGGGCACGGAAGGGGCGGCACTGGGCAGCACTCAAAGAGCAACCTGGACAGGTCAGAAGTAGCAGAGAAAACAAGCCCACAGTATGTCTTGGGTCATTCTCAGATGTGCAATCTGCAGACCCTGTTACCACAGCTCTTCTACAAACACAACAACTAGTTCTGGGCATACTGCCACCCTCCTGCTTATCCAGGACTTGACAACGATGCAGCAGCTATGCACAGTTTTTAAGACCCAAATATTTTCAGAACTCAAAAATTGTTACCAGTAGAACATCTTCGCTATTGTACAGGCTGGAAAACGACACACAGAAAAGTTGGGAACCGAGCCAACAGAGCTAAAGGGGAAACAAGAATTCCTGATTTCTGACCTAGAAACTGAGCCACGCAGCCTCCCTCTGTCCTGCTTTTCCACGGCTGGCACAGGAATTGAAGATAGATGGAGGAAGCAGACAACAGCCAGACTTCTCAACTATGCAGCTAGACCTGCAAGGAGTTTGTGTAAGATTCAGATTTTATCAAAAAGTGCTGATCCAACTGACACAAAAAAAAAAAACCTACTTGTATCTTCAAACTCTTAGAAAAAGCTTCAGTTGAAGCTCTTGTAGGTTTTATCATGCAATTTATGATCAAACACTTTCGAAACTGGTCACTGATTTTGAGTGGCTCCACTTCAAAATAAGCATTCGTTCTTCCAAATTAAAGATACTCGATAGATCTGTAAAAATGGCCCAAGGCTGTGTAGCACTTGACATCAGATTCTGAAGCATCCAAATATCAAAAGATAATGTTAGCCTGCATGTATAAACAAACACAGTTTATACAAATTATAAAAGACTTTTGTGTACTTGATTAGGAAACATGTTCATTTTCCAGAGATACTAACAATACATGATTTTTTAAAAACTTCTCTGTGGCAGTAAATGTATGAAATGCCACTAAGATATTTACTTTCCACTGTAAACAACTATAGCAGAAGCATTTCCCTACACTATTATTCAGCTCATTTGTTGAATATGTTCTTTTTTCCTTGCATTTTTGTTTCTAACTCAGTTTGGTATGAACAAATTTGTGTGCTGGCACACACTAATGAAAATGTTACCAATTCCAGCGGTACTAAGCCTGCTACTTACTGCCAAACAGCAGGAATGTGACCCATAGCACTTTTTTCAGCTACATGTGCACCAAAATCATTAATTTAATTTGTCAGAAAATATACGAGCACAGGATTACTTCATGCAACCCTACAATAACTCCAAGGGGCAGCACGTGTCCTTTCAACCCTCAGAGACCTACTATCCTCATGAGATTTTCCAGGAATTAAAATTGTCCTGTAAAAATCTACATGCCTTTGTAAAAGCACATAAAAATTTCACCTGTCCCAAATTAATTCTCTCTTATTCCATCCACTAGCTGTGCCAGCAACAACTTCCTTTCAGAGTGGAAGATGGCAAGGCTCATGCAGTCTTTCTGCCCGTTACATTCTTTGGCATAATCTGTGCTGCCAATCTCATAGACAAATGCCAGTTGAAAAATCACAGAAAAAATCTCACACAAAATGGCCAACACGGGAAAAAGGGCCTTTCTCCATCTTGTTTTGAGCTTGGGTCAGGAAGTGATAATTCCATTTGTGTTCATGAGCCTTGCCTGAAACAGGAAGAAGCAGTCTGGCTTTTCTGAGCCTTGGCACAACCGCAGAGGACAACTAAAAGCAGAAGTTCAGAATTCAGTTCAAAACGTGAACATTTCCTGCATATCAAGACAAAAAGCACAAAGGCCTGATTGGATTTAAGATGACTGTTTGCAGAATTAGAAATAAGAAATCTTTTCTCATAAAATATAATAAGAGGAAATCAATTTCATCTTCAAGCTGACAAAAGCAAACAGAGATAATATTTATTAAAACAAATTAAGCTACAGGGTTTCCTGCCACAGCACACAGACAAAAGTTCTGTTTCATCCTCAGTGATAGAAATGTCAGGTTATAATACCAGTTTGGGGGTTTTTTTGGGTGGGGGGTGTATTATTTTTAATATTTTCAGTGGATAATGTTCAAAAAACAATAGTGGCATGCACGTGGCAGAGACAGTCTGCCGCTTCTCCCTTCAAGGCCGGGAAAAAGACCTTTACCACATATTATTCTACACCCACAGACATGGTCTAGCAAAAAGAGTAACAGCTTGGGACTGTATCACCTTGTCCATAGAACTTCCTCCAGAGAAAAAAAATATCTCCCAGTGGAGAATAAAAGGGCACTTGCACCCCAGGAAAGCTGTCGCAGCCATACCTCCTGGAGGGAAAATTTCCCAGGATGACAGAGCCAGCCAGTCTGAAAACGCCAGAAAACACTGAAGGATACCATTTTACCAGTAGAGCTGTCTGTCAGACCTTGAAGCTAAAAATCTCAATTTCCATGTTAACCAACCCCCAGGGCAGATCTGAAGGGAGACTCCTGCACCACATGTTTGAGACTGTGTTTTGGTTAGTTTGTGGCAGGAGGGAAAATGCGGAGAGTGTCCAAGCAGCAATCCCTGGGCCTTCTGGATGTAGAGGAGAAAGGTAGCCATAATATAAGTCTGCATGACAGAAAGGGAACACAAGAAACATCCAATACACCACTTAGAACAGTGCATTAATCAAGCATTATGTCATTAATGAGTCATGAGCAAGCATTACGAAAAACAGCGCCAGTCTTAGCAATTCCTGTTTGTCTCTGATGAAGCAGAAGTGGGATCAGCATAGCTCGTCTAGGGAGTCCAGCAAGAAGAGAGAGCATCTCCTTACGATTTACCTTCCCTGCTTGTACACCCAAAAGGCAAAACAAAAATCTGGGCCAAACATCCCCTTCTTATCATCTATAAAATCTCTCCCTGCAATGTGCCCATTGCACTAAACAACTACAACATTGTAGCAGTTTGCACAAACAAAAAGCTTGTCATCTGGATTACCTCTTAAAGGCAGACTCAAACTTCATTCTTCGTGAGGTACAGATGAAAGCTCCAGGGAAAAGGGCTAGAGACAGTAAACAACAATTTTATATGACTAATCCAATATAATCCTATGCTGTGTAAAAAGACCATCTGCATGGATTCCCACTGAAGTGCTTTAATAACAGCGCAGCAAGCCTCTGGCTGTCATGCTGAGAAAATGCTCTTTCGCACTCAGGCTAATAATGCCAAAAGATTACTTCCTTTTTCTCCCCCCCGCCCCGTTTCTATTAAAGCTGTTAGCCACTTGCTCTGCCATTTAATTCCCTATTAAGAGATCATCCATCAAACCCATGAAGTGACAAGGATCCACAGGGGAAGACATCTGCAGGTTCCACGTTGATGGCCAGCTAGCTACAGAGAGGTCACCCTCCCTCTGCAAAAACTACAACTGTTTTTATTGCATCACTGCAGCATGCAATTACTGTCGAAGAAGAGAATGGCAAGCTGTTGGCTGAGGCGTAATAAAACCAATTTCAGCTGCAGCAGCTTCCCCTCTGAGCCACCCTGCTTTTTGCACCGTGGGCTGAGCAGACAACAGGAATCTCCAGGTGGCCCGCAGAGCAGCCGCGCCGATGAACGCTGCGCAGCACTGTAGGACAGGAAGCGAAGGAGATGGCCACCTCCAGCTGAGCGACACCTAAGTCAATAAGGGCTTCACACACAGGGAGAGAAGAAAATCCACGACTAAGCTCCCTTTTCTGCTCTGAGGTTAGAGGGAACAGGTTTTCCCCTCTGCTGAGCATTTGTTGTCTCAGGGAAGGAAGTCAGACCTCTACAGGAATCTGGTTGGGACGCAGGGGGATTCAGATAGAAGAGGCACCCGAGAAATACTAGTATTTCAGGTTCATCCAGGATGGGCCTATTCAAAGTGGATGAGATTAAACACGTGGCGCATGTGTAGGTTACGAAAAGCATGTGAGAGGAACTGGCTAGCGTCTAGGGTTATGAAAGATCAGAGGTTATGAAAGACCTTGGCAGTTATGAAAGACAAGCCGAGAGTCTGATCCAGCAAGGCAGAGAGCAGCCTCGACCTGCTCGGAGGTGAACGGACGTTCAAAATCACCCAGCAGCTCACAGGAGGAAGCTCATGCTGCCTGGCAGGTCTAAGCTAAGGAAGGCTTGAAAAAAACCTCAGAACAGTAATAACAAAACAGTCACCACAGACTAGGAGAACGATGAAGAGAAATACTGCCATCTGTTTATAGGCCTTACAGGCAGCTGTATTTTTTTTGCAAAGTATTTTGAATGGTCTTAAAATACTTGCCGCAGCCAATGATTTTCTAAGAATTATTATTTCTTGGCTCTTTAGTTCTGTTTTAAATCTTTTGTCTGCATGAGCCACATAGCTGGAATGAATCTGTAAAAACCAAGGGTTCACTAAGTTGGTATTTTAGCCTCTCAAGTTCAGCTTTTGGTGATAATTCTACTAATGTTCTACCACCAGGACGAAGAGAAGTTTGGGAAAATTTTACTGACCCAGACGGAGTCGCTTATTTTCCAAATGCCACTCAGACATCACTTAGAGAGACAACTTACTCCTGCTTTGAAAAATATTGAGAGCACTTGCCCCCCTTTACAACAGCATTTCTCCATGTCAGTGATTTTCTGCAATTACCTTCAGTGAGGATATTTTTGCATCCCGTCTACTACACTGTCAGTCACACTGCCCTGTTTTGAAAACACGAGTTAAACAGACCTTTCAAATGCCCCTGTGGCAGCCTCATCACAACAAACCTCCAGGCATTGCAGCAGACCTGAGACACAAGGGAGGAAACCATCTGCTCTACATCAGAATGGTATCTGGCCAGTTTTAGCAAAAGGTACAGACTGTTTTACTGTTGGCCAATTCAGTAACTAAAACTTCCTCTTTCAAGGAAAAACACAGAAAACACTTTTATCTTGGTCTGAGATGCTTCCTAGAATGCAAAGCCATGGTTAGCTGTAGATTTTCTTATTTACCAAAGTTAAAGCTGGTTTTACTACACCTGACCTGTACACACATCTCACCAGTAAATACATTTTACCTGTCTGCCCCAGCACAGAAACGTTCTGGGGACGGTCCTGAATCCACCTCAAGCTATGCTGAGCATGGCATCAATAAAAAGCACAAATTTCTAAAACCTGGAGGTTACTAAGATTAAAGAATAATCCAGAGCAAATCTGTTCCAAACTATTTCAAATTATATGACATGTTTATACGGTTACTGCACTTAAACTAACCTTACGTGAGGACAAAGCAGATACAAGGCTGGAGGAAACGAGTGACTTAGAAGGAGAATAATCAGTCAGCACAACAACTAACAAACATTTGGTGAGGCAATTCAAGCAAAATTTCATAATTTCATACTTAACCAAACTTTAAAACTTCAGGTATTAGTTAATTCACCTTCTCAGGGTTTGTTACTGTTTTTTGTCATTCAAAATGGGGACTAGGAAATGGCTTGCTAAGCAGAGCGACGGCCTTGATGTCTTTGTGGTATCCAGTGCCGCAGAGCAGCTTAGAAATTTAGAGAATGCAGCTGAATTCTTACACTGCAATCCATGAAGTTTTGTCATTTATCTTAGAAGGAAAAGGTCCAAGCCTTTTATTTAAAACAGTGTCTATTATTTTTGTGGACTACATATGGCAGGAGTGTTATGTCCCTCTCATCCCAAAGTCATCTGTGTCCTACAAGATAACTAAATAGAAGAAAATAGATCTAGACTTCGGGTCTGTTAGCTTAGATAGAATACCCAAAGCCAATTAAACTTATCCTAATCCATAGAAAATTAACAATTCATTTTGTGTTCACATCAGGAACAGTAAGTGGTGGTGTTAGGAAATCTTCTTAATGCAAATATGTGCACCACTAAAGCATTTCTGTTCTGTCCCTCAAAGATCACTGAAAATGAAACCTCCGACCACAAAGCAGGTGCTGCAAGACAATAACAAATTTCATAGACTCAACGTATTTAATGCCGTTTTCAAAAACCGACACTGATGGACTCATTCCCTGGACTCATCCTCTGCACAGTTCAGCGCCAAGTGTGCATCAGAACAAGGCATTTGGAAAAGCATCACTTGGGCAGCTACAGTGCTGCTCGGTGGTGTAAGTATTACAGACCAGTTGCTCTATGGTGTAAACACATATTCATCGCAGACCACCCTTTTTCTACACAGTGGATCTAGAATTGGTCAGCTGTCTGCCCCCAGTCCCCTGCTCCGCTGGCTCAAATGCACGCTGATTTGGCTCATACAGTTTCTGGGACAGCAGGTTCTTAATTCTCTTCTCCTCATCCTTGACAAATCCAACATGACATACAAAGACACGTGAAAAATCTCGAGGGCAATGTATTTGCTGCCACCCACTTTAATTCCCAAGCACTAACAAGCTGCTGAGATTGAAAAATCTGTCCAACTGCCTTCCCGCTCCCGGGGCCCCTTTTCCCACACTTTTCCCCATCATTCTTGAGATGGCCGACGGTAACCGTCACCTCCCCCCCCGCCCCAAATTCCCGGTAACGCTGACGGGCGGCCTCCCGTTCCCCGGGCATCGCCCTCCGCCTCAGCCGGCACGGGCAGGCCCCGGGCCGCCCGGCCCCGGCTGACAGGCCGCTCCCGCCCGCAGAGACCAGGGCGGCGGGACCCCGGAGAAGCCCCGCTCGGGCCTGAGGGAACGGCGGCTCGTTAACCCGGAGGAAACAATAACGCCCCATATTCAGGCTGGTGGCCCGGGCGGCGGTAACGGCGGCGCCGCCATGTCAGGCGGAGCGGCCGGGCCGTGGCCACGGCCATGGCGGCGGCGGCGCGGGGCGGGCCGGGCCGGCGGCCTCCCCGCCACATCCTGCCCTCCGCGCCGCGGCCTCGGCGCTCCTCTCGGTGGCAAACCCCCACCTCCCGCCTCTCCCGGGCCCTTCTCCGCCCCCCCGGGGCTCACCTAAAGTCAGCGCCCAGCAGACAGCCGCCGCGCTACAGCCCGCCTTCCCCATTGATCGCGGCGGCCGCCGGGCCGCCCTCCCTCCGCCCCGCTCCCCTCGGCGGGGCGGCGCCGGGGCCGCGGAGTGACAGCGGCGCGGCCGAGGCGCACCGGGAGAGCGGCGGTGTGCGCGGCGGACACCCTCCTCCGAGGCTGCTCCTCGGCGGGCAGCCGGACCCCCCCTCCGGCCCTGTCCCGGGCAGCGGAGCCGCCGCCGCCGCTATGAAGCCGTGCGAAGAGGAGGAGGAGGAAGGGGGGGCGGCGGCGGCCGGCGGCGGCGGCGGCGGGGACCCCTGGAAGGAGTGCGCGGAGGTGGCGGTGCAGCTGGCGCTCCGCGCCGGGCAGGTGAGAGCCGCGCCGCCCGCCCGGCTCGGCTGCGCTGGGGGGAAGGCTGCCCGGCGGCGGGACGGGGCCGCGGAGGGGCCCGAGGGGGCGGGTCGGGCTGCCCCGCGGCTGGAGCATCCTTCTCCCGGCCGGTTGTACCGGGATGCGCTCCTAAAATTACAAAAAAAAAAAAAAAAGAGTGCCGAGCGTTTTGAGGAGAGGCCGTGTGGCAGGGCTGGGGAGGAGGAGGAGGAGGAGGGCGGCAGGGCTCGGCAGCCGCTCAGCCGCGCTGTGCCCCGCTCAGCCGGGCCGCCGCCGGAGCCCTCGGCCGCTTCCCTCGGCCGCGGGAGGGTCCCCATCCCTCGGGGTCCCCATCCCTCCGGGTCCCCATCCCTCCGGGTCCCCATTCCTCGGGAGCTGCATCCCTCAGGGGATGCATCCAGCGTAAGGACGAGGAGGCGCTTCAGGTGAAAACAGATTTATTTTGTGACTGGAAGTATTTTTATTTAATCAAAAAAAAAAAAAAAGCAGAAAGATTTGTCAGCGTGAAGGTGCTTTGGTAACTTTTTTCAAATATACATCAAGCATTTATTCTGCTACTATAACGTTTTGGGGCATGCTGTGATGCTAAGGTTGAATTTATGTACAAGTGAGGGTTTATGCCGTGGAGCATTTATCCGGAGTATTGTGTATTTACACATTACAGTACCAGCATTTGTTTTTTAGCAGCTTGTGCAGAGAAAAATAGTCGGCTCAGAGAGGTTTTGTCTTCTTGTTATGTATACCGGTGTCTTCAGAATGACTGAAATTCACTTGCTAGGGATAAATCAGCAGTGGCTCTGTGAAAATCTACAGTAGCTTATTTAAGAGCCGTGTTTCAACACAGTAGAAGGTTAGTCATCTCAGGAGACATCCTGGCCCCACTGTGTGCAACAGCAAAACTTCCACTGACTCTAACAGAGCCAAGAAGTGGGATCAGCAGATTGTTCAGATGAGAAATTGGGTAAAACACAAACCTCAACAACATGTATTTCTCTTCTGCTTCCATTCTGCTATATTTTGAAACATACTTTGTACCCATACACTATCATTTAAGGAGCCCCCTTTTCTTTCTTGAGTCCAGGACCTGTAATTTTTCCTTAGTATATGTTGTTAAACATATTTTCTCCTTGGTAGAAGACAGACAAAGATGAACAGAATGCCAGAGGAGAGGAGACTTGTTTTAGTAATACAAGGAATAAATGGATAATCCAAATCGGGATGACAGGTCATGCTCTCACAGACTCTCCAAACGGGAGTTTCTCCAGCACCCTCACTCTGCCAGCCATTTCACAAGACAGACTTTCATGACTTGCACAAACTTCCACGCCTTATTTCTCAAAATATCAATTTGTGAAGACAGCCGTAACCATTTCCAGCCATTTTAATCACCCAGAAGATTACAGCTGAGCACCTTTTCCTGGAAGAAATAAACATTCCAGAAGATTAATCCTTGCATCTTTTTAGTTCCCAGTTTGCCATTGCTACCTTGCAACTAGCAGGAAATGGCCGATTCCTTGGCAGTCCAAATTTAAACCAGTCAAGGATGTTGTTTAAGTAGGACTTTGGAACTGGGTAGGGTTTTTATTAACTTTGTAATGTTTAGGAATGTTTTTAGTTACAAAAACTACCAGAGCTCCTGTGGAAGAAAAGGTGCAGATAGGGCTATATCTTTTATTAAATATCAATTCACAGCCAGCTATACCCAAAAGAAGCTAGAGATAAGGACACCAAATGCAGTGTAACATAGGTTTGATGGGACTGAGTTTTTGTTGAAAATTGACTGATAAAATTGAGTTTTAATTTGGTCACCAAAAATAGTCAGTTCTACTGGTCAAGTTCATCTTTTTCTTCTGCCTCTCTTCCCATCCCTCAAGCTTCTCCACCTTCACCTTCATCTCCAGGGATCTTGTTGCACTCTCGGTTTCCCCAGATCTGAGTGCTGTCTCCATCCCTGCATGAAACCAGCCTTTCTTTTAAGGCCCTCCATTTCCCGGGTCCATGGCAGGTTAGGAAGGCTTGGAATCATTAGAAAGGGTCTACAAGAGTCTGGGTGCAGAGGCCAACCTGAAGGAAGGCATGCGAGTCAAGATTTTGGATTTCTAGGAGAAGTTAACCAGTGATACAGTTTCCTGATCTCCTTTTTGGCTTACACAACTGTTTGGTTTATATTCCATCATGTTTCCTGAGTATAAGTAAAATATATCTTCTTTCTGACAGAGAAACGTCTATGCTCTGGAATAGTTTCTTCTAAACTTAAAAGTTTAGATTCAAGAAAATGAAATGTTTTAAAAGAAATTATTGCTTGAATACATGTCAAAAGTGATGTTGCTGGAGTAACTTCTATTCCCAGGTTGAAATCATTGCCCTTCTTGCTCATCCTGTTGCTTAGTTCCATTATTTTTATGAAATATCATAAGCTCTTGTTTAATATATATGGCTATTTCATAATAAGAATGGCCATGGTTTTGTAATCTATGTAATTGACCTGCATTAAAATTGTCTAATTTGCACTATAAAGCCACATATAACTACACTTTTTCAAACCTCTCTTCTTTTTCTGTGAGCAAACTCCACTTCCTATGTTCATGAGAGTACTCCCGTTGGCTTAATACGACTTTTTGCTAAGAAAAGGAGGCACGACTAGTCTCTGCATCTTTGATGCTATTGAGAGCACTGAGTAATATTTGCACAGTCCTCTGCAATTACAGTTGGAGAAACTTCACCAAAATGAGTAGATGTGCACCCAGGTGAAAACAAGGGTAAGAAACTGAGACTAGAAGCTAGCATGTTGAAGTCCACACAAACTACTTTTTTTTTTTCCTCTTTTTTTTTCCCAGAAAATAATTTTATGAGGCATAAGAGACCTAGCAGAATCCCACAAAAAAAAAAAAGCAAAATTTCCACAGATGTTCTAAAAAGCCAAGACTTTTTTCACCCATATTTGCTTCCAGGGGATAGTGTTAGGTTATTTTCTGTGGAACATGGACAGATTTTATAGCAAACCGGACTGGTATTTCCTAATTTTTTTTTTGCAGGTAGTTATGCTGTTTATTTAGATGTTTTATGTTACCAGTGAACAAATATTTCAGGACAGTATTACAAGCAAGTAAATCTGTCTTGGAGCTGCCAGAAGCGTGTGGTGAGTGCAAGCAGTATGGTGAGATGAAATATCTGAGATAAGCACCTCACTGTAGGTGGCTCTCCTGGCAGGTACTGGGGGAGAAGGCATCTTGGCCCTCTGTCCTCTCCATTCTCCTTTGTATGACTTGATGCCACAAAGGCGTTAGGGAAGGAAGAGTCCAGGCCCGTGACTGCACTGAGCCGTTGCGGCTCAGTTTCCTCTGCTCCATAGCAAATGAAGAAGGGAGCAGGGACAACCTGGGTGATGTGATCTCCATGCACGTACCGGTGTAAATGCCCCTCGCTTTGCATATACCCCCAAATGTTCCCAAGCAGGGTATAGGATAAGATGTAGCCAAGTCTTTATTAGAGGAGGGGCAGTATGGACTAAAAGTATTAAGTGACTCTGCTCTAAATGACCATGCTCTCAAAAATCAGCTGCCGAGAAATTGCTGTAAAGTCTCCGTAATCTAGAGACAACCTATAATACAGTGGTAAAGCCTAGTAAAATACTTTTACAGCCAAAATACAGCACCTTGGTTGCCAATTTCATTACACAATAGTGATAAGGAGCGATCGTCTGTTTTCATTTCATCAACCTGTAGTTAGTTCCTTTGGCCTTCCACTTACCTGCTCCCTGTTAACCTAGAGAGAGACTTTTATGGAGCTCCACGCCCAGCTGGGAAGACCAGGCAATTGCAGTAGGTATCTACAAACCTTATCATAAGGCTTTTGCAAGGAGAGGAGCGGAGTGATGCTTTCAAAGTACTCTGAGGTACCAGGCTCTAACACTCTTAGTAGGCAGATGATTTCTAGGGATTATTCAACATAACTTGAATTCTGGACCGGTCTGAGCTATTTGATAAATTTCTGAGGAATAAAAGCTGTTTCATCAATGATGCAGGGAATGTGATCATTGCGTGTTGGACTCTGGCTTGGATTACATGGCTGTACAGGCCAGTGCAAATGTGTGTGAGTCCCTTTTGTCAGACCGTTCGTATAAGGCAGAGAATTAGCAGGGGCCCATCCATCCCACGACATCACCTGGTACTGTGGCTGAGCTAGGGCAGATGTGGTGCCCATTTGTGGCTGGTGACCTCAGCACAGCGTCACGACTTCTCTCCTGCTCTCCCCTCGACACATCGGTTGCACAAGATGTGGGGAGAAGCAGTCCAGTAGGACTGGCTATTTCATGTCACGGCCCCTTGGCATGTGTACAGAGGAGGAGATGGGTGAGAAGGCCATCAGCCCCTGCGTCCTATCAGAGTCACACCCTTGGCACGTCCAAAGTGACCTCAGGCTGGCACGTGCAGGTCACCGGAGAAACAGACCGGGTTAAATTTAAAAATGGTCATGAACAACTGGAGAAAGAATGAGACATTAAAAATATTAAATTCAGTGCTGAGAGGTGCAAAGAATTGTATTCAGAAAGGAGAGCCCAAGTGCCGGAGCACATGATGAACAGCAACCGACTGCAGAGCACATCCACAGGAGAGAGCTTTCACGTCCACTCTTCTATTTGCAGCAAGGCTCGGGTGTGATCTCACTCCCCTGCTGAGCAGTGGCATGTACTGCAAAAATCTCCTCTATCCATTATGTATTAAAACATAGGAGTCAAGAACATGGCACTGCTAAAAAAAAAGTCAAATCTTCTCTATTGAAAGGAGCGTATTCCTTATCTGTTCGACTATGTGACGTTCTGAGCCCAGTTCTAAGCAGGGCATTTACTTATATATAGGTAATATAAAAGTAAAGAAGAGCAATTAAAATAAAAGGTATCAGCGTAACGGTTTTTTTAGAATACACAGCTGAGATGGCTGGAGTGTTTTGGATTTTGCTTTGGACCAAAGAGGAGCCCAAGGGCCTTCCTAGAGCTGCGCTTTTATGCTTCTATGGCAAAACCATCAAGAAAACCATGCAGGGCATTGAGGGTATTAAAAAGATGAAGTGGAGTTAATATTTTGGTACACAATAATGAACTTCAGCGAGAGCTCAAACCTAAAAGTATAGATCTATCCTCACAAGCTCAGTAAATAAGCATAACTAATGTTTTACAGTTCACAAAATAGAAATGTTAGTCCAGGTACAGTCAGCAACAGTCAGCAATATCCATTACTTGTCAGAACAATCGGCACACCCTTAAAACGTAGTATTTTATACTACGAAAACGAAGAGCTGAGACTGAAATTTGGAAATTGCTGGTTCCCTTTCCCATGCATAATACAGCAGAACTGTTTTCTTTGGTCATCAAACGTTTCTCCGTGGTTTTAAAATACTTTGATCAGTGGAAAGTTAGTTAAACAATTGAAATATATAAGTTTTAGAAGGGACTTGGAATATTGGTCTTGTTGGTGCTGGGTTTAGTTAATATAGTTCTACATAAATCAGTGTGGCTTAATTTTTGCTTTGTTTTGGTTTTCCTAATTTCAAATAGTTTATCATTTTTACTGGTTAAAAATAAGTCAGCTCCTTTTGCATCCTGCCCCCTTATTTTTCTTTTTAATGAAGGAGTGGAAAAAAACAAAGAAAATGGAAAAGTTGGGAAAAAGCTTTTATTAACTGTTTTCCCATATGTGCATTTGCTCTTGTTGTGGTTTAGTTCTGAGTTTGTAACAGTAAAACCCTTGAAAAGGAGATAAAGACTTTTCCAGAAGAGAATCCAGGGTTAGATCACTGATTCCATATCTGGGGAAAAGTCTGAATTTTTGTTTTTGTTAAATATATAGCAATTCTTTGGGAACTAGTGGGTGGTCAGCACTTGAAGTTCCAAAAACCCATATACACAAGAAAAAATAAACGTTGTGTGTCTTTGTTGGCAAAAAAAAAAAGAAACCAATGGTGTTTGCTTTATAGCATGTTTTTTAAAGTAAGAGAGCACTGGGGCATTGACCCTATAAAGTAAAAAAAGAAAAAAGAGAAAGGGGTTTCCATGAAAAATTCGTGAGCCTCAAGGCTGTTTCTTATCTTACGTGTATTTTTGTAATTTCCTAAATCATGATGACTGCCATCCTCCTTTTATTCCATTAGTTGCATCCCATTCATCAGTCCCTTTCTGAACTGTCAAGAGAGGTTCTTGCTGAGCAATTCAAAATGCCGTGTTCCCAAAGACTGCTCATTGTCTCAGAAGGATGTTTAGTCAGAAGAATTAGAACAGCTCTGGTAGAATTAGGCCTGCAGTTGGTTTTCAGGATTAGCCATAATTTTTCAGTAAATATATTATTTTAGTGCACACAGGATGAATGGCCAACAAATCTGATTTGTGAACTTCTGTTTCAGATTATTAGGAAAGCTCTAACAGAGGAAAAACAAGTGTCCACGAAGACATCTGCAGCAGATCTTGTGACAGAAACTGATCATTTTGTGGAAAATTTAATTATTTCAGTTCTGAAAGAGAAGTTTCCCTCCCACAGGTGAGTGCCTATAGAAAGAAACTATCAATGACCTTTTTTCCTTTAAGAGCTGTATACCTGACTAGCATTTAAAGGGAATTTTAAAAGCCTATATATCCCTCATACATATTAACCTATTGCTGTTGGACACTTTCATAGGATTCTTGTTTTTTAAAAAGTACCACTTCCCTATACTTAGTACTTTATATTTTCTAACAGTTATGTTTCTCAATATATGTATTTAATATTAATGTTTCCCCTGTAGGGACAAAATGTATGAAGTTTCCATGATTTTCAGAATACTGATCTGTTCTCTATTGTGTAAGAATTATGCTGGGGATATCTATTAAAATATAGCTGAAATTAATGATAGCAAAGGTCACATCCTGCAGACCTTTCCTTCACTTTCTTCTGCCATCACACGTAAGTGTTTGCCAGATCAGGACAAGTATCGTAGGTGGTCACATTTACCTTGTGTTGTATAGAATCCTAAAATCAGTGAGAATCAGGGTTGTTTATCATCATCATCATCATTTGATGCATATACATAAACAGCATATAAATTACTATATTGGGTGTCAACCCAAGGTTTTAAAAATAGATTAGATTGTGGGCTCCTTTTTAATTACTATGGTCAATTTGAAAATAACAACTCCTAGCACATGCACAGATTAGAGAGAGGTGTTGTATTAGTTGGCTGGGTTTGGTTTGATGCAGAGACTCTGCAATCGATTCCCACATTTGACTTCAGTCCACAAGGATAAAATCTATCTTCCTGCAGAGCCGGTGCAGAGCCTGTGTATCCCTTAAATACTGCATGACTTCCTTCTAACTGTGTGCATCTCTGATGGAGACGAGCCTTGCACTTTAGTGCTGCGCAGAAATCAACAAAGATGAAAATCTGGAGCGCTCAGCTACTAATCTGATTGTTGGCGATGCTGCTGGAAAAAAAAAAACCACCATAAGGAGTAGAAAGAACATTATATACTAAATATGGCTTTCTAAGTACGTGTTGTATGTGATCACATATTGAAGCAGTACTGTACAGGATAATGTGTGGTTCTTGGCCGCGATTCTCAAGACAGTGCCAGGCTTTACAAGCCTATTATTTGTGTAATATTCCTTCTACTATTGCTGGCTGTTCTCTTTTCTCATCTCCACTGTAATGTTGTGGGTTTTTTTCCCTTGAACAGTCTGGCAGAGAACATAAAACATACACGTTTCACATAAAATGAAAATATCAGAAGCGCTCAAGTTACTCAGAATAGGAACAAAAGTTGTAAGGTCAACATAGACTTAGGAACTGAAAAATCCTTGACTTTATTACGTCTGTACAGTTAACTTCTGACTTTATAAGCAAATGAAGGAATTGCCGTTTCTTCAAGACAATTATTTTTTGCTGATATTGATTATTGGTTTTGGTTCAAGTTTGTTCAGACAGTGAATGCAGTTAGATTAAACAATAGGTTAAAGCTAGATTTAACTAGAGTAGATTAAAACACTTGCAATGAGGAGCCCACAGTAGCAACTGAGTTTAAATTAAAGTGCAATGAAAACATTAAAAGAGCATTTAAATTGTCTTCAGTCTTTTCCTTAATCTGGCTGTTGAAAGCATCAATGAAGTTTTCTGTTATTTCTCTTTCTCTTTAATTATCTTGATTCTTCTGTTCTCTGAATCAAAAAAATGTATCCTAGGAGTCAGAAAAATTAAAAGGGACCTCATTAGAATCTGTGCCATTTGCAGCATGGTAGTGATAAGTCTTGAGATGTTGGAAATGTACTCAGAAGTTAAGAGAAATATCAGGAAATATCAGGAAAACCTGTTACAAATGGAATTCTGTCCCATGTTTGTTTCTTCTTCTCTCTGTTGGCTAAGTGGTATGTATCATCTTCATTTGTGCTTCACCCAAATTTTCATCTTTGCTCACTCTCTTCAGCGCACTGACATGCTCCAAAGTGAGTCTTTTGAAAAGGACACTTTTTCTGGTAGATCTCTGAAGTGTGGATAGGCACAGCCAGAATATCAGGGGCTACTGGTGGAAAAAGGCTATTGTACTATTTGCCCATGTTATTGTTACACAAGTTCTCATCTTTGGTGTTACGTGTGGCCTTAGTCCTGTAGACATTAAAACCAGGGCACAGCCATTACCGAGGGTGACATCCAACTCTAGCTTCCTGGCTTTCTGCCCTTAGACCCCCACTAGGGGACAGGTGAGGGAGAGCCCTGGGTTGAACCTCCTGCGCTCAGCCAGGTATCACTCCTGCTGCAGTTTACGCCGTGCTACAGTTTCCCTGCTGTTCCAGCAATGAATTTCAGAGTGGCACCGTGGTATGAACAGATGTCCACTAAGGCCAGGCTAAAATTACTGGACTCATTTTCAGTGGGTGAAAACTTTAATCCAGATTTGAAGAGAGGTCAACAGAGCTGGCGGGCTGGCGTATTAAATTAACTACTGTAGTAACATGGTGACCCCTCCCACTTCTCAAGCTGCTCCTGCGATTTGGTCTCCAGTACTTCAGGCTGAATATTTTGCTTAGTTTGCATGTTTTTACAGGACAGAGAGCCATAGAGCGACACATCCGATGTTGGCCTTGAGCCAACAGCAGGGGGCTGATTTTAACCTATTAGCCCAAATTTCATAAAATGTGCACCTAATTTGTCCTACATCCTTTTCTGAAAAATTGTTCCTGGACATCAAGACTGTCTCAATGGCATTGCTGTGCCCCAGCTTCACGTTAGCGTTTCTGCACGTGAGGACTGCGGCGTCGCACCCTGCTGTAAGGAAAGGGCGAGGGAAAGACTTATGATACTCGAGGGCAAAACACCTTACACAGAAATACTCTTGTCTTTAAAGAAGTTTCCATTTCACCTTTCTTCAACTGGCAAGACAACGGCTACAGTTCTAGCTCAGGCTGGGGGAGGTGGCAGAGGGTTGAAGCAGAGGCATAATTTAGGAGGAAGATGGACAATCTGAGGTGGGATATAAGGTGCTCTATCTAGGAAAAGATGAGCTTCCTCTGCAGCCCGCAGCGCAGCTGAAGCATATGGTTGGGTTTAGGTGCCAATTATAAGATTTGTAAAAACAAAAGTCAAATGATACAGGACCAACAGGACAAAATAATGGAATATTTCGAGCAAGGAGTCTGCAAAGTGTTATGTTTGACTGAGAATTCCAAACACTTGTTCAAGTCTCTCTCCTTTCTCAGTTGCACACTAACACTTTGTCCTTCAGCTGTTATCTTTAATGGAGATGAAAATAGTAACAAACGCTTCCTACTTCCTTCTTCATACCAACTGGGGGCCCATAATGCCATTAAAACAGTCCCTTTCTACTGAGGGAAAGGCAAAGTAGCATTTAGAAAATTCAAGAAGTCGCCTCCTATGCTGTCTGCAGAACACTTTAAGCTCGTGGTTGCAAGCGTTATGTGGCATCATGCGGCTCACGTTTGAGAGCACAAAAGAAAATAGCTGCTGCTCTAGTCCTGGGGAAGCAACTGTTTCCGCAAAAGGCATTTTCTCCTTATTTTATCCTTTTTTTTTTTGTCTTTGTGCTTTTTTGTCTTCAAGCATTTGCAGGAACTCTGAATACCACTACCAGTTGTTTGAACGTGAAACCAAAAGCAAGATTCAGTACTAGCAATCTTATTATAAGTACCTTCTGTACATACAGGACTTTATTCAAATCTGTGAGAGTAACACCTGCACAACACATAGTAACAGACACTGAGCGGTTTATGGGAGAGCAGAGATAATTAAGGTCAGCAGGAAGTGTGCCAGAACTGGATGTTCGTTTCCCAGGGAAAAAGGAGAAAAAAACCCCAAACATATCTGCTAAAAGAAATCAGGACAGAACAACAGAAGAGAAGATGAGCTCAGATTTCAATGTGTGCCTTATGCATCCAAACAACAAACAAAAAAATTAATTTGTTGATTTTCTCTGGGTCATGGGAAAAAGAAAGTTCAGCTTTGTAAACCTTTTAATTTCCTGAGTCAGACTACTGTAAAAAATTCAAGTAGGAGTGAGATTGTGGATTTTCTAAGAGTGCATTATTTCCTGCTGACTGAATTTGACTGCAAAAGAGAAGCAGCTACAGTTTGCAGTTTATATTACTTACTGCCAGGGACAGGCCTAATCCATAAAATACATACTGCATAAAAAAACCTTCTTCTAGAGTTCTAGGGATGCCAGTTCAGATCCATTCCTGCATTCATTTCTGTAACTTTCTTAATGGTATATTGGGAAAGTGAACATAAACAGAATTCTTTTTTACCATGTAAAATAGTATGCTGTAAATTTGAGAACTCTCCTTCAAAGTTTCTATGAAAGTTCCCCATTCCCAAATGAAAAAAGCAATATTTGTTTGTACATACATATACATTAAAACAAAAATTTTGTGTGTATATATATATAAATTAAGTGTGCCTTCAAAAACAGAGAGGCAGAATTTGACTTTCCAAGTCTCATATCTAAGCCAATTTTCTGGAACACTTGTTTTATTACACACCGAATGCAGGTTTATTGCAGAAGAATCCACTGCTGCCGGTTCAAAATGTGTCCTCACCGACAGTCCGACCTGGATTATTGACCCTGTTGATGGAACGTGCAACTTTGTGCACAGGTAAGTGGACAGTGAACTGGGAAATACGTAAAAAAGCAAAATGTAGCTTCTCACAAATCCTCCCTTCCACTTAAAGGTGTATTTTGTGGTCGATTTGTTCCTTTGACTCATAAGTAGGAGTCACCCCTTTATCTTTTTGCACCTCGCCGTAATGTATCTGAGGGAGTGTGTGTTTGTGCTGGAGAGAGCTCTATACTGTTATCTAAAGGTAAGCTAGAGTTTCTGCTGATTGCTTAATGACCCAAAGCTCTTGACTCACAGCTCGTTTATATATAACCGCACGTTAACATGCAGAGGCTTGAGCTGAACTGGAGGAACAAGGCTGTGCTATGATGACACTTGGCCTGACGCCTGATGTGGTTGTTACACGTTCCTTTTAGCAGGGGTGCTTTCTCCCTTTCAAATACAAATGCTTCATTTTTCCTGGGAAGTACAACTGTTGCATATATGTAGAGCAGAACTGAAAACTAAGTTGTACATAGATATGGGTTTTGAATTTCTGTAATACCTCTGCAAAAAGAAATCTGGGGATCGCTACTGCAAGAATGCAAAAGTTTAATTCATCATTTGAGTGCTAGGTTGTGAAATAATGACTATTCATAATGCTTCTACTTAAAAACCTGAAGTATGTTCTGCCTTATAGTTAGTGACTTAACATGACTGCAGTTACCATTAAAAAAATATAAAATAAGCACTTCCTTGACTTTTGGTGCAATTGCATAGAATTGAAGGGGAGGCGGGGGGTGTCATGTGCTGGTGTTTCATGCAATTAAGTGAAATTTTCTCTTTCTAGCAATATTTTCTGGCCCTTTACAGCCCTTCTTAAAACACGTTTTTAAGAAATTAATTTATTTTATTGTTTAAAATGCAATAATTATAGTTTAGTGAAAAAGACCAAATTAGATACATGATCATCACTTTGACAAAAGAGAGGGTAGAAGAACTGGTTTCTCTTTATGTTGATGTCAGCAGCAAGGTATCTCCATGATACTTAATTGCTGTCTCAGATGCTTGAACTTGAACAAAATGTGCTTTTAGAAGTGACAACTTGTTATAACAACATTAATGATTTTATGCAACACGTTTAGTATAAAAATCCTGATATCTTCATGTGTTTGTTTCTTGCCTTCTCCAATATTAAATTACATTTTTAAAGGAACTGACAAAATTACATTTTTTAAGAAACTGGCAAAGTTTAAAGGAATTGACAAAAGAGACCAACAAAGAAGAAATAGTCCAATGTGAAGAGTATTTTGACAGGAGTGAAATCACAGAGCTCCATGTGGGGTTTTGTTGCCTAAGGAAGATGCATAAGGAGTAAGTAGAGAGATTTTTCATCAATAATACTTCATTTCTTATCTTTCACAGATTTCCAACAGTGGCAGTGAGCATTGGATTTGCTGTTAACAAAGAGGTATGAACTATGTTCTTTAAGATGGGTACCTGAGAGCTTGTTAGAAGCCTCAAAACCATATGAGAACTTTAAATAAATATTTTTTTTTAAAAATCAGCCACTAGTCAGGGTTTTCCACGCTTTTTAAATGCTTTTGATCATACTCTACTGGCCTAAAATCATAGTCCTGCAAAACTGAGTTGCGCAAACTGGCAATTACAAGACAATTCTTACAAATTATTATAAATACTACAGGATTTTTGTGGGGAAAAAAGGGGAGTACTGGTGCGAGCAAGGTTTTGTAAGACAAAACCATAATAAGTTAAATATAGTGCTGCTTATTCATAATTTAAGCATATCTCCGAGTGTTCTTACGTTATTATTATATTGCTTCTTTCCTGCTAGCAGTATCTGTGAAAGATAACTGCTGCTATGAGGCAATTCAGAACTGATTTCTATTAAGAGTGCAAAATTATGGGCCTAGTTCATTTAATCTGCCTTTGTGGTTTTCTTGAATAGTACAATAAGTACATTTCCCACATGAGAGCTTGATTACAGAAAAAAATTACCTAGCCTTCACATGTGCCGGTTTGAGTTTCCTAGCTATACTCATGCATGCTAGTGCCTTTTCACCAGATGTTGCCAGTTTACAGTTCGATATAAACAGAAGAAATAGCTCTTCAAATTGCCAAGGAATGTGCTTCTCTCAGCCTAATTCCACAATCTTAAATAGATGCATAGCTGTAAGTGAAGCCAGCAAGAATTCTGTGCAATAACAACATAGTTTTCAGATGTGCTGGTGGCTCTTGCTGATTTAAAGAGAATAATGTTGTGTACTTCTCTAGTTAGACTTTTCAAACATGGCAACTGCAGAGAAACGCTTCCATGCTTTTCTGAAGTTTATGCATTCCCAAAGGTCCTTTTGAATATTACATATTATTAGCAGACAGCTTTCTCTAATATTTATGTTTTCTAGAACACCATTGTGAATTTGATGCTGCATATTTTGGGTTATGTAAACTAAACAAAGCTGAAACAAAAATAAAGAATGATGTTAAATCTTCCTCAGTAAGCAAATGGGAAAAGCAGAAAAAAGTCGTAAGCTGAAAAGGAGCCAAAGTGCACACAGGGGAAGTGGCCTGAATGTAAGCCTTGAACAGTACTGAAGAAATTCCTGCAGATGTCTTCAGGGAAAGAGTCTATTAATAGTGTGTTCCTCAAAAAAACCTTGGTTTCGATGGGACCTCAGGGAGCGAGGACAGTCTATTACCTTTGAATTGTCTCTGATGAACACTGATGATTATTCACATTGAATGGAAGAGGGCAGCAGGAAAAAAATTGAAGTCTAGAACATCTGAGGTGTTTTCTTGACCTTGATACCAACTTCTTGCGTGACCTTGGGCAAGTCACTTAATTTTTGTGTATCTGTCCACCCCTAAATAAAATATTGCTAATAGTACTTATCTAGGGGTGACTTTAGGAACTGATCACTGAATTTTATAAAGGGCTTTAAAATCTTTTGGTGAAACTTATTAAAGTAATGGAAATATTAAATATCGAATACCTTGTGTTTAAATCAAGGGTCAAATTCTGACCCTCTTCTCATTGGTAAACAGATACTCCCACAAAAATTCCAGTGTTGCTCATTCTCAAGCTTTCATCAAGGGTCGCAATGTTTGGTATTTCTCTTCAAACTCCTTCTCTTGGAGTCGTGTGACTTCATGAGATTCTCACTTTTACATGTAAACAAAAGGATTTTGCAGAGAAACATTTGAACAAGTGAGTGGAGTGTACTACTTTGGGTGAAAAGGCGGGCAAATTAAGTGCATCATGAAAGGTGAAGTGCATATAAAAGCATCCACTGTTAATAAACAGTGTGCTGTGACTTCTGAGTTTGGATGCCTGACTGATGATATCTATGTATCTGGGGCTGCAAATCTTCAGGGTCCAGCTGAAGTCAGTGGAATTACTTCTAGGTGTAACTGCTCACCAGTGAAAGTAAAGCGTTCAGAATCTGGCCTTAGAGGACTTGCATACTTTCAATAAAAACATACAATTGAATTTGAAATCAACTTAGCGTTTAATCCGTTCTAATGTGAACACAAGCTGCAAGTAAGAGTTTAGAAGATCACGAACAGATTGCATTAACTTCTCTTTATAAATTGAATTTTATATGACCTATATATCAATACCATAGTAATAGTAAAACTATTCCAGTTTATTAGCATCAATATAATCTTTGATTACATGTACCAATTAAAATATTGCTGATCTTTCTGCCATTAGTAGTTGTTTATATTTATGATGAGTAATTTGAGTTGCATTCATTTCTTTCCTTTTCAAAATCTTAAAGCTTGAATTTGGTGTAATTTACCACTGCACTGAAGAACGATTATACACTGGTAGAAGAGGTCAAGGGGCATTTTGTAATGACAAAAGGCTTCAGGTATCAAAAGAGACAGGTTGGTCTAGATTTTGTTAGAACTCTAAAAGGAATATGTTAATTTTGTTTCAGAGTTGTTGCAAATCATCATTAGGATAATGAGATCATTATCCTGATGGAAAGTATTTCACCTGCATGATAATTCTGTTGTTATGTGTTTGTTTTTTTCTGAAAAATCACATCTTTCCTCTTTTTTGTTTTAAAATATACATCTGAATATGAACTATTTAAATAATCCTAAATTATTTTGCTTCATAACCATTGTTTAAAGTAAGGCAGAACGAGTAGATTCACCAGTTTCATTCCAGCTGTACACTGACATAACTTTTTATGAGCAAGATGCAATGGGAATGGTGAATCAAATTCAGAGTACTATGGCAGCCGTTATTCACTTATTTTCCAATAAACTTGTACGTCATAAAGTGTATTATGTCTGTAGGCATACATGCTAACAATAAAGTAAACTAAAGGATGCATGCTTAATTAGGGGTTCTTTAACAGCTTGCTTTTGTGAGGTACGTTTCAACATACGAATAGTTAGCAACACTTAGTCAACACTTCAATGGAATTCTTTTATTGGTAAACCAAGTCATGGATCTGTCTGTTTACTTAGTGATAATAGATAACAATAATCAGGTGTGCGTAGAGAAGTTTTCTTTTAATCAATCAAAATGCAGAGGAGAACATAACACTCAGTAGTAGACAGAAGCAGACACGTGCCAAAAATGTTCATCGTTGTACACAGGAGATGTTAAAAATTTCACCTCAAAAAGAGATTTAATGAACTAGAAACACAGAAAATTCAAGTAATTTAACATACAGATTTGTTGTAGTGCCCCAAGCAGACCCTGCATCAAAACTTCCCTGACATTTGGGAAGTTTGGCTACTCACCTAAATTAATAGTGAGCTGGGGTCTCCCTATTTGGAGAGATGGAGCAATTTATAAAGTCAGTGACCCCTAAGATTTTAATCCTTGATTATACATCAAATTTTTCTCAGTGCTCGAATATCTCATATTCCACAAAAGCCTGTGCTGGCAGAGACTATTAGGAAAAACTAGGGGTGCTCCCAGTTGGGCTGGCTGAGCCACCCTTGAAATGGCCTCACTCACTTTTGCAGTCAGAGTTCTGGTTTCCAGTTGAGCAAGGAACAATTTTGGCACATGCCACTTTTGTCCTCCTTTCTCTGGACATCCAATCTACATGGGTGTCTAGAACATAGTAAGGGAAGTGGACCTTCTGCCCTTCCAAATGCTCTGAAATTTTCCTTTGTTTTGAGAGACATCATTTGGTGGTGGGCAATTTCAGCAGTGAAGATGGATCTTCTTTAGTCTCACTTCTATTGGTATTTTAAGTGTATAAAATCACAGTTGCTCTTTTGCTGTAAGGACTGTGGCTCCAGTGAAATAAACCAACCCTGGAACAGAGAGTGTTTCCCTGTACCTAGCAGGGGAATTTCACCAATGCATGATGTGTTGGAGATCTAGCCTTTCATGTTACTTCGTGCCTTTTGTTTTCAGGAAATGTGACTGTTGTATGACATTGATCTACAGTATACATTGATTTTTCAGATTTAATCATTTGAAATCACAGTCCAGGCAAACACTGTTCTTTGTCAAAGCCAAATTTTGTAGAGGTCTGGTACAGGAGTCGGGATGCACTTAAATGAAGGATCCATCTTCCCTTTGATCTTGAGTGATACCTTCTTCTCATGCTTAGATTCAGGTCAGGCCTTAAATGTGCTAATACTATAAGCGTATTTTCTTTTTTTAATCTTCTGTGGCCAACAGAATTGGTCTTTTCTTAATAAATCTATCCATATCACTGTTAAATCTCTTCTACCAAGCATCCTTGTTTTTCTGGCCTCTATCAGAGTGAGGAATAGTCAGTAAATTTCCTCTTCTACCTTGAATTCCTGAAACACCATCGAGTCTTGGGATCAGCCATCTCCTTTTCCTAAGCAGAGACCTCCCTCTTCCTTGTCTTGATCTCTTCATCCAACTTCTACCTGTAGCCTTGATGAAAATTGAAGAGATCCATTTATGCATTAGAAATATATTTAATAAGTCAAAAGAACAGCTGTCTTAGTCATGACCTAGCTATGACTGGTGTGGTGTGACCACTTGGTGCATTTCAGCAATGAGGCGTGCATTAAATGTTCTGTAATTATAAATTGGGGCTGTTATGCAAAAAGAACTAAGGCAGATTGCTTTCACCATCCAGAGTTTTCAGCGGTGGCTAAACAACGAATACCCTACAGCATGCCTGGATTGGTATTTCTGTATTTTAATGCAGTAATTTAAGAAGCAGTTGTTAAATCTATGTTCCTACATTTAAGCTTTGTGATGCCCTGTAACTTTTAACCTAATTACATACCTGTTACTCACCAACCATTTCCCGCATTGCTTGAATCCATAATGTTCCTCTGCAATACTAAATTCATTGGTAGCCTGTTTAATTAAACGATGTCTCACTCCAGCCTAATTTGCTTTTGAAAACCTCCTTGCTACTTCTGCTAAGAAATTTCAACTTATGCAATTAGCCGTAATAACCAGGTAGACGTTCCCCGTCTGAATGAATGCCTAGCCTGTAACCCAGGGTAGAAGGTGACACCTGACACTTGGGCACAGCCTAGCTAGTAAGTAATCAACCGCTAAACCTTTGAGTTTTGTCATATCTTTAACACCTCCGAGTTCAGTTGGCACAGCAGAAGCAGGGACACTTGGCATCTGACCAGCCATCTCCACCTACATTGGCATACGCTTGTTATGTACTACCAATATTCAGATCTCACGTGAGGACTACTTCAACACCTTGCAAGTCTCCGTGAGTCTCTCCTTTGACTGTACACAAGGCTGATATCCTCATCTGCTGTAGGTCAGAATTGCCCTTGCTGAACACAATACAAATATAACACTCATATATTATTATTTATTAAGATACTGCTTTAGTTTGTGATAAGAAAGGGGTTTTTTCAGTCATAAGGTGTCTTCAGTCTTTGAAATATCAGAACGAAAGGGAGCTGTTACTGGGTGACTGGTGATTTAGGTAGAAACTTTTCTTTCCTCTTACTGTATTCCCCAATGTTTATCATTTGTTAACAAATTAAATTAAAGTTCCCTATTCAAGAACCGTCCTGTTTTCAAATATGATTAGATTAGCATCATTAATAGTTACTAGGTCACTGGATTATTTTTAGTTGACTGTTAATGTTAGTGAATTTGCCAAAAGCTGACTGGTCAATGAAATAAAACAATGTATGGAAAGAGAATTAATGTAAGAACGCATTCTTGGTTTTAATCTTTTTTTATAGAGTGTGTTTAGATCAGACCATTTGATATGAGAAATCTAGTCTTGCTTGGATTTTTATGCAAAGTTGTCACTTACCCTGTGAAAGATTTTGGGGTAAAAAAAGGGACCTGAAAATTGTTTTTCTGTGAAAAGTCCATTAGTGTTTAATTTGAAAATAAATTTCCAGAATCTACCTGGAAGCTGTTGAATTAATGGCAACAACTACCTACATTGCAGATATCTCGAAGGCCTTAATTTTAACAGAAATTGGTCCAAAACGTGACCCTGCAACTTTGAAATTGTTCCTTGGTAACATTGAGAGATTGCTCAAGGCCCAAGCACACGGGTAAGATATTTTACAATATATGCCTCACATTTGTGATCGAAAGCCATTTAAAAAAAAAAAAAACAACCAACCAAAAAAAAAAAGTACGTTGCACGTCTTGCGATCTCGACACATAGCTTGAAATCAACGGCATTTTCTGCTTTACGTTACCGTGTCCCCTTCTCGCGGGGTTTAGGGTCCGTGTCATTGGGAGCTCGACCCTGGCTCTGTGCCATTTGGCGTCCGGCGCTGCAGATGCCTATTACCAGTTTGGGTTACACTGCTGGGACTTGGCAGCGGCGACTGTCATTATTAGAGAGGCGGGCGGCACTGTGATAGACACTTCAGGTGAGTAAAATGGCCTTGTTTTCATTGACTTTTTGGGGACTGAGTGGCTATTTCGGGACGTGTTTGTGTCACCTCAGTACAGTCCTCTGTGGCTCTATCTCATTTCTAGCAATATTCTGTAGAAAGGTCTGTACTCTCCACTAGGCTCTGGCACGTTATTCGTAACCCACTGATGTAATTCCAGCCTGGGGTTTCATCACTTCAAAGGTCTTCTGAGTCAAACTGTATTTCCAGGACTTTGAGTAATTCCTTTAAAGTGTCAGATTTACAGTAAAGAACTAGCCCGGGAGATTGGTAGATATGCTCAGACTCCATACAGATCTCGGCAGAGACAGCCTCCCGAGAAAAGAGGACTCTCAGGTACATGTCTGAACATAAATGCCTAGGAACTACTCAGAGGGAGTAAAGGGCAGCACAGTCTCTGGATTATTATTTTATTCATTTAGATGGTACACATCGCAGAGTAATGCTTTACTGGTGACCAATATGTGGATACTGTGGAAAGGTATGGTGGATTAAGCGGAAGGGTATGCTGATTGAACTAATTTCTCTTCTATTCCTTCCTGTTGCTAAAGGAAGGGAATATTGCATTCATTGTTGGATACTGAACAAATCTAGACATTCACTGTTTTTGTTGCATACTTTGGCACCGTATCTAGAATTTTCTGAATCATTTTTTGCCAGAGATTTCCAAATAGGAACTGCTGAATTAGGTTGTCCTTCCCACCCTAAAAGGAGCTACGTATGAAGTTGTTTTACTGTTTCTGAACCGATCTAATTACAGCATGGTTTATATTTAAGAATACATTGCCGTTTTACATCACATAAGACAGTTCTCGTTAATCCTCTTGTCCTCAGGGGGACCTCTGGATCTTATGTCCTGCCGAGTGGTTGCTGCGGGCACCAGAGAGATGGCTATGTTCATAGCTCAGGAAATACAAACTATTCACTACAGACGGGATGACGAAAATTAAATACTTACAATATGGAGTCTGCCCTCCTGAACTATGTAACTTTTGCAAGATGGGTGGCTTAAAGGGTACGTGATTTCAGCAGGATGCTTTCTGTGGAGATTTTCTGTGTCAAATATTTTTTATAAATTTATTACAATGTGGGAAGGCATAGGGAGATTTTTAAACCTCTAAGAATCATGTTTCCTTTTTAATATGTATCTCTTTCAGCAGTATCTTTTTATAAGAGCATATTTTACTTGTAGTAAATTAGTCTCAAAATGAAGTTGTAATTTCATATCTGTGGGGCTGATATTTAGTCTTTTGTAACATGCAGCTAAAAATGGAACTTTATTTTTACAGATGCAGATCTCAGGTAAATGAGCTTTAGGACTGTAGTAAGGACGAGTAGTTAAGATGTGTGCCTACAATACCCTTGTTCTATGATACTTCAGAAGGCAATAAAAATGACGTTATTGTTTCCTAACTCCGTCATAGCTATATATCCGTATATATGTATATGTACGTATGTGTATGTCTGTGTGTATGTGTGTAGAAATATACACCTATACATGTATATGCATGTATACATACACATACCCATGTGTGTATATATATATATGGGTATCCTGGATGTTTACAGCAATTTAGAGAATGCATAGAAGAAAGCTAATATTGGAAGTTATTTTCAGGTAAAGAGTATAGGTTACGTGATTTCGGTGGGGGCTATCCAAATGGCAAATAACAGAGCTGATCATGGAAAACGTTTAATGATTTTACAAACTGTCCGGCTAGTTCTTGTTTTCCTTCATCCCTCTGCGTGGGGATAAATCGTACTGTCCTACAGGCCTCTGTAAGATACTCAAACATGCAAACACTTACTACTATAGAGTAATTATAGTTAAAACCAGGAATATTGAACTCCACCGAGTTATTCACAGTATTAACTATGACACACAGTAGGAGGCCAGTGTCACAGGAGATGTTGATTTTAGAGAAACTTTGAGCAGAACAGCAGGATTTGGCCCCTTCCAGGCAAGTTATTAAAAATATGCACTTCAGATATGCTTGCAAAAAGTTGTAAATCGCATGCCCTTCTCGCACAATGATGTAATCGCACTTTTTGATCAGAGAAACCTGTAAAAACGGTTACATGCATTTCCTAAATACACAGTTGTTCTCTATCCTTGTATCTATCATTGGTTTTAATTCCACCAAGGTGATCATTTCTATTTAGATTATTTTTTAAATAATGAGCACAGGGAAAATACAAGTGTGTCCAGAGAAGTTGTTGAGATTAAATCACTTCTATTTTTTCATTAAAAAATTAATTAAAAGGTATCTCTTTTTTTGCAAGAGTGCAAATTAAATAAAGGAATGAGCCAAAAAAGTAAGTTGGTTAAAAATTTTTAACTTTTTTTATACACTGCATGTGTAGACTTTGTAAATGTGTTCAGATATCTGCTTAGAACATACAAACTAAACAATGTTTTTTAAAAATAACCTTACATGTGTTTCTTGCAATGAAAAATGTTTTTCACTGAATATAACATAAAATTCTGTGTGATTTCTTGATGCTTTTTTCCACGAGAAATACAAAGTATTGGCTGTGTGAAGAATGTCTAAATCCAATTAAGCATTTAAGAACTGATGGTTCTTACCAGAAAACCAACACTGTCCGTCACAGTAATCAACGTTTTGTCACTGCTCCCTTTTACCACCACCCCATCTCTTTGTAACCCCCTGTTTGGAAACGGAGATTGTAAGCCCTCTGGGGCAGGAACTATAGTACTTTGGCTCTGGGTTTGCACAGTGCTAATAGGATGCGATTCTGGTCCATGACTAGGCACTGAGGTGCTATAATAATACAAATAATAAATACTAATAGGCTCGCTTGTCTCTTATTTGCCCTCCCCCCACCCCCACACCCCCTTTCTGAGCACAGCGGAGATCCGAGTGACAGATGCGGAGCTCGGTGGCACCGCTCTGATCCCAGGGCACTTAGCCTTGGCAGCCGTGGGAGCCACTGGGGCTTTACTCGGGCTTCTGCTGTGGCCGTAAGCCCAGTAAGGAAGCTTATGCTGGCAGGGGATCAAGTGTGGTGGAAGCTCAGCCCTGCTTCATCCGCTCCCCCTCCTCGCCCCGTTCCCCCCATTGCTCTGGGAGAGGAGCGTGTGCGAGAAGCTGCTGCGTGGCTCCGGCGAGGTTTCCCAGCAGCTCAGCATACAAAGAAAGGCTCTGACCCAGTTAGGGCTGGTGTGCGCTGGCCTCCCAGAGCTCGGCAAAGCAGGGAAATCTATGCATCGACTTCAATGGCACGCACCAGCGGTTTGGGAAGCTGGGAGCCAAGCGTGGTGGGAAGGGAGCGGTGCAGAAACCCATTCACAAGTTCTCCTTTGTGCCCGAGATGCAGTTTTGGTTTTTATTTGGGCTGTAGTTCAAGTGTGTTAAAGTGGCTGTGTGTGTGCAGAGCAGCAATCCCGTCTCCCCCACCTCCTCTGCTGCCCGTGTGCCGGCACAAACATTTCTGAACCCTTCCAGTGGACCAGCTGAGTGAAGTGATCTGCCTGTAAAGTACCCCAGTAAACAAAAAAGGGATTATTTTACAGACAGATCGTTTTCCCAAGCCAATTCAGCTCCTGGCCACCATGAGCAGCTGACTTCAGGGACCAAGGGGGTAGCGAGGGGGCAGGCAGGACGGCTCCGTTCGCAGATGGTGCCACAAGAAGCCAGTTCAAGGTTTTTGTCAAAGTGCAGCCTTGAAACTATTTGACTACTATTTGAAATAAACTGTACTGGAATTTTCCTCCCTTCGTTCTCTCTTGCTAGCCAGACGAAGCTGCGCTCAGCGTGCGTGTCCGGCAGCTCTCCAGCATTCATCACGCAGTTAGTGCAGCACGTTAGCCAGAAACTTAAATCCCCCCAAATGCTTAAACGTGTGGACTCTTTTCCCTACCAGCTGCTGTAAAATGCTGCAATTGTTTTCCACCACATGCATTACGGAGCACATTAGTGCATCTGTAATTAGGCATCCAAGACGCATGAAGGTTTTCTCCATGAACAGCGGTGCAAAGGTACCTGTGCGCTGAAGAGCGAGTGCTTCCTCTGTAAGCAAACAGTGCTCAGCTTCCCAGAGCTAACCCAGTTCCCGTCTGCATCCATCACTGGCTCACTGGTGGAGAACATTTTATACATCCAGGCGTGCTGGCCTGGTCTGAAATGGTCACCTGGTAGAAAAGTAGCCGTAAACTCCAGGAAAATGGTGAGTGGCTGATTCCTTTGCAGTGCATCTTGTTGAGCCTGTCAGATTTTACACAAGTATTGGCATGTTTCATAGGTGCTGAAGGACTGATATTTTCCCTTTCCCAGCTAATCTCGCAGTATTAAAGAAATTTACATGTATTGGAGCACTTACCTCAGGGCCCCCAGGCAGTACTCTCTATATTTCATCTAGAATTTGGTTCCTGTTGGCAACGGCTTCAATTACAGCAATAAAAATATCACTTACCACCAACCATTCTTCTATCAGGATTAGAGCTACGCTGTTCCCTCAGCAAGGCTGGATCTGTTCAGTGTATGCGCAGGAGATGCGCAAGGGGGCCTTTAAATAATGAAGTAAGACTTAAGCCACTATATGAAATTAACACAGACCACACCTTTTCTCCTGGTAACCTCCTAGAGCTACCAAAACTCTTTAAATCCTTTTTTTCCTTTATGTCAGTAGGGAAACTGTATACAAAAATGTGCTCTCTTTCAGTACTACATCGCCAAGACTGAGTATGTAGAGAAATCAGAATGATGGTTCCTACAGCA
>RSEF01000002.1:108066792-108118556 GCA_003993805.1 Himantopus leucocephalus | reverse complement strand
GGAATATTTAGCTGTGGCTAACATATTGTTCCTTTTTTGCCCCCTCCTTAAACACTGTATGCTCTCCACGGCCCAGTTACCCAGTATAAGCCAATTTTCTCTCTCAAAACCTAACTCAAATTCACTATTCTCATATGTTCATAAAGGCTCTTAAACATACATTTGCACAGGATCCTCTCACCTGCTTACGAAAGACAACTACTTCCCACCATTAAAATAAGATGACTGAAATACTGGGAAAGCACATTCCTCTCATTTATCCAGAACATGTTATATTGTTTATCTAATTAAATTGTAAATTCCTTTGGACAAGACACATGCGCAGAGCAGCATGCAAATTCGGTTTCCAAAGAAAGACTGAAAAAAGCCAAACTGAGAAACAGCTGTCCCGCGCACAACACCGGGTGCGGGGGATCCCTGAGGCGACCTCTACCTTCCATAGCTGCAAAGCTTCCTGGGCTAGATCAGGAACGTTGCTTTGATAGCTACACAAACAACTTCAAACAAGGATATATTGTTATATATTCATGAAGCCGTTGCTGCAACTGGGTTAGCTTCAGCCTCCACCTGAGCTGCGGCCCTGCCAGAGAGCCACGGCAGCAACCCTCAGCTTGATACTGTGAAGCACTGAGGAGCCAATCCTACTGCCATTGAAAGAAATGGAAAATTTCCCCTTTCCTGCAGTAAACTAGATAAGATCCAAAGTTTCAGTGCTTCCACTAACACTGTTGTCACTCAGTGGCATCATAACTTGAAAATGTCCTTTATATAAGTAGTAGGGATTTTTAAAAGAAAACCAAAACCCTCAAACAGAAATAAAATGCTTGATGCATTGCCTGAAAACCTGGTTGCATATCTAGCAGAGCTGACATGGCTACTCTTAAAATGACTGGACATTTCCTCCAGCAGCGTAAGGTCAGCATTACCGTGGTTCCCTTCAAGCAAGAGATTTTCATTTTCTTATCTTTCCCCTGACAAATATCTTTCCTACTGACAAATCATAGGCCTTTATCATCTTCCTGTTGGCTTAAAAAATAAAATAGATTGTTTGAAACGGTTCCAATTCCGTGCGTACATCAAGAAGAGAGTTCAGTCTTAACACAGAGCCACCTGCTGACAGCCAAGTGTATTCATTTTAAATGCTTAAAATCAGAACTGGTTGGTGTTTGAATCACATGTTGATAATTAGAAAATAATGGATAGAAAATGTGTAAGTCAATTTTAACCAACAGAAACTTTTTATTCCTACCCACATTGAATTTGGACTGCTGTCTCTGTTTCCTAGAAAACAACAGTTCTTGGCAATTTTTATCTCGCTCTTTATCTGTGTCAAAGGGCTTTGAGGGAGAGAATTTAAAAAGCAGATCATTAAAAACAAACATAACTATTCATCAATCCTGTGCTATCTTTAAACATTTGTAAACCAGCACAGATACTACATGTGATATTTGAGATAAATTCCTTTTGGCAGTTACCAACACTTCTTTTTTAATTTTAATTTCAGAGGTGGGCAAATTTCCATTCACCCTGATTCTGTTCAGTAGTGAAATGAGCTGCCAAAGCCAGAGGGAAAAAAGCACGATGTGACACAGCACATCTCTGACCAACGTTTGGATTGAGAACATCTGATGGAGCCGCTTGCTCCAACAGACATGTTCAGTCTGGAAGTTTTAAACTGGCTTGTTTTCAGACTAATTATTCTGTCAGCTCTGCCTCCTGCACCCGGGGACATTTCAGACGCCATCACCTGTGCACGCCTGAGAGGTTGTGACAAAATGCCTGCATTCAGTCCCGTTTTAAACCAAACGACTAGTGCTGCTGTATTAGGTGGCAAGTACATGTGATGGCTTAAGGCCAGAAGTCAGAAGCCATGCAAAACCAGAATATATTCTGCAAATCCTGACAAGCATGTTTGTTTATTTATGCTTAGAGTTGTATGAAGAAACGAGAGGGGTGCGTACATGAGATCCTTAGGTATCTTTTTATTTTCTTCTCAGGGTTGTACAGAAGCAGTCTGACAAAATCTGACGCGGTTATTGATCTAGCAACATTTGATGCCCTTCTGGTCTTGTTTTCCTGAAATGCCGTCGCTGTGAGAAGTAGCTGGCTGCTGCTCGGGGCTGCCCCTGGCTGTATTGCCATTCCACACCCCTCCTCAGCTCAGGGCTTGTGGAGCTGTAACTTGCCCTAACCTGAGTCCTGCCCATATACCCAAAAAAAACCCTCTCCTGGAGTCTGACTCAGCCGGGCTGCCTTGCCATTAGAGGGCAGTCCGGCATTGGGATGGGTTTCTGTGCCCACGGGCTCTGATCCACCTGTGCCAGTGCTGCCTGCTGGATGCACACTGGCCATACTGGACCTCCCCGATCTGTCCCAGTCAGCCAGCCAGGGCGAGCGACAGACTCACTCTGCACCTCTGGCATTGCCGATGGGCTACAATACAGGAGCACAAGAGCAGCACTTGAAAACCTCACCCAACGGCTCTCCTTGAGCTCTGTGAGAGGAATTAATTTCATATAATCATATAATGGTTTAAGTTGGAAAGGACCTTACAGATCATCCAGTTCCAACCCCCCTGCCATGGGCAGGGACATCTCCCACCAGACCAGGTTGCTCAAAGCCCCATCCAGCCTGGCCTTGAACACCTCCAGGGATGGGGCACCCACAACTTCCCTGGGCAACCTGTTCCAGTGCGTCACCATCCTCAGAGTGAAAAAGTTCTTCCTAATATCTAATCTAAATCTCCCCTCTTCCAGTTTGAAGCCATTAGCCCTCATCCTGTCACTTCGTGCCCTTGTAAAATGTCCCTCTCCAGCTTTCTTGTAGGAGCCCTTCAGATACTGGAAGGCTGCTATAAGGTCTCCCTGGAGCCTTCTCTTCTCCAGACTGAACAACCCCAACTCTCTCAGCCTGTCCTCATAGGAGAGGTGCTCCAACCCTCTGATCATCTTTGTGGTCATTTCTGTGCATACATCTCTTTGGTCAATGCTTCTGTAGTCTCTGTCAAGCAACCCATAGGCACTGCATACTTAATGCTTTTGTGCTTTTAAGAGTATATGTGTTAGGAGGGAAAGACTAAACACATGATCTAAGACAGAAAGAATTCATCCTAAGGAATCATGGTTCTATATGTACATCCTGTAAGAAGCAAAACGGAGATTCGACACTGACAGGCAGGAGCCAGCATCACAGAAAGAAATGTGCTATGCAGAAAAGCCAATTAGATATGAATATAGTTAAAATGTGGAAAAAGGGTGAGGTGCTTCAGTTAGATCTGTGGAAATAACATGAAATACCACCAATTTCTACAAGGTTCTCCCAGGAACAGCAAGAAGGTTTAGACCAAAATGACAGATTGGGCTAAGAAGGTGTGCCTCAAAGCAGAAGCAAGTAGGCAGCATCTGGCAGATCTCAGCAGGGATAGCCAAAGCCTTCACAAGACACCTAAAGTCAAGAGCCTTTGAGAATCCACTCTGAGAAGACCTCAGGTCCCAGCCCAAATCCAGCTTCCTCAGCAACCTCTTCAAGGGGATGCAGCTCAGAAGGCAGCCAGAGCGAACATTTCAGCCCAATCCCTCATCCCTACACTTTCCCTAAAAATTGAACTTAATTGGCATAAAACTCATAGAGTTAAAACAGGCTGACCTTTTACCTTGGATATGCTTATGGCAGTATATCATGAATATAAAAGTACAGCTTGTTCTCTCCCCCAGTAGTCCCCAAGAGTGACTACATCAGCATTGCTTGCTTCTTTCCTTAAAAACAAACAAACAAAAAACCAACTCCAAAACATTCAAAAATGATGAGTAGGCTAAAGTTAGCTGAGAAAGTTGTTGAGACAGAGGCCTTGCTGAGTGCCCATCAAATTCAATAGGAGTCTTTCCATGCACTTAATGGGCTTTGGCTGAGCCCTAAGTGAAGGGGGCAGGAGGGGAACATCTGTGCTGATTACCCATTAACAAAGAAGTGTTTGAAATAATCTGCTGCCATCTGTCTTTGTTTTGCTAACCCACTCAGCTGGGCCTGAACAGAAAAATCCATCAGATGAATAGAGAATTAATTATCACAAGAACGATCCGTTTGCATTTCTCACCTTCCGCAAGAACTACCCCCATTGACCATGTGGGAGATTACAACAAACCACCATGAAATTAAGAGGCTACAGCTGTTATACACATATGTATATATGTCATGCAAGTTATAAAAATAGATAGATTTCTTCAGCCTCAAAAAGGTGCTATAAGATTTCTGTTGTTATTCAGAGGGGCCAATAACACTGTCTGGGTTTGGGGGTAGAAAGCAGTTTAAGTCTCTTTTAATAAAAGATTGGTAATATTTCATGTGATTGCTCAACTATTTCCAACTATATGGACATGGAGCTGATTATAGAAATCTAATGCCATCGCATGTGGTGTTATATGTGTATATGCCTACCTGAGGGAGAAAAAGGAATGACACTACGGAGATGAGAGAAACTATAGAGGACCAGATTATTGGATCCATTCTAACAGGAGGACAAATCCTCTTTTTAGGTAACCACCTATAAGCAAGAGTACAGAAGCTTAGCAACAATCTGGTAAATCAGTATTTGGTCAGCATTGCAGAGGGCAGGAGGGGACACAGTTGACCACTTGTTTAGGGGACGTGGAGTCTATTTCTATGGGAAGGAGCTGCATACGCAGCACTGTGAGTTCAGTGACTCAGAGCCAGTGGGACACATATCTACACAAAAGCACTTTAGCCATTTGTTCTCATTGGAAATACATAATTGTTTACCAGGCTCCTAACCCAGTGAAATAACTGGAAATACAACTTCTCTGGCAACTCTTCACTAGGCAATGATACCACACAGAAAAGTTACAGCTCTTCTTTCCATTTCTTCCAGAGATGGTTACTTAAACCACAGATTCACATTATTCTCTCTACCAGTTGATCAAGAGTGGGAAGTTTTCCATCAGAGACCACTACCCTTTGCCTAGGGTCAAATAGTCTCCTCCTAAGTGAACATGTTTTCCTCAGACCATCACAATTCATGATCAACCAAAGGTGATCTGTAATAAATAGGTCTTCAGATTCCAGGGAATTACTTTGGGTTTAGTCACACAAAAAATGGGCACACATACAATTGAGGCCCACAGAATGTTTTGGGGTACCTTTCCAAAGCATCCTTAAGATTTTACTGACTCTGACTCCAAAGAAATCACTTCCTAATTTCAGATTTGCAGAAGGCCCAAGCAGTAGTTATAATATTTCCTCAGTGTACTACACTTTACAGACAAAATGAAGATTTGGTATAACTTTACAGGAGTTTAGTGGCATTTCAGAAGAAATTAATTTGTATGACATGCATGTCCAAAGATGACAAAACAATGATAAAAGTATTTAATATTGGTGACTCATGTGGAAGAAGCTCATGATATCTGCTGCATGAATGTAGCCATAACCGTGTTTTTTGAACCCTGTAGAAGCCAGCAGATTGACTGACATCCAGACTCACTTCCGCTCTTTGGCTCCGAAGTTACTCTACAATAAGGTGTTACAGGAACAGAGTCATTTTCTGTCACTCATCACAGGAACATGGGTGAATATGACAGTGGATATTCCAGCTCTAGGTGTGTTTAAGAGCTCTCTTATCTGGTAGTAGTAATACATCCCTAGTATCTGTCAGAAAGAGAATGGCTCAAGCGTGACCCTAAGATAAGGCCAGCAGCCCTGTATCCTCCTCAACATGTTCCACTCCCCTCACTTCAGAAAGTAAGCAAGACTGGGCCAGGTGCTACTTGAATGGTAGACCACCATGCCCGGTTGGAGCAAAGTGATAAACGGCATGATTTCTCAAGAATTATCTAGACTCATTATTGATGCTCACCTGCTCTAGCCTCACCATAAGCGAAACGGTATCATATGTTCATGCTCTGAAGGGTCGTGACCCACAATAATTGGGTTTGTCAGGCATATTACCCAATAGTCAGAGTCAAAACCAGCAAAGCCAAAGCTGAGGGGTGGACGGGCCAGGAGACTGCTACATGGGCTGGGGCCAGTGGGGGAGGCACAAACAGAAATCAAAGGTTATGAGGTGGGAGACGGCAAGGACTTCGGAGCCGAGGTGACTCGGGGCAGGAAGCTGCCGTGGAGCGGTGGTGGAAAGCAAGGGGTGAATAGTGAGGCTCAGTCATTCAGATCTGGGAACTATAGACCTTATGGCATAAACCCATTCCCCTCCTTCTGCAGCCTGACCCACCAAAAGGCAGGCCTGAGGGAAACCAGTGGGTGTTGGGTGCACCACAGACCAACCTGATGACTAACAACTGCTCCTATTCCTAAGGGTTTATAAAAAACAGCAATGCATGTATGAAAATAGTCACAGTGTAAAAAAAGACCTGTTAGAGTCTGAAGACTGAGTGTGGATATTTTGGAGGGATGGGTACAGAGGCAACTCTGGTCAGAAGGCATGTAGCACCTAAGTCAGGCTTGGACTCCAAACTAAGTCTGACAGTCACTGGACTGTTGCTTGACTTTGAGAGCTCCTGCATTTGGAGCTGCTTTGGAAATTTCCCGTGCACATAGATTACCCTGTAGCATCTATGAATCTAGTTCCTGTTTGTGCATCCCTTAAAAATGATGTATCATTAAAATTAAAATTAAAAATGACTGATCAGAGGTCAACACATCACAGGCTGAAACACATTGGTTCAAATGCAGTGGGACCCTCAGGAAGGTCACCCATTAAGCTCTCTGATTATTATTGCCTTAGTCTTTATGTTTTGGACAAAACCAAAAAGTACAATAATTGTTATTTTTAATTAAACTTTGAAAGGATGTCATATAATACATAAACTAGGGATACTCCTTGTTCAAGAAGATTTTAAAAATCTACTTGTGTAATTAATTAGTGCAGCTACAAAGAAGCATGTGTTCACAGTTCAGTCTGGGGGTCAGCAGTTCTGGAGTGTTGCCTGGAGTCTGAAGCTCTTCAAGATCTGCTATAAAAATCATAACATTGCTGTGCAGCTATGGGACAGTTCCATACTTGATAGCCTCTCATTTTGTGGAGAAAAGCCTCAAAGAATAAAATTTAAATGCTTATAAAATAAAAAATCATATTTCTTTCTGAATAATATTTTCTTTTCTTCCTGTAGGGAGTACCATGAAACAATAACAAACTGTAAAGATGTCATAAACAACAACAAAAAAAAGTAACAGTGATATAATTTTATTTGGAGCTTATACATTTTTGAAGTTGCAACTTTTGAAATGTAAAATAAAAGATTTCATATTATCCTTGGCATGACCAGAATAAGCAAATATTAATTTTCTGGTACATTGTCTTCAATAATGAATCTCATGGGCAACATTTCTGCTTTTCATTACTGCCGTCACAACGTAGCTCTCAATAAGTAAACTTTCAGCTAAATGCTGCCCACAAATATCTGCAATTCATTCACACAAACGGTATTGCAAAGGGGATAAATGAGGGCAAAGCCTGACCTTCTGATTTTAATATCCTGTCTAACTATAAAACATCTAAATTTAAATTTGCGTTCGAAGGATTTCACACCACTGAAATACTCTTGGCAGGGTACTTTTTCCCATGTGTAAAGCATGTGCCCATCCATCAACACTGTCTTGATCCTATTGTTAAAATCATTGAAAACCAAAAAGAACAAAATAAAACAAAATACCCACCCGTGAAATCTCATAATAAAGAACATTTTTTCTGGGTCAGATGGTTCACTGCAGCGAAGGTTTAGTCTTTTGTTCAAACAAGGCTTTCAACAATGGAATCTTTGCCGGCCACAGAACCATTTCCAGCCAATTACAGAGGATTTTAATTAGTACCAAAAAAATGTTCCCAGCTCCTTCTGCATAGCCTTGCAGAGCAGCGAAATCACCTTTAGGAGGAGCCTCATCCCCTCCTGTACAGCTAATAAAAACAGTCGGTGGCTCCTGCAAAGCTCCAAAGCTGTTAGGCATTATGAAATATGCTTCGTTAACAAAGATTCTGAAAAAGATGGAAAACGATAAAAAGCAACCTCATGAGATCTTTTTACTTTACACGGTCTCATCTCAAAATAATCAGCTGTATCTAAGCCTTCTGTGATGGATGCTTGTCTAATTTGCTTTTAAAAACTTTCAGTAATGGTGCCGTAGTGGTTAACACAACTATTACCGGAACGCGTTACCCAGGGCAGTGGTGGAGTCCCCATCCCTGGAGGTATTTAAGGGTGGTGTAGAGACAGTGCTTAGGGACATGGTTAAGTGGTGGGCTCGTTAGTGTTAAGTTAATGATTGGACTAGATGATCTTACAGGTCTTTTCCAATCTAGGAGATTCTGTGATTCTATTAAGAATGAAGAACCGAATCTTTAACGTGAACAGCCTGGCAGAAATAAAGCAGAACCAGAGGCAGTGGAGATGATAGAAATCTGCTGAATAGTAAAATCAAATACCATTATTTTGAGGATACAATGAAGAATAGAAAGTTGGGTCTCTATGGCAGGGATAAGAAATAATTAGATTTACTTAGGGGTGTCACAAGAGTGGTTCTAACAGAAATCAGGATCAGACTTAGCTGAAAACAGGAAAGGGCAGAAAGGCTGAACAGAAGGTCCACTTTTGCAAATCTAAGCCAACCCTTGTCATCTGTTACCTTTGTTGCTAACGCTGCTCTAAGTGCATCTGTTTACTGCCTGCACTGCCCTCTTAGGTCAAGGGAGGCAAGGTACAGAAACACTTTATTCTGCATTCGTCTCGCTTATGTAATTTGTCGGAGCTTTGAGAAATAGAAGGAATGCCCAAATTGATCCTCGGTGTCCTGATTTGTCCTTTGTGTCATTTGAACGCTGGCCCAAGCAATGTCTGTGTCTAATTGACTTCACATCTTCCGTAGGCAACTGATCCCAGCACCTGAAAGTCACTTTAAGGATGAAATGTTTCTTAATGGACAACTTAATTCTTCTTTCCTATAGGTTAAGCCCCTGTAGGCGTAAAGAAAATTTTATTCCATTCTTCTTCACGGAGTTCTCTAAAATCATTGAAGCCCGTGATTCACATCTCCACCCAGTCTTCCTATTTCCCAAACTACACAGCCCATACACCATGTTTTCTGGATCTCTGATCATTCCTGCTTTCCTCTGGGTTTGTTCCAATTTGTCAACTTTTTTCTTGAAGGGTGGTAAGGAGAGCCTGGCCTGACGCTGCACCTTCACCAATGGGAAGTTGCATGCAAAACTACTTCAAGTGCCTTCTCCTCCTCCCTGTTAAACACACCATGTGCAGACTTTTTTCATAGCACTATGACCCCCGTGAGGAGTGACTTAAGCAAACTTGTTTAACTTGAACTGCAGTGGACAAGTAACACGTATGGAGTCAGGCACTGCACCTCAGCAAAGGGACAGTAAGACATTAATTTAGTAAGAGGGATTAACACAGTTGCTTATTCGACTCCACCTCTAGTGTTCACTCCCTTCAACATCAGCCACGTACTTTGTCCCCTGCATGATTAATGTTTTCAGTGATGACTGAAGCAAAACGTTGCTAAGTATCCTGGCCTCCTCACCCCAACCTACAGTTTGTTTTCCCTCCCTGTAAATGAGTGGGACGATTCTGCCTCTTAGCACTAGTGTCCTTATACTGAACGTTACCTTGTCACATCTGTTTTTAATGAGATCTCACTTTTTGCCTTGGCCTGCTGGATTTGGCTCACGCTACTGTTTTATACTCTTCCTCAGTAGGTTCTGCACACATCTCATCTCTGTACTCTGTCTCGCTGGTGTTCAAAGACACTTCTTTGCTGAGGTGCCCAGCTCCTAGGTCAGCGATTTTACTCATCTGACAGCTTTACTGCTGCTTGCTCAGAAAAAAAGGAGCATTAGTGCAGCTTGTGAAACTACAGGTAATACCCTCCTCTCCTTACAGATCAGGACAGACTTCAAAAGGACATGTTTTTCCTGTTACTCTTAAGTCAGCAGCTGCGTTTGTACTTGTTATGACAACTGCCGTGCAAGTTGAAGCACTAATGCTGCTGCAGGAGCACGTCCTTGCAAATCCCGCTGTNTCATGCAAGTTGAAGCACTAATGCTGCTGCAGGAGCATGTCCTTGCAGATCCTGCTGTCCCTGCCTCTGAGCTGCGGCAGGTCTTGCACGGGGATGCCACCTCGGGGGGCTGCCTGGCAGCGGCTGCACTGGTTGGATGTCTCTGCAGGGACCTCTGGGAAAAGACACGTGAACAGAGGAAAGCTAACTTTCCGCAAGACCAAAATTTCCACCTCCTCCAGACATTTGTGCCCGTGCCTGTTTGTTCCTGCAATTTCCATATGGTTTCTAAGGGGCACTGTCCCTTCTCTTCCACAGGCAGAGGTAGGAAGAGACAGACCATCGGATAAAATATCTTCTCCTTCTCCCTGTTTTTCTCCCTCAGCAGCAGGAAAAGCTGCAAGTTTTTTGGCAGTAGAGAAACACTATGTAAGAATTCCTTATAAATGCGCCACTTTGCATAAATAACTTCATCTGTGGCCCGCAATCAACCACAAGATACAAATCCAGGGAAAAACAGGCTGTTTAGAGTCCAGTGCTCAGAGAACTATTTACTGTTCCCCATTTCTCGCTCTCCATGATGTATTGTCAGGGACACATCACAGAACTGTAACAAAACTAAATGAAAGAAAAAGAAGGGGTTAACATATAAGAAGAGTCCCCACACACCTGCAAGCCCTAAGTAGCCTGAAGAGGAGGAAGAGATAAAAGTCTGGGCTCAGTTGCCTAATGGTAAGTTTTTTGGGGGCTAAGATTTGCTCTGGGGGAAGGAGTCATTTACTCCACCAGGCTGGGCAGGAGTTGCTAGCCAAGGAAACAATTCACCCTGGACTAAAAGGTTGCTTGTTTGTTTTTTAATAGCTGATAAGGGCCCCAAAGCTGAGGACTGAAGACACCTAGCAGGTGTCAGCCTGCCTGCTAGAGAAGAGTGGAGAGTAAAGAAATACTGTGAGAGGCTCTTCCTGCTCTAAACAGGCTGGCGCGGGGGAAAAACAATCCAGGCAACCAGGTAACTGTCTATTCCTGACCCTGGGGGTAGCCTGAGTGCTGGTGGCAAGGGCTGCCTCCAGAGCTTTTCCCTGATCAGCAGAAGAGAGGGTTTCCTGGTGTGGGTGCTGGCCCTAGGTCAGGCTGCTGCCTGGTTCTGAGGCTCCTGGCTCTGTTTTCCCTGCGCAATAGGGATTTGACAGCTCTGAGAAACAAAACCTGGTTTCAGAGCCAAAAACATACTACGTTAGTGCCTATAGGCATACACAAAAAGGAAAACCTGTCTTTGTACCTGCTCAGTAAACAAAAGTCACTGCTCCCCTGCCTGTAGGAATAACACTAAATACCTCCACTGGAGCAAGCGTATACATTAATCCAAGCTGTAAGCTTATTCACGAGCTCTAAAATGAGAAGCTGAGACACTTAATCTGTTGATTTGCTCTAATGCTGAGAGGCTTCAAATGAGATTGGCTTCCACTGTTGCTATATTAGCTGTAACTAGCTAATATGTAGTATGTCACTCAGATACACGCTAAACAAATTGTTCTTGCCTCTTTCCGAGGTAAATCACAAGGCAAAAATGCTCCTGAAGAAGGATTCCTTCCAAAGCGTGCTATCAGGTTACACCAGGGGAGGTTTAGGATGGGTATTAGGAAAAAGTTCTTCACTGAAAGGGTTGTCAAGCATTGGAACAGGCTGTCCAGGGAAGTGGTGGAGCCACTGTCCCTGGTGGTGTTTAAAAGACGGGTAGATGTGGTGCTGAGGGACACGGTTTAGTGGTGGACTTGGCAGTGTTAGGTTGATGGTTGGACTTGATGATCGTAAAGGTCCCTTCCAACCTAGACAATTCTACGGTCGTGCACCTGCAGTTACACACACACAAAAAAAAAAAAAACCAACACCCCCGCTTTGTGCTGCGGACAAGCTTTAAACCCGGCTGAGGCTCAGCGCCGCCGTGACAAGCTGCTCGGGGCGGGCTGTCTGGGCAGCGCACCCCCCTCCTTCTCCGGGGCCGCGGCGGGGAAGGAGCGGGCGGAGGGGCCGTCCCGTCCCGTCCCGTCCCCGCCCCGCCGCGGGGAGGAGCGCCGCCCGCCCCCGCCACTTAAGGGTCGCGTCCCGGCGCTGCCCCACGGCCGGGCCGGCCATGGAGATGGCGCGGGAGTGCGTGGGCTCGCTGGCGCGGTGAGTGCGGGGTAGTGGGAGTGGGGGGATTGAATCTGATGGGCGCTAAGTGGGGGGAAGGAAGCAGGCGTGCTCTCGCAGCCTTTCCAGCCTCCGATGGAGTTCTTCCCAGGGGATTGCGAGTAGGAGCCTTGGGGTTTTAACCGCTTCCTGGGGTATAATGGCCGGGATGCGTCCGCCGCCTCTCGGCGGTAGCGAAGCCGCGGTGCGGGAGTAGCTGGGAGCCGGTTGCGGTCCCTGGCACCCCCCCCCCCCCCNCCCCCCCCCCCCAGCCCCGTCCGTACAGGCGCAGCGCCGAGCGCCCTCGGGTGCGTCCGGCTCTAGCTGCCCTCCTGATGTCTCTCTACGGTTCGTGTTTTAGCAGGGAAACCGACTCTGCAAGCTGGTCGGACTAATTTCTGACCTTTTTTTTTTTTTTTTTTTTTTCCCCCCACTNCCCCCCACTGCCGTTACTGCCGCTGTCGTTTGCTCTGTGAACTCTGACCTAAAAATCAAAGCGTGGCATATTCTGAAGCCACTCGTGTTGTGCAACATTGATTATTCTGAGTGAGGCTGAAGACCGTTGCACCACATTCTTAGACAAACATACGAGACATATTGCAAACAAAGATAAAGTGATATATGTGTACAGGGCTCAAGGCAGGCTTCTAATCACCAAGTTCTCCTCAAAAAGAAATTAATTCATCTGTCTCACCAGCCTTGACACTACGCTGAGTGCAGTATCTGCAAGGCTCTCTGTAGCAGGCTGTAGTTATACAAAACAAACTGGACAAGATGCTAGAGTCTGAAGATATTTGCTCTTTCAATTATATTTTTATGTTTTCCACTGACATAGGATGCCTCTCCCCTTTAGGGAAGAGCTAGGACTTGATCCTTTAAGCTTTAAGTCGTAATAATAGTGGAGTTGTCTGTATCTAATAAGTCACTCGGCTTTCTAATAAAGCTGACTGCACGTTAGTATGTTCCTTTCCTCGCCACTGCTTGAGTCCTGACTTAGCTTAATCAGCTTTTAATAGGAAATTATTTTCAGTAACTCCAATCTAGCAGAGGAATTCCCTGCATCAGGAATCGGTTTGTCTGGTGTCTGAGGACAGCTGCAGCAAAAAGGGATCTTTCAGGGAGCCCTGGACGTAGGCTGGCCTGTTTGGGTCTTTTGCCTTTGTGGAGGGAAACAAAGGAAAACCAAGCTTTTGACAATAGACCCAGAAATGTAAGGGTTCACACTGGTTTTATATGTTTTTTTTTTTTTAATCACACTAGCTTTTGTTTCCTAGTACTTTTCATTAACTGAAACCCTAGCCTGCACTGGAGGCCAGGCTCACTGCTTCATAAGCAGACTTAGTTTTAAGATGATATTGATTGGTTTTATTGAAATGTAGATGAAATGGCATCAATGTTAAATAACTCCCTAAGACTTGGACTCCTGTTAAGTGACTGCCTGGTAGAACTAATAAAAGTCCTGGTTTAGTAATCTGGTGTTTTTCTTGGACTTTTTACATCTGATAGAACTAGTCAGCAGTGTGAGGCGATTGATCTTGAATCCTGAGGAAACTTCTGCTCAGAGCTGTAAAATATGGCTTGTATAGCTGGCTGTGCTAATGCCTGAGGTGAACCCTGTTAGCTCAAGTCCTGCCTGTGAGCTGTGCCCCTAACGCTCTTCTTTCTGTACCAGGATTTATGTTTTGGCTTCTTTCCATATGCTTTGTCTTTTGTGAATGACAACTTGGCTTAAGTAATGGGAAAGAAAACTGTCCAACAGGACTGGTATTTTCTGTCCTCTCAAAAAAAAAAAAAAAAAAATTGGCAGTACTGTNTGTATAGCACTCACGTAACTATTCTACATGCTACTTTAAATATGTGCGAGAGAGAACGGGATGTAGCTAGCTCTGAAGGTGTTGCCTCTTGAATCCTGAGGGTTACACTTTCTGACATCAGGGTGCCCTGTGAAGTGGAGTCACCAGCCCCGAGACAGATGAGCAGGCTTCGTATCTGAGGAAAAGACTCAGTGATTCAGAATGGGAACTGCCCGCGGACCGGTGGGGTAGTTGGGGGACTATTGACTTAGTCAGTGGAGAGATTAACAAGCACGCCCTGTCCTGGCAGGCTTCCCTTCTGTGGAGCTTCAACGCCTTTGTCGGTGCCATTCTGACACCTTGTCCTCCTCCCTGGTCTTGACCCTTCTCCAGGAGGAAAGTGCTTATTAGCTCTTTGACTTGGAACAGTGCCTGTCTCCTCAGAACCATACTGATTGCTCAGCCTCACCGCCTTTTTTACAGGAAGGAGCGAGGTTTCTACCAGTCGTGTGTATATATGCAAACTGTTGAAAGCCAGGGACCTAGTGTTTAGACAGCAGTACCAAGAAGGTATTAGCCTGAGCTAGAATAACACTGTTGAACGTCCCCCTTCATTTAAAAAAATAAAAGCTCCCATAATGCTGAGGAGTTTTTGGGGAAGAGAAACTTTTTTGGTGTACAGAGGAAAGGCAATAGCCCAAAGCCCTGTAGAACAGCAGCTCAGAATGAGAGCAGGAAATAAATTAATTGCTGAAACTCTATCTGGCCAGTCGCAGAAATTACTTTGCATCCCAAAAATGTGCTTAAAGACCAGATAAGAGGTTTGGAAAAGATAGTTATTCTCCCTGGTCAATGTGGACTTGCACAAAAAGGTGTTAGTGAGTGGGACATTATTAGTTGGGTAACTTTCTACCATTTCATCATTGTTCCAGGAATTCCTATATTCGCTCTTTGGCTGCAGAAAGACACTGCCGGTTCACTCCCTCCCCCTCTGTGAAAGTGTCTGAGGATAGACTTTTCCTACATAAAGCTGACCTTTTACACCTACATGGGAGAACAAAATAGGGATGTGTTCCTTTCCCACCCTTGTGCAAGTCAGTATTAAGGAGCAAAAGGTTTACAGGGGGTAAAGTCCAGGAATCTGGGAGGCAAAATATCATCTCCCTGTAAAAGACTTGTTAAGAGAGCAATCCTTTCCAGGTGTCATGCAGAGCATGATTTTTGGCGAACTGGCTGGCCATTGAATTAACCAATGTGATTTGGCAGCAAAAAGCTGTCACTACATGTAGATGGGAGCAGGTCTGTACCTTGGTGTGGGAGTAGGCAGTTATGAGTTGTGCGTGCTCAGAGAACCTGAACAGTCACTATTAAAACACGCAATTGCTCAGGAAAATTTAAAACCTCCTTCTGAAAGTGTTTGAATTATTTTAGCCTCTCTGGCAGCCTGCTCCAACACTATGCATTTGTGTACTTTGATCTTAATTTTAATTTCATTTGACTTCTGATACATTAGGGCACAAACAAGTTTTGTCATTTTCGAAATTAGATGAAGTTTTATAGACTGTAGGTATTATTTACAAGATAAACGCCTTGGCTGTTTGGAAGTCAAGCATAACTGTATCGAAAAGCTCCAGTTGTGTTCTGACGCTAGGTATTTTGAATATGGATAATATGTTCCATTTTCCTCAAGTGAACTCATATCTTAACTAATTAGTTGAAAGGAGTTTTGTGTATCATCTGATTGTTTATCTTGCAGGTAAAAAGAATTATCTATATGGCTGAATGCAGTAAGAGCCTCTGCCTTTCCAATTCAGTGTTAAAACCTCTCAGCCTCGCTGTAATCATGAGCTTGACATCAGCTGAGCTTGAAATTTCATCTGCTTGAAATGTTTTTAATTTTAGAAGTGTTTTCAAATGTCACTGGCAAGAGAAAGCACAGAGGCAACAGGTCTGTAGGGCTATGTAGTAGTTCTGAAAGCAAGCTCCATGAGTCTGACGTGACCTGTGAATTACTCATATGATGCTCTTATGTCACTGAGCTCAACAGTCCTCCTCACAGTACTTGACATGACTCTTTTTATAACTATGCTGAATTTTTATTTGTCTTAGATCTTTGGTATCCATGGGAGCATCTCTGGGAGCAGTAACAAAACAGACCCTGTTCCCTCCTCTCATGCCTGCAGGGCGACCTTTCCGTGTGTCGAATGCCTCCCGAAGCAGCCGGAAAGGAATTGTTGCAAGCAGTCTGCAAGAGCTCATCAGCAAGGTATAGGAATGGTTCCTGCTCTGGCTGAAACTTACAGTGAAGTACAGTATCCCAGAAAGGCAACCCACCAACTCTAGTTCTTCCAAAAATCATTACTGGGGAAGTTCAGGAGAATATGGCAGATAAGCACTTCTTAATATGAAATGATTTTAGGTCATTTAAATGATTTTAAGCTCTTTTGAATGTTAAAATCAAATGGGTTTTTTTGCAGACTTTAGATGCCTTCCTTATATCTGCGGGAATAGTTACTCTGGTTTTGGAGGAAGATGGCACAGTTGTGGACACGGAAGAGTTCTTCAAGTCCCTGGATGATAATACACACTTCATGGTTCTAGAAAAAGGACAGAAATGGACACAAGTAAGTGTTGAGTGCCTGTCTCTCACTTGAATAGAAGTGGATGGAAGAATGCTGGTGGCTGCTAAAATTGTTGCAAAGAGGGGAGAAGAGGAAGAAAACTTCCCCTAAAGGAGGCAAGGTATCAACTCCTTGTTGAGCCTTCCTGGATGACAAATCAAGTTGGTGGTTTTTTGGTGTGGTTTTTTTTTTAATGTCCCTTGCTTGGGATCTGCCAAGAATTGAAATGAAATATTACAACTGAAAAGAATTATAGGGGAAATCCCCTGCTTTTGCAGAGTCTCAGAAATAACTTTGTTCTTGAGCTTTTTCATAACATAAAGAAAATTAGGACTTTGGCTGCATGAAGTTAAAAATAAATGTCTTTAAAAGTTAGATTTTAGAGGGGAAAAAATGCCCAAATTAAGCAATGTAAAACAAGTTTTGCCTTGTGAATGCAGTAATGGTTTAGTGAAGGCTAGAAAAATGCCTGTGTTCAATCTCGCAAACAGCTAAAAGTTGTCATCAAAAACTAGTTAGGCTACACGCTTCAAGATACTTAAAGAACTATTAAGATTGGCTAGCTTTACCCTTCTAACCATATCAGCTCAGTGTCCAACTTGTGGTTTTGTGGGGGAATAGTCATCTGTATGTTAATAAGATAGTCACACTCCTAATTGCCTTTCCATGAAATGGTTGTTGCTAGAAAGATAGCATCAAAATTTCTTCTACCAGGTGCAGCGCTAGCTGAGGAGCTGTAAGCAGGCCTACCCTTTCTCAGTTTGTACACAGATGGCTCAGCCGCGTGGCCCCGTTTTCTCAGTCTGCTTGTTGCGGTGTGGGCAGCCGGTACGTTTTTGCCCAAGATACCTCACTGTCTTATCAACCTGCTGCATCTGGGCCGTGAGCTCCAAGAGCAGAAAAGAAGTTGGAGCCAGGGTACGGCTCCACCTCGCTCCTTCCCGCTCTGCCCCATGTCCTGTCTGGCGTGGCAGCAGAACAGGTTTGAGTGCTGCCCCTCTTCAGGCTGTGCTGAATGACAGCAGGAGGACTGCCGCAGCTTCACAAATCGTCTGGAGTGTAGCACAAGCTCTGTCATGCTTTATCCAAAGATCCTGGGTGCTAATGGGGGGATACGCTACCAGGCATACCAACTGCTTGTATGTATCCGAAACTGTTGCTGGAGCTCGGAGGCTATGGAAGTAAAGCAGGCATAAAATTGCTGGCTAATGGTATACTACAGTGTTTAACTTGGTCTGACTTAGCATGGCACTGTCTGAGCACTGGGGTGACAAGTACAAAAAGGCTCAGTCTTACACAACTTTATTGCCTCATTTAGCATGCAAAAAAGCAGCTTGCCAGCTGCGAAGTCATTAACCTCGAGCAGAATGTGCTGAGCAGAGTATCCCATGTATCCACTAGATGTCTCTGTAAATACGGGTCTTCTCTACTTTTTTTTTTTTTTTCTTGAAGTAAGCGATCCTGAAAGCACCACTGTCAGCCCTGAAGCAGACAAGGGCTGCTTTCAATAAAGGAGGCTGGATTCAAGGTGGAAGATGACTTTCCACGCTCCTCCTCCTTTGCTTTTTCTCTTAAAGTCAATATTAAACCCTAGGCCTAATCACTGGTGGTTCCCCCCCATGTTACTTTTTCAGTAGGAAGAAAAAGAGGTGTCATGTGCCAGGGTTTGAAATGAGGACCTGACTTTTCACAGATGTCATCTTTGCAGCTATCTCTAAAGAGTGCTCATCAGTATTGTGTTCCTTCCTGAACAGAAGGACCAAATGTCATCCTGGTTATTTGGTGGCCTTTTTCAGTGTGGACTATCTGTGCTGCCTCAGTCAGCAGCTGGAACATACCAGGATAATTAAATGGCAGGAACACTGTCCAGTGTCATTACCTGTGCCTTCAGTATACTCTGAAGAAGCAGCTGTCTTACAGGAAAGAAATATTCAGGAGGTGCTATGTCGCTCTAGAATTTCTGTATCTGTGGAATAGCTTCAGAAGCCTGGTCGGGACTTGAACAGAATTATGTAAGCTACACAGACTTGCTTTTCTCTGTGCTAATGCTCATTCTAGTTTAGAATTGATTGAGAACTAGCCCAAAGACCAGAATAAGCAAGCTGCTTCTAAAGAGCTGCACTATTAAAGATTGTCTTGCTGTAGTTTCCTGTCTCTCTCCCACTTTTTAAATTAGACAAGAAATGGAGTCGCTGCTGTGAGACAAAAGAAGAAAATGGGCGTAGCTAACATCACATTTGATCTGTACAAGCTGAACCCTAAGGATTTTATTGGCTGCTTAAACATCAAGGCGACCTTCTACGAGATCTACTCTGTCTCATATGACATCAAATGTATGGGAGCAAAAAGCGTATTGCGGTAAGTAGGTTTCTGCTACTGACGGGGTGTATGTGTTAATGTAAAATCTATGTTCGCTTATTGGTTCTGTGAAGCAGGTGTGTTTATAAACTTAGTGGTTTTAGTAATTCTTACATACTGGCCAACATGCCAACTCTTCCTTTGTAAGGTGAATAGCTGACTTGTAAAAAAGCTTACTATAGCTTTTTTATGGTGGAATCTTGAATTTCCCCCAAGGCAAAATCTTATCAGCTTGTATTTACTGCAAGGGTGTAGGTATGGGTCTCTTTGTTTTCCTGAGAGAATTTCCCAGATTCCTTTGACTTTTCTGAAGAATACCGGAAGCTGAGGAAGAAGCATCCAGACTCTTTGAAGGGGGGACTTCAAGGAGATGAAATGAGAGAGGAATTTGAGATCTAAAGACAGAGGTCTTAAAGCATGCTCAGGCTTTGCAATGCCTGGCTGCCAAATTCACCACCTGAGCTGCATGGAGGCAAAGGACAATGGAAGAGATATGACGCTCCATCTTCATGTGAATTTGTCATCTGTAGTAAGACAGTGTGATGTCACTGTTTAAGCCAGCTGGTCTCTAAGCAAACTAATGGAGCCTAACAAGGACTGCTGTCTCCTGCAGGACCAGTCTGTGATGGGTTGTGAGTTTGGTAGAACTGGCTGTTGGGAAATGTATGTTTTAACAATTTTGACAAAATGACAATTATGCAGGGGCAAAATGATACCTGTCCTGTCCGCTGCTTTCAACAGTGTGTTGAAAGTCTGTGTCTTGTCAAAACCAGCTGTGTCCTGCCCTGGTTGAAGAAAACTTGTTCCAAGTTCAAACTCCTTCCCAGAGATGCCATGCTTTCACAGCTGTTTAAGCTGCAGCCCTGAATTTCTCTACCTGACCTTTCAAATTCTGGTTGAGACACAGCAGCGTAGTGTTGCTGTATTTTATCACTTGAGGACTCTGTACAGAACAGAAGGATGTATATGCCTGTAAGGCAGGTTTTCACTTTCCCTGAGCAACATGTAGTCTTTAGTTTGAAGTCTTCAAATAGTCCCTCCTCTCCTGATGCAAGTATTAAGCGTTGTAATGCTAATGTTGTTCTCTGTCTGACTGACCTCTCCCACTCAGGTGGTCCCTTGCTTAATCTTTCAGGCTGCAGCTGGTTCGACTGTAGATGAGACTCACCTCTCTGGTTGTGCTGCAGTGATTATCCAGCTATATGCTATACCCACCTGTAGCACTGGCTTCGTTAGGGTTTCTTGAAAGCAAAGGCTTACCCTTGAACAGCTGCACTCCTCCAGTTCCTATGTTTGTCAAGTCTCTTGAGCCAGAACAAACTCTTGATTTCTGGCTATCTGCTATGGAGATGAGTATCGGCACTGGAACTTGCACTGTTACAGAGAATTTGAAGTGACAGTTCTGCCTCCCTGCCAACACGGGGCAGCTGGTGGGAAAGAAATGGTACTGGCAAACAGCTGAAGTAGCTGCAGAGTTCTTCTGGAAATACTGTTACGTTACAGAGTTGAGCTGTAAGGGAAGTGCCAGTCTCAGAGTGGGAAAATAGTCTGCTAGCAAAGAACAAGGGTGACAAAAAAGAGAACCTTGGGTACTCTTGAACACAACAGTGAGGTGGCCTGTCTCCACTTGCTATTGAAATTGAAGATAGATGATGTTAGGTTCTTGGTGTAGTCACTCAGCAATTTGGCACTCATTAGTGAACTCTGATGTCCTCTCCCTGGCCCACCTGTGGAGTATGAAGGGGAAGGGCTTGAAAATGCTGCAGTTGCTCATTCATGGGAGGGGCTCAAAGCCTGCCAGATCTGATTAGTGCATTTCCCCTCACAGTTTCTCCCTGTAGTGTCCAACTGAAGGATCAAATGTCCAGTTCAACAAATAACTTCCTCTGTGGCTTAAGTGACAACTGCTCTCGTGTGCAAGTGACACACTGCAGCTGCTCAAAAGCTCAGTACCAGGTGCAGCTTGCTTTACAACTGTAAAGCTCCTTGGCCTGTACTATCTGGTGGAGGGAAGGACTTACTGAAATGGAATATGTTTGGGAAGTGTGAATAAAGGTACAGGTTTTTTTAAAGGCTTCCCAGGCTCGAAGTACAGGGTATTCTACTCTTTGAAGCACTGGATTTTGACTGCAAACCTTCTTTCATCACAGTGGAAAAAACTGAATTTGTAGGAAGAAGACTTCGCCCTCTCTGCTAGAGCTCAAAGGAGAAGTGAATAACAGCAGAGGGTTCACAGCTGCATGTTTTCTTAGACAGGAATTTAGAAAATCTTCCCTCTTTTGCAGAAGAGGAAGGCTGGTCTGGTTTCTGCATGTTCAGAAACTGATCCCTTTCCAGTTTTGGAATGGTTCCAGTTCTCACGTACCACTTCCCCAGTGCCTTAGCTTCATACTTGTGAGGGCCTACTTAACTTTTGGGGGATGAGACTTGAATATAGCTCTCGGCACTCACGTCCCAGTTGTTTCTTGGAGAATGGAACAAAGACACCAGTATAACTAAGTTGAATAAATGATCACTCAAATATGATGATCTCTATTCCCCTGAGATCCTGTGGTGATCTACAGTCTACATTGCCTGATCTTAGTTTATGGATCTGTACTGATACTCACACAGTATTATGTATTTGAATGCTGATGCTTATTAAAACTTTAAACCAATAGAATAGTTGTGAACTGAGAATTCAAATACTGTCTAAGCTGCAAGCCTTAAATTTGCCTGGCTTCACTTGTTTTGTTGTTGGGCATCCACTGTAATGTGATTGCTCAGCTTTCAGGTCTAATCAAGTTTGATCTGTAGCTTGGAGATAGATGCAGTGTTGTATTAGTGAATGGCCTAAAGGTGAGACGCGAGGTGGATTCATGCTGCAGGAATGCTGCTGGGCTCCCAGGCAAAGTTAAGTCTTCAGTGGTGCTCTGGTGGTTTGAGTGATGGCTTTGCAGAAGGCCTGTAAATGTCTAACAGGATGACAGCCTGTTTTGTTAAATGTGTTTTCTGGTTCTGCCACCATGCCAATAGTTTTCTGTCAATCAATGGCCACAGAAGCATTTGCTCTGAAGAAGGTACGGAAGTAACCAGCTTCTCAGAAGCGAGGAGGAATGGGAGAGTTCTTAAATATATCTACCTAGCTCATCCTAAATGTGTTTGGGGGGATGGGGCAATGTCACCCTGTTGGTGAATTATTATTTTTTTTAAACAAATGGCTTTTCTTCTAGGAAGGTGCTTCAGCTAATGTCCCACATGGCACAAATAACTGGACAGTTTCTTCTCTATACTGGAACGTATATGTTGCAGTTGATGGGTGAATATGATGAAGATGGCACGTGTACAAGATCAAGGCAGGAGTAGTGAACACAGCTGCACTTCTGATACCGGATCCATTTGCTTAAAGACATTCTCTTGCCCAATTTTGATTGTAATGATGTTACAGTAGGGGGATGTCCACTGATGTGAACTAACATTTTTCCCATTTGGGAGTGCTTGTAGGCCTTAGTCATAAGTGTTTGGTGTTCACAGGCTCTTAATGCAGCAAAAGGATGGGTGCCTCATGTCTGAGAATTTGGCAAAAGGAGAGAGGGCAGGTTTTTGCCCCACCAACTCAAAATAGATAATAAGTATACTCAGAAACTTGCACGCTTTGTAACCAGTGGGGTATTTCTTGCGCTGATCAAAACATAATTTGGTTGGGTTTTTTATGGCTGTCTACTTGCCTTCTGAACAGACTGAGCTGTAAGGTGGGGGTAGGGGAGCTGTGTTTTCTTGGTTTTTAATCCTTCACAGTGCTGGTATTAGCGTCCAGCTGGCATTGAGGTACAAAATGGTGAAGTGTGCTTATTTACTTCTGCTAACAGTGGAAGTACACAATACAACTGAATCCTGGTTCAGTGACTGACCACTCTCATGAAGTATAATTGGAGAAAGTGCAACTACTAAGCAGAACCTTAAAATTTAGCCTTACTTCCCTTAAAACAAGTAAAAATATTTCATTTTAACTCTTTATATTTTTCTTCACATCTACAGAAAGTTCAGGTTAGTATAGCTCATACCAGTTGAAGAACCTGATATGCTTATTCAATGGGTCTGATGTCTGGTTCTGCCTGAAGTATTGAATAATTTGCCGTAGTTTCATGAATATGGCTTACAAGCAACCGGGTGAAGCTTCCTTCAGGGGTTAAACCATCACTTTTGTAGTTCTTACTGCTCAGTTGCAAGACGACACTATATCCCAAGCTGTATTTGAGGTACACGTAGTATGAATCTGTAAGAGGTGCTGGATATTGAGGCACCTGTGTTCAGCAGCAGGGACACTATCTGGTCTTGTGGAAGATATATATGCTCTAAAGTGGATTTTTGTGGTTTCATAGACTCCCAAGACAAGTTGTATTAAAGGGCAAAGTTTTTAATCCTTAGGTAGAATTGTCCAGAATGTTTTCTACAGTTTAGTAAACTGCTAGCATGACTAGCTTCCAGCAAGCTTTTCCTCAACAACGTGGAAAACTGGAAAATGAGCAGTGTTAGGCTTCTTGTGTCAAAATACAAACTCCCGTTGCTGAAGGGGAAAAGCCCAACTTCAGTTGTTCATAGGGGCTTTTGAGGTTTTCATTTGCTTGCTCATGAAGAATTTTAGTAAGTTGTTATATTCTTGCTTAAAGTCCGAAAGCTGTTAAGGATACAGATACAGGTAATGTGTCTGGCCTGATGGCAGGTGCCACCTAGGAAGACAAGATCTGGTGACAGAGTGACCCAAGTGGGGCAGGGGAAGAAAGCAGTGGGAGCAAAAGGGAAAAGGCCCAATGTGTACCCCACAGCGCTTGCCATGCCTCTGCTGAGACAGGAATCCATTAACTATGTGCATCAACTGCACTGATCAGTTGGAGGAAAATCTAATCCACTAAAAGAAGAGCAGGTGGACTGAAAAGACCAAGCATCATGGTTGGTGGGATCCATTCTGATCTGTCAGCTAGGTCTGTTCACTTCAAATGTCACTAATACGTGCGAATATTGCTTTTGCTTTTATCTGCAAATTTCACCTTCATGTGTTTATTTTTGCCTTGGCTTTATGGACGTGACTTAGCCAGCTGGAGCTGCATCTTTCAAATCACTGTTGTGATGAAAAGCAGCCTAAATCCAGGTGTTAAAGGGACTGCTGGACACAAGTTCACTAGGTCTCTGCCTGTCTCTTCAGTAAAGGTATTACAAATAAGTAGACAGCTAAGAAAAACCTTGTGTTTTTCCTGATTTCTGTTGTTTCCCATCTACTTCTGAGTGTTTGCTGGAGGGGGGGAGGGCACACAGCTCTGGGCAAGGGGAGGACTGGCTCTTTCCTAATTTCTCCCAGGGAAAAATGCCTGTAACTTGCAGCATGGTCAAGTTTCCTTCAGAAGAAACTATTCTGTGAGTAATGAGAAATAAGTTATGTTAATATGGAAGCTTTATACTTCATCTGTATTGTTTTCACCGCCACCACCCCCTGCTCCAAGTGATTGTTGCCATGATAACTGTTGGCCAAAGTCTTTCTACCCCTATCAAGGAACTGCATTTAACTGATGCAGTGCAAGGACTTTGTCATTAATTCTTTCAGCTTTTAAGGACCATTTATTCTATTTAAAACAAGCACACCTCTTGAAAGCAAACTCTGTGTAATGCTCCTAAGAGTATTTATGTTGCTAATGCTGGGAGCACCAACATTAAAAAAGAAAACCAACTTGCATTGTTCAATACTGCTTTGTGTGAATTGCCTCTTCAACATCTGTAGTACAAAAGCTTTTGCAAGTCTGAACTGTGCAGATCTCCAATTCCAGCCTTCTATAGCCAGAGGCAATTGTTACAGAACTAACACTCCGTAGTTTCTAGTGGCACTCTCTGAGAACCTAATGTGATCTAAAATGCTGACTTGGTATGAATGAACTTGCAATGTTTTTAAGCAGCTGTTTCTTTGACAACTTGACACTTAAAACTTGAGCTGTTGAAGATCGTGTGAGCTGCAAAGTCTTCGTCTCAGAGCATCTCCCTCTAATTCAAAATGCAAACAACTGAACAAAGTAACTCAGCTTTGGTATTTTCTCAAAATGGGAGAAGTGTCTTCAAAGATGTAAGTGTCTGAAATTGTTCCATTGCTTCTGAATCTGGGTTTTGCCACAGGCTTAGTATTTGGGGTATGGTGTTTGCTACTGTACCAGCTTCTTTCCAGAGATAAAGTTTTGGCTTTTGGTCAAACTGGAGGAGTTTTTCATTCTCTAAGTTGGAACTAGTTTGATGATTTTTTTTTTTTTTCTTTTTACTGACTGCTTAGGAGGCATAGCTTTTCCTTTAGCTGAATATGCTACACAGCAAAGAGCAACTTCAGCATTATTTACCTTCCAGAAGATTATATACGAGTGGTGTACAATATCTAGCAAGAGACAAAAAAACCTAAAAGCACAGGCTCTTAACTGCAGGTACGTAGAGAAGAAGCTAGCTTTTCTACTTGACATTTTTAGCTTTAATTTTTCATTCCATAAGCTCCGTTAATCTGCACTTGTTACTGTTGCAGTCAAGCCTGGTAGCAGTGAAATGTGGAAGGTGTGAAACGTGTTTACTGCCTCCTTGCTTGCACTGGCCCTTTTTGCCTGTTGCTTTGCATCACTTACTAACAATGCACCAAGTCATACTCTCTAGTTACCAAAAAAGGAATTTTCACTGAAGTACTCGATCTTGTTGACTCAGGCATCGTTCGTGTTCTGCAAGCAAAACAAAGTTGCTCTCTTCATGACTAGAATGAAGAATCCAGTAGCTTTTTTGTGTGTGTAATTTATCATTACTTCATTTCCTTCCTTTCATAAACCCATGAAGTTGTTGCTTTCTTGCACCTTCCTATTCTTTCAAGAGAAATAGGATTATAAGCCCTTCAGTCCAGGGGGAGAGGAAAAGGCAGGGTCTAAATTCCTTAGACCATTCGGAGTATGCTCTAGAAAACATCCTGAATCCCTTCCCTACAGAGAAGGGAAGGGTAAAGAAAGGAAAATAGGACTTAGAGCTGAAGGTTTTTTCAGTACTGTGAGTAGAGAGGTAGGTGTTCACAATTTAGGAAATGTTGGTAATTCTGAGTATTAACTGTGAAGATAACTACATATGATCACTTGTAACTGACTAGAATTATGACTCTAAATCATTTCAGCACGCTGCTTCCTGAGATAGCACTTGAACTAAAGGCACAAGCTTCTTTAATTAAAAACAAAAAAAGTTTAAAACCAAAGTATATTTTTGACTTGATGTTTTAAGTTTTACTGGAGGTATTAATGTGATTATCATACCACTTCAGTTATGTATTAGTAAGTATCCTTGTGTGGTTTAGAGTTTATCTCGGCTTTCTCTACCTTACCTTGTCATATATGCAGTTAAGATATTTATAAACATGAGGATTGCTATTTTGCTAAGGGAAAAGATGGTATTTTAACATGCAATTTTCAAGCTCAGTAGTTCAACTTGCTATGAAAATTGAGATGGGTGAGAATTGTGTCAGTGATGGCAATATTTTCTGACGTGTGGTGCCAATTTTAAGGAACACTGTCTCTAAATAAATAAAATGAAATAGCGGCTTTGGATGTCATCTCTATTAATTTCCAGAATAACTTATTCCTGAAATAATCATGAATGTTAATGGATCTATGGTCTGGCACAGACAGTTTCCAAACGCTGGACTGCAGCAGTGAAGTAACTGGATACTATTATGTGGCTCTTAACTCTTTACTGCTGACTCACTTTCTGGCCTCAGAGAAACCGTGGAAGCTGTTTCCTTTCATACAAAAGGAATGCAAAAGATTGCAAATAACTGAGTACGGGAGACAGAAGGCTTTGGCAATCTCTGTTTTTCACTCAAAGTTGTAAGGATCAAGGACCTCTTTTTATGAAGCCACATGAAAACTCCCTGCAGTCACTTAACTACAGATACAGAAATACATTTGATTGCAGGAAAATAAGAATTTAGTTTAGTGAAATATTAGATTTTTCTAGTTCAGGAGTAACTCAGTCTTCAGGAGGAATAGCATACAAGTGTGATCAGCCTAGCACACTTCCATCTAATAAGAACATCCTGTACACAGTGTAAGGGACAGTTTTTTCAGAGCTTGGCTACTGAGCAGCTCCCTTCTTGTGGGAGAACCAAGGTCTGATTTCTTGCTGTGGAAAAGCACAAAATAGCACTGTATTTGGTTTAGTGGCAAGGCGTTGGGGGTGGGGGGGTGTTGTGGGGGTGGCCTCTGTGAGTAGAGACCAGGAGTTGTCTCTGCATTGTACAGAGCTGCTTCCAGCTGGCTCCAAAATGAACCCACCATTGGCCAAAGCTGAGCCCTTCAGCCAAGTTGGTGGTGCCTCTGTGGAAATATATTTAAGAAAGGGTAAAAAAATACCATGCAGCAGCTGTGAGAGAGGACTGAGAAAAACGTGAGAGAAGCAGCCATGCAGACACCAAGGTCAGAAAAGAAGGGGGGTGGAGTTGTGTGCTACAGGTGCTGGAGCAGAGCTTCCCCTGCAGCTCATGGTAAAGACCACGGCGAATCAAGTTGTCCCTCTGTAGACCATGGAGGACCACACTGGAGAAGATATCCACACAGCAGCCCATGGAGGACCCCATGCCACAGCAGGTGGACATGTCTTGAAGGAAGCTGCAGCCCATGCAAGAGCAGGCTCCTGGCAAAAGAGAAGCCCATGCAGGAGCAGGTTTTCTGGCAGAACCTGTGGCCCATACGGGACCTGCTCTGGAGCAGTCTGTTCCTGAAGGACTGTGTTCTGTGGAGAGGCCCCATGTTGAAGCAGTTCCTGAAGGACTGTATCCTGTGTGAAGGGCCCATGCTGGAGCAAAGAAAAATTGTGAGAAAGAAGGAGCAGCAGAGAGGAACTGTTGTTGCCCTGTGCCACTTGGGGCCAGGTAGAGGAGTTGGGAATGAAGGAGTGAAGTTGAGCTTGGGAAGAAGGGGGTGAGGGGAAGGTGTTTTTAGTTTTGTCTTTGTTTTTCACCATCCTACTGTATTTTTAATTGACAATAAATTAATCTTCCCTGAGTTGAGTCTGTTTTGCTGGTGTCGGTAACTGGTGAGTGATCTCCCTGTCTTTATCTTGACCCACAAGCTTTTTCATCTTATTTTCTCCCCCTGTCCTGTTGAGGAGATGGAGTGAGAGATCGGCTTGGTGGGCATCTGGCAGCCAGACAAGGTTAACCCACCGCAAACACAAAACACTAAAAGTAAAAATAAGCAAAAAAACAAGCTGTCTGTGCTATAGGAGACCAGTAAAATTGGAAACAAATCTTTTGGAGTGTTTTCTGAATGGCTTCTCACAACTGTGTTTGCAGCGACAAAATCCAATCATACGCAGGACAGGGTTTATATTTTCAGTTGTCATTGATACAAACTATTTATTAACCTAAATCTCAAGCATGTTTTTTTGAAGGTCACCCATCAATCTGAGTCATTCATAATAGGCTCCACTCCTAATGTATTCTTGGTTAGCAACATTTATTAATAAATATTAATTCTCACTTGAAAGAGAACATTGAAATAGTACTGTTAGTTGTTTTATAAAACAGCTAATGAAATGTAACACTAGAAATGCAGTATGTCTTAATAGACTCCAGAATCAGGATAATGCGTTCTGTGCAGTTCCAACATAAAAAGTTGATAAATCATCAGTTTTCTAAAAAGTCTGCTTTAATAATCAGCATGCATTATGTATAGATTAGGTTTGGAGTTTTTTTAAGTAATGTAACTATTGTCACAGGTCGGTTGTGATTCTGTTGTGTGTTTAAAAAGAAAAAAACAAACAACTTAGATTCTCAGACAACAGCTATATTTAAGAAAACAGTAGCTTAATGATGTGGGTAATTGGTATATTATAGACCCAGAGAAATCTCAGACATCTAAGAAGTCCTTTAAAGTCTTGAAGTTAGGTATAATTATTTCTGACACATTTTGTAATTACACTGTGAAGTCCATAATCCTTTATGTTAAAAGCACTTCTAATTACAAAGCATCTTCTCTTGCATAGGCCCATGACTTGGTTTGCTGCTGCTCTTTATTAAGTAGTGTTTTTAAATGCTCTTCCCCATCTCAAAAATCAGGGCAGAATAAACAAGAAAACAATAAATAATCTTATTTAAATAGAAGGACTACTGATTTATTATTGAGCTAGACAAACTGAAGTCTACAGTCCTCTCTATTTTATTCCTGAAAAGCTAAAGTGCAAATGGCATCATTTCAGTGATTCCTGTACCAAATGTGCTTAATTTAGGTGCTCTCCCAGCTGCAGCTTTCCTGCTTTCTTGCCCGCTTAGGGAAGTTGCCTAGAAAAGCTGCCTAAAACAGTTGCAGAATATTGTTCTAAGCTGCACTTGACTCCCTGAGTGATCATGCTTTCCAAATAAAAGTCAGTATCTTCTAGAATAACGGATGTGTTTTCAGGGACAATTGATTATTCAACAATAAACCCATTTTATCTGACATCAGAAATTACTAAATAGTTGCTGCAAATAGCTAGCTATTCTAGTCACACAGAAAAGCCATTTCATCTTTGGATGGGATGATCAAGCTAGTTTTCCTCATTATTATAAGCATTTTCTGCAAACTACATTAAGATTAGAATTTCATCTAGATAAGAAAAGTACAGTCTCTAATAGTTTTACCTCTGTGACCATTGAATTCAGTAAACAATTCTCTCAATTCCTCCTAGTCTTATCTGGCCCTAACACTAAAACGTGTTTAGTTTTCACAAGAGTTGTGATCTGTGAAAATAAAGCAAGTTCTGTCACGAACAGCGTCAGGAATGACTAAAGGTGGTAGCAATCTAATGGATAAAAGTCACTTTTGTTGCCATGACTTCTACCTCTCCAAAGGGCTGGGTTTGGTGTTTTTGGTTTGGGTTGGGTTTTTTTTGGGGGGGGTGGTGGTGGTTTTGGTATTTGTTGGGTTTTTTTGCTTTTTTTCCCCCAGAAAATTCCAACTGCTACATTCTTGTTTTCACTTGGAAGCTCCCAGCACTTTTTGCACTGCTGCCGTTTTCTTTCATCTAAACCTTTCTCTATGTCCATTACCTAGATGTCACCAGCTTCAAGAGCACCCAATTCCTTCTGCTATTTTTCTGTACCTTGTCCCGGTGACCCCTTTACACTTGTGACCTGTCATGTTATTCCCCTCGTGGCCTTCCATCACCTTTTCCAGATTCTCTTTGGCCACGTTCAAACTAAAAATACTTAATGACTGATGAAGTGTGGGGGGAGGCAGGTGTTTAAGCAAATGTGAATTTTTAAAAAAGATATTTATATCTGTCTTGCTCTATCTGTAGTTCATATTAAGTCTTTTTATATAAAACTGGTCATCCTCCTTGTTTATGTAGCATTTTTAGCATAACCGTCCTCCATTCTAACCAAGCTGCTGTCCTGAGATAAAAAGCTTTTCACGACCTAGAGCTGCGCCCAATTCCTGACAGATCATACAGGCCACAGGCAGTATAAAGTCCCTATTCAGTACAGAGATGGGACACCACAATGAAATCATTTTACACAACAGAGATGTCTCTCTCTGCAAATCTTCTGTGCACAGGCAACAACTGCATCTCCACACCCTTCCCGCAAAGCAATGGCATTCAATTGTGCAGTCAACATATATTGTAACCCCATATCCTCCTGCATTCTGGTACACTGTTTAACAAACAGACCGTGAAACGGATTATTCACCGTGGGCGGGCAGTGGGTTGAGTTCTGGCCATGGGCCAAACTGACCTCTCACATTCTTAGCATTCATAAGCCTTTAAATCATTAATATGGTAATGCTGCTAATAGGCTGCAGTCCGAGGCAACGGGGCATGCACCCTCAGTGTCACTGAGTGGTTTTCTAAAAAAAAATGACCAGTTCTCTGTGTGTAAACGTTGTCTTCGCCTCCTAAGTCCCTGCTGGTAGCTCTCGGAGTACCCTACTCAGAGGGGGATGCTTCAGCTGCTTTTGTGCATTCAGTACCAGACCACATTCCTTCAGCAGCTTTACCCACCCACCCTTGACAGTGCTGCGGACTGTGCTGTTAAAAATAAGCCAGGCTTTGTCCAGTCGTAGCTTCTGCTGTGCTGTTTGTCCTGGGGCTGATGGACTCGCTAGGAATGGTGCTCTTCTTACAAATGTAATCTGAGACAATCATTTGTGAAGAAGGCTAGAAGCAATATGCTGATTTGGTTTGGACATATGTGCCAGATGAGTTGGATCTATGCTGGTAAGGGAAGGGTGGCAGCCAGGAGCCACTCACCACCTGAGAAAAAGGGTAAGGAAGAAAACTGCAGCTCACCTGTGAAACCCAAGTCCTGACTGGAACAATTTATAATTGATTTTAGCTGCATAACTATTATAAAATTAGTGTTTCTCACAGTAACATGAATCACTTTTACTTGGAAAGCTACACATTTCATCTCAAATATACGCTTTGCTTAGTAAGTGTTAAATAACTGACAGTCTAGACAGGATTCCAACCCTTTGTCTTAGAGTTCTATTGCTTTTTTTTTCTCAGAGAATAAAACCATGGAAAGTTAGTTTGTGTAATACAACCTACACCTATCCTTTCCCCCCTTCCCCTCCCACACGCTGCAGTACAGATCTCTGTTGCAAGGTGTTTTACTCAAGGGTCTTAAGGAGGCTGGGCTGGATGGTGCTGCATAAGATGCAGGTGCTCTTCTGCTTTAGCAAAAAAAGACAGGAAACAAAGTCTAGATCAGATCCATTGGTTGCGCTTGGACCTGATCAGCTTAATTCTAAAAATAAATGGGGGAAAATGTAACGAACCGGTGAATCTTTTTGATTGTATAAAAATCTGCAGGGCAGTCAAAACTGCTATCAGTTGGACGGAGTTTCAGAAATATTTCATTATACTGATTTGAATAAAACAATACCTGATGAAATTTAATATCCACAACTGCATAACACAGGGGAACACAGCTCTGCTGTCAGCAGTGAAGGGATCTAATTTAGCTGTCACCACTCTCAAAAGACATCTTGAAGGTAGTATGGATAGTTCAATGGAAAAAAAAGCGCAGCGGCAATGAAGAGGACAAACACAATGTTAAGATTTATTAGAAAATAAAGACCAGAGCAGGAAGCATAATTCAATGGCCATGATGTGAATACTGTCACTCCCATTTCACAGAGGCTACAGTAGAGCTAGTACACATAGAGAACGGTAATAAGCCAGGACTTTCAGAGGAGTGCAATGTCCCCCTCAAACACAGGGAGATTAATTAGGCTAATACTTTCAGCTCAGAAAATGTTGGACAGATAGGGAGAGAAAGAACAAAACAAATACTAAAATTTTCACCTTACACACAGCTACAATGGAACTGTTAGTCACTATTTCTCAGACTAGAAGAATTATAGGGCACCAAATTAAGGCATCAGCTTTACAACAGAAAGTACCGCTTCACAGAATGGAATTCAGTAGTGAGTGGCAGGCAATGCCATAGGAGACTTTGGAGGCCAAAAGTGTAACTGAGTTAAAAAAGCAATTACATAACTTAATGGATGCTTTAAAAGTATTATTAAATAATATGATCTAGGTCCATTCTTTGGTTCAACAAAGCCTTGAACACTGATTGCCAGGATGTAGAAGGGTATTTTGGGGGAAGCATTACCATACTCTTACCCTAGCACCCGTCACTGGCTACTGTCAGAGATGTAATTCTAGATCAGATGGATCTTCCATCTAATCAACACCAGCTGCTGTCAGTCTACTCATCTCGTCAGAACATGCTTTTTCTCCTGATAGTCTTTAGCATGACTTCTGGTTAAAAGACCATTTTGTCCTCATTCTGCTGTTTCCCATACTCAAAACATCGGGACTTTACTGATAAACTCTGCATTGTACTGGCATCTATTCAGAGCTGACTAAACTCCAGAAGCAAGTCAGCAATATCTCAGATTCATCACCCTCTGACAGCCGCACCACTCACTCACTGTGTGATACAGATAATGCAGAGTACACATTCCAGCTGAAATTTGTTTTCACTCTGTCCTTCAAACAGCTCAGTTCCCCAAAACCTCTGATGTGCAGAGAGGCTGGAGAGTTGAACGTAGATAAATTCCTGCCTTAATTTTGTACTCCCATAGTCTTGTTTGTAGCTGTAAGAAAACACTAACCAGGATATTTTACTGACTCTGTTGAACACACAGCGCAGCCCATTCTCTGCCTCTGTTTGTTTATGTAGCTAAGTGACCTATTAGAATGGAAGTTAAAAACATAGCCACACCAAACACGCATTCTGCCTGACAAAACAGGCAGGTACATGCCTTCCTCTTCTCCAGCTGGTACAGCTGTTACATAAAAATCACTACAACCAACTCTGCAAAAAGTCCTGGATGAGTTATTGTTAGCACTGAGGCTAAGCACAGGGAGAAACAAAGGACTGAAAGAAAATACGCGTTTCCAAAGGACAGAAAATGTGTTACAAATGAAAAGACAATAAGTGCTGGAAAGTGCAAAAGTGACTGAACTCCAACATGTTAATATTCAGGGCTGGACTTTTAGTGTTTTTCTGTTCGTCTTGTCAAACAGTGAGAAAAGCGTATGAAAATACAGCTCGAAACTCCTTTTGACAAGAGGGTGGAATCCCTCCAGTGTTGCTTCACAATCTCAGACACTTCAACCATAAACATATTTACCCCTGACCTGACATAGTGACCTCTGCTTAAACGTTAGGAAGTTCAGACCACATTTTGTGAGCTAAAACACAAACACCAACATTACTTCCGCTGACAGCTACAGTTATAAAGCAGACAGGTGAGCAGCATTAAAACAAACCAGAGTACTATGTTTGAGCATAGGTGGCAATTAGTGGCACCACAGCTTCCACAACAACAAGCTTGGGGGGGGGGGAGGAACAAAGCCAGAAGCTTTTTGAGGACCATATGAAATATAGTAGCTTTTCTAGGCAAAATATATAAGCTGCAAAACACCTGTAATAAATTTGTATGCTGGCATTAGCCTTATTAGACAGTATGCTTCTGTGTGTGTGTGTCTTGCTGTTTCCCTCCGACTTTGACCTGTTTGACCATGCTGTCGGGTTCTTGGGCTGTTTCTAGACTCTTCTGCAGCTGCAATATCTCTGGAACTCACATGCCTCTCTCAGATTTTGTCACAAGAGGTTGAAAGATTGAAAAGGAGGTGGCGGAGATAGATGGGCACACGCTTGCATAGAGCATGACTTCTCGTGCTTTGTATCCTCAGGAAGCCAGGCAAAAAAAAAACCCAAGGCCAAACATTTTAAGATTTTTTTTTCCATTTTTTAAACTTATGTGAAAAAATTTCAGACTAAAGAAGAGAGAAAGGAACAACATCCACCCTGGAACTTTCCTCTGAAAGGTGACTGTGGGGTTAGTGGCATTTACTAGCCTGCTACAAGCTATCAGAGTGAATCCATCATGTGGATTATATTTATTGCTTTGGTAGTTAATGCAAGTGCTAACAAGCTTTGTAACACTGGATGGACCCTCGTTGATATTCTTATGTATCAAAATACAGCATATTTATCACTCTGAAAAAGAGAATAGTAGATACCGTGTTAACTGTTCTGCTGTGACATGAATTCCTCTCTAGTCCTTAAAAACTCCAGTAAATAGAAATAGTCCTAGCAACAACCCTGATATAAACACAAATGTGTTTCCTGAAAAGCAGGAAGCAGCTTAACAATCGTATCATATGACCAGTTAAATACAGAAGAACTTTGCTGGGGTTTTTCCAGGGCATTAAAGCACATTTCCATGTGACTTTGTGGGAGATGACTATTGCCTGGGCTGCTGTTACTGGAAAATCCTTCCGCTCTGTAGCATGGACACCTTACACATTTTGTCCTGCCTTGTGAAATTCATCATCTTGTAGGTATCCATTTCCATTTTATCTTTTGCAAGAGCAAGGAATATTTGAGAAAGGCTTAAGAGCACTGGAAGCTCTGCAACACCACATGGCCCCTCCAGTTGGTCTTGACCATGAATGCATACGATTTTTTTAAAGAAGCGAAGCTGCATCTCTCACAGGAGCAATGTGACTGTGTAACTGTAACCTTTGCTGTTACTCTGTGATACAACTGCTAAGACTGGCAGCCAAGATCCTTGTCAGTGCTGACTAACAGGAATAAAGAACCACATGGGCTCTACCCATCACGTTGGAGGACCAAAGAGCTCTCCAGTGGAAATGAACTGTCTGAGCTAGAAATCCCAGGCTAATCCAGACTTGGCCTAGCAGTGAGATATTCCTTAATCCACATCCAGTGTATTGTAAAGGGTTATGCCACTCCTTAAAATACAAAGGTGGACCTCTGTTACTATTTAATCATTTGCTTCCACACCTGGGAGCAAGAGATACTTTGAGGGTGTAAGTCATGTAAACTGGCTGTTCAAGAAGCTGTCTGGAGCATGAATTCACAAAGTTGGGCTGATAGTTTGTTTACTAATTTTGCAGGTTGAATATATTAATTGATTTTTTTTTAACAACAGAAAGTGGAGTTAAAATTGCAAAAGAAGGAAAAACAATGAAGGGACTAAATCTGCAAGTGAAATCTTAAGGAAGCTTTCTTCCTGTTTTGTGCATGGTTAAAAAAAGGTATGCTCTAAATATTAAATTAGCCTATGAAGTGAATGGGAAGAAAAAAAAAGTCTATGACTTATGAAGGTTAGAATTCATAGATATTATAGGTATCTGACAAAGAGACCACACAGACAAATACAACAAGTGAAAATCCATTGTATGGAATCTACAGGGTGTTCCTATGTTAATCTACTTTTAGAATGAATCTCATGGACTCAGTCAGATGATGCACCCAGAAAGAAATCTTTAAAGACATTTAGGTGCCTTAAATTTCCAAGAGATGTTTAGCGGGGGTTTAAAATACATCCAGAAGTAATCCATAGCAGTTAAGTACATAGTAGGATTTTGAAACACCTAAGTGCCTTTAAAATCCCAGACCAAGCCTGCAAAGACTTAAAGAGAATGTGTAGGCTTTTGCAGACATGGGTTATAATGGCACCTCCACCTCCTAAGTCAGCTGAACTACTAAGTAAACACGAGCATGGATGAAAAGGATTTGAAGGTACATTTACATTCAATGACCAACAAACGGGTGTTGCTTCTTTTCAGATTACTAGCAATAAAACACAGAGAAGCTGCAGGTTGATTCAGGTCTGACTGAATATTAAAATGTATTTATATAGCTATAAAACGTATACAAGTGAGAAGCAAATATGTTGAGTAAACTGTTGCTCACCTTCATCACACACATGGTTCTACAGTCTTACACGTACTTCAGTGGCTTACTTTGTATGTGTGGGAAACTGGCTGAAGTTTTGGCCTCTGAACAGTGTTTGACCAGCTGTTTCTCCCAAAGAGCAGACAAACCTTCCAAAGATGACAGACACTGGCAGTGCAGCCTATACAGCTTTTCAGGAGGTACATGAACTAATGGGTCTACTACAATACACTCTCATTGCTTGTTTTACCCCCTCATTGGCCTACCTATGTCCATTTTTTCCTTCTTATTTTATTCTCAAAATATCATTTGATTCAGATAATCAGATGTTCTACTGCTGGGTTATGTGATTCAAGACTTATCTCCAAGAACACAAAGGAGCAGTGGCAGGTGGGGAACTCTAATAACATACCCAGAGAAAAGGAGCCCTTGCCCCATCTCCTCCCAGAGAGGGATCTGGATTCAGGAACGCGGGGATTAGGATCAAAGGCAGACAAACAGAGTCCTCCTTGGAGGCAGGCCATTGAAGAAATAGGCTGCCCCCTTTGATCCCTCAGTTTTTATACTAAGCATGATGCAGATGGGATGGAATACCCTGTTGGTCAGTTTTGGGTCACCTGTCCTGTCCGCTCCTCCCCGCAGGTGGGACCCCACTGCGTTTTTCAGCCTCCAACCCTCCAACGGGGCAAATAACAAAAGTGAGCTGGCCTTGGGTGTCATAGCAACAAGTATAAGCACGAGCCTCTCTGCATACCATTCCTTGGCATCAACTATAAACACAGGTCTTATCACTCTGAGAGCGAACAGTTTCTGCACAATATGCTGTTCATTTCAAGTAGTTAGAAGAGGCTTAGCTGCAAAGTAAAATTACCGAACAGAAAATTGATTCTGTCTTACCCCAAACCAGGACACACCCATCACCAACAGTCAATGGGAGAGGCTCCATGGATCACCATACAGAGAGGGGTTACCGCCTGCAGGGGTATGGGACTCTTAAGGGGACTGAGGGGAACAGCATCTTTGGGATTGTACAAGATGACTTATGGGATGTCTAGAGGAGGAATCAAAGGTGAGGGAAGAGGGGGATAAAGGTGGTTTGGTATTGAAAAATAAAAGGATACAGGGCTAAAATAGTCTGGTTGTGTGTAAACAGGTTGCTGGTCAGTATGCCTGTCTGACTATGCCTTGCACCTGACCACTTCAGTCTGTCTTGTCATATTAAATTTTATTTTAATTGTTTTCATAGGTGAGAGAAATATACACATATTCCATGTGTATGTTGTCTGAGTGCCAGCATTTAGAGGTGGGGACCACAAGTCATAGGGGCCTGTGTGTCTGTGATGGAGCAACTGGAGAGACCGGAGTGCATGCACATTATGTGGATCTGTATGTCAGTGTGTGGTCACTAGTAAACACCAAGCCAGGCTAGCTGGAGAGTAGGGTAAGAATCTTGGGAGTCAAGTTTTGGCATGGCCGTAAGTCCAGGAAAGAGATGAGAAGATCTGTGAGTTGGCTACTGGAGGGACCAGGGAGTCCAAGCCAACTACCGGAGAGACTGTGGTGAGGTCTGGGGACCAGCTACTGGTAAGATGACAACCCTGAACCAGCTACCAGAGAGACCTGTTTGCCTGTTTGTGTCTCTGTGTAAGGCAACTGGGGATCCAGGGGCCAGCTACTGAATAGTCTTGAGTGTCCTAAGACCAGCTACTGGAGGAGGGAGCCATAGTTTTTGTGTATGTGTGTGTGTGTGTCTGTGTCTGTAGGTCTGAATATCAGCAACTGGAGGGGAGCTGTGGGCCTCTGGGGATAACATTTCCAGGTGCCAGCAACAAGGAATACTTTGGATCAAGGGTCAGCTACTGAACAGGATGAGTGCCTGAGACCAGCTACTGCAGGGATCCATCTTGTATAGATGTATACAAATACACATGTAGTTTCCATTAACGGGCTTCTGTCCTGATCAGCCAGAGAGGGGAACAGGATGAAGCTGTTAGTGCTATTGGTGTTTGCATAAATGCTGTGTTTTCTGCCTGTGTCAATTAGTGTGGCCAGCTATGTGTGTACATGTGTGTGTGTGTGTGTGTGTGTGTGTGCATATGCATGAGCGTGTGCCTATTGAGAATGCACACTTAGTCTTACCACTAGCTGGACCTGGGAACTAACTGAATTTTAAAAAGTGGCATGCCAGCAGAAATGATGGCAAGTTGATGGCAAGTGTGAGCCACACAAGGATCTGCAAAGCGTGGGGAAAGCCAGGCCTGGAAGGCATATTCAAGGACATATAGATTCAAGCAAAGCCCAAGACGACCTTACTAATCAGGCTACTAAACAAATGACTTGTTCATGGACCTCTTCCAAAAATGCAGATCACACACAGAAGGACATTTATATGAGTCCTTCAGCAGAGAAAAAGGCACATAGTATCCAATCCTGCGCTGGTGGCTGCTTGCAAGACAAACACACTGATCCTCCAGCTGCTTCACTGATGTCAGAAAGACATTTGACACAGCCTAGCATGGTGCGTGGAGGCTGCTCGGAGGTCATTTGCAAGAAGCTGCTAGCCCTCTGAAAAACATTTATGAAAAAGCAAGTTTGGAGCCCAGAGCACACAGTCTGGTTAACATCACTCATGTCACAGCAACACAAGGGCAGGCAATAAGGACGTGACCTCCCAGCCTAGGTATAGATTTTGGGTTATTTATTGATTGATGGGCATTATCTTAACTGTATTCAAGCTGGAGAATGCACCTAAAATTCTTCTCCTGGAGAGTCCCTGCTGGGTCATCTTTGATCAAGCAGATAATGAGGTTCTGTAACTCTGGCCTCAGGGCTGCTCTTGCACAACAGCAGAGATGCGGTCAGACAGTAAAGATGTGCATAGACAGATGAATGCCTCCCATCAGGGCTATATATCAGAATAGGCTGGTAGACAATGGCATCCCACATCCCATGGAAGAGTCACACCGGCATTAAAACAGGCAGCCAAGTTAGGCAGCTTTTCTCTACCTGGGAAACCACACAACAGCTGCCTAAAGGGATCATAAAGGAGATGTAGCAGTTGTAGGAACTTGTTTCCTCTCCGGAGGGGAAAGAAAATCTCCCTTTTCATTAAAAATCAAGCTATTCAAACTATGCATATTCCAGGGCAGTGACATGAGCTTTTAGGAAAGTCACTCCATAAAGACTGCTTGCCTTCCCAGTTGTAAGTTTTCACGCAGCGGCTTATTATCTGCTGGCAGAACCGCCTCAGAAAACAGCGATGCAAAGATGGCCATTGGCAAGGCGTTGAGGAGGTCCACCTATTTCTTTGGATGCTGCCACTTCAGTGAAGGCTGCAGCCTGCCCGGCCGACGGGGCAGCAGGCCAAGGAACGACAGGAGAAGGCCACGATGTCCGCCTGCAGACAGAAAGGCGTGGGGGGCACTCCTTCCTCGGTGGGTGAAGGTGACATACCCACCTTCCGCCAAACACGGTTTGGGTGAGAAGCACAGCGGGGGACGGCAGCCACCTCCGGGGCCGGAGAACACGCACCCCGCTTCCCCGGCACCCCTCATTGCCCGTGAGGAAAGCTGCGAGCGGCGGACGTTGCGAAGCGAGCCGCCGCCGGCGGTGGTGGTGGTGGGGGGCGGCCGTTGGCAGAGCGCGCGCGGGGCGCCGGCCGTTGGGCGAGCGGCGGCGGCCGTTGAGGGGGGGGTTAGGGGTGGGGTGGGGTGGGCGCGCACCGCCCCGGAGCCCATAAAGCGCCGCCCGGCGGGCCGGCGCCGCGCATAGCCGGGCCGGGCGGCGGGAGAGCTGAGCTGAGGCGTCGCCATGAGGGAGATCGTGCACATCCAGGCGGGCCAGTGTGGAAACCAGATCGGGACCAAGGTGAGCCCTGAGGGGAGCCGGGGCCGCCCGCTGCCTGCGGAGCCGCTAAGCGCCTGGCCGGATGCTCCCGGCCGCTTACTCCGGGCCGTTTCGTCCCGCGGGGTTGGGTTGTGGCAGCCGGCCCCCCACCGCCCTCCCGTGCCCCCGGGGCGAGCCGCTGCCGAGGGGCGCCGGGCGCGCTCGGGCCGCGGGGCACCGCGCATCTCGCCTCTCCCCGTGACCATAAAAGGCTTTGGGAAGTACCGAAACCAAACGGGACTTTTTTTTTTTTAATTAATTAATTTTTTAATTATTTTTATGTTTAAACTGGCCAGACCGTGGCTCAAAAGCGGGCAAGGGCGGCCGAAGCCCGAGCAGCCCCCTCCGAGCACCGAAACTCCGCAGCCCGTCCGGGCGAGGAGTTGGGCGGCCGCCGTTTGTCCGTTGGGTTTAAATCCTGGTGCCTGCACAGCTCTGCTCGCAGCCCCGTCCCGTCCCGGGCAGGGAGGGGCGGCGGGCACGCCAGGAATCCGGCAGCTGCGGCCGGGCCGAGCCGCGGGACCGCCGCCCCCCTCGCCCGCCATGGGGCCGGGGAGCTGGGCAGGGATCCCGGTGCTCCGCAGAGGAGTTCCCAACCCACTTCTCCTTTTCCTCCCTTAGTTTTGGGAAGTGATAAGTGATGAGCATGGCATTGACCCAGCCGGAGGTTATGTCGGTGACTCAGCGCTGCAGCTGGAAAGGATCAATGTCTACTACAATGAATCATCGTGTAAGTGTGGGATGGGGAGGGGTGCGGGAAAGAGGACTCTGTGGGAAGGGGCACAGAAATCTGGGAGTGAACGGGTCTGTGAAGCTGTGTTACACATCTGGTCATGCTCCTCGCGTGCCATCAGCCCCATAGCTGATCCCAGCTCACCCAATTATACACAGGAAAGATTATCTACTGTCTTATAAACTGATAACTGGGTGTTACTTCCCCAGGCAGAGAGAAATGGCACAAGGGGCTGTCCTTAGGGTCTGGAGGTGGAGGTTTGTTTATTATTTAACGCTATGCTAGGCATTTTATCTTCTAACATATGATTATTTCATCAGATGTGTCTTATCAATTGCCCCAAATTAAACCATTGGTTATATGAGCCTGCATCTGTAGTACTCTGTCTCTCGTTTCATGACTGAGAGGGTTGGGCCACAGGTAATGGAGAACTCAATGGTGATTCAATAACGAGATGCCAAAGGTGCCCAAGTCCTCTGAGTCAGTCTGGTGTTGCAGGGAGTTAGCAATGTAAAATAGGGATCATGAGTCCTTTGGTCTGTTGACATGAACCTGCAAGTGCAAACGTTTCACCTTTTGTCCTGCTCAGGTTAATTAATATTATTTACCTGAGTTTCCTTGAACATTTTCAAGTGGATACAGATTCTTTGTTTTGTGCTTTGTGGTAGATGTGCTAATCTACTACTGTTTGCCACCTACACCAAGTAGCTCTTCCAGTGGAGGCGAATCCTTCAAGCATAAAAGCTTGTGAGATGTGTTAGGATCACCTGAACATAAACCCTTCACTGACCCCATTATTTACAGAAAATATTATCTACTTTCTTATAAATAACATGTCAACTATTTTTTTCTAATCAGAAACTTCCCTCCCTCACATCTATTGCTAAAAAAGAGCTTACCACCTGTAGGTCCCAAAAAACAGGTCTGTTTTTTAAGCAGAATTGATTTGTTCCTATGGTGCTGGCTTTTTTCATCACCATGACTTCCTGTATAGGAAATATTTATATATGTGCAATCTATTTTTGACTAATAATGTGAGACATAACATATTTGTGTATTGAGAGCTATGACTGTGTTGGCTTATTTCAGAACACTAAGGGCATACTTACTTTTTATTGTAGCCCAGAAGTTCGTACCAAGAGCAGTCTTGGTGGACTTGGAGCCGGGAACCATGGATAGTGTGCGATCTGGTCCTTTTGGTCAGCTCTTTCGGCCTGATAATTTCATCTTTGGTATGTGGACATCACTTTTTAAAAACCAAAACTATCCAACAGGTGTTTCATTACCAAGTGAATGGTCAAAATGCATTTAAGCTCCCTATTCCAAAGTGATCTTTAGTACTGACAAATCCTAATAGCTTAACAATACAATTCCAGTTATTTCTAAGTCAGCTAAAAGATCCCGTTAACTGAAAAAGTCATTCCTCTGGTAATCACTCGTTCAATTAGCAAGCTACTGAAAGTTTCCGATGGTATTCAGATAAAGTACATTTGCTTTCCATATATATGAACTCCAGAGAAATCCTGAGACTGCTTCTTTACAACAAAATGCATGGAAATTCTCAGAAAATGGAGAGGGAGAAAAAAAACCAACCACAAAGCAACCAGACTACTCTTCACTTGAATTCACATTAAATGCTTGAGCATGAAATTGTTTATAGGCTGTGTAATTCAACTTTTTCAGCAGACCCTTACAGTATAGTAAACAGTGGAGGAAGAACAACTGCAATATGGAAAACACTGACATATATAGCCAGTAACTGGGTTATTTTTCAACCTAATGAGGAACGGTCAAAGAGCACGAGGGGAACTTCTGTTTTTGCAGTGCTCTTCCAGAGGGTTGTTTTGGCCTTTACTGTTTTGCTTTGGACTTCTGTAGTACTTTCCATCTAAGCTTAAAAATGCAAATTACCAGGATTAAATTTCATAGCATCCTTATGAAGTACAGAAGCATTATTGGTCCTTTTGCACTAAAGGAGAAACAGCGTGTGAAAGTTAAGTGATCCACTTGCTGAAACAGGAAGCCTGAATGAAAGCTACCATGAGAACTCTCCTGTCCTTTTGGTTTCCACACAAAACACAGTTCCTCCTGCTAAGGCAAGCTTAGGTTGCAACTTAGTTTGGTATAGTGTGTTAACATAAGGAAGGAACAATGCCAGGGACAGACAGTGAAAAGATAAACATTATTTGGGTGGTATAAAACAAACTTAAATCTGGCTTGTTGCTGTTGAGGTGAGGAGTAAGAAGCCATACAAAGTCACTTTCAGCCTTTGACTGAAAACTTTTCATGCTATCCCTATCGTTCTCCTGTGTATTCCATGGCAGAGATGTTAAAGGTCTCTTTCAAAGGAATTTTAAGTTACAACATGTAGAAGTAAGCTTGGGGAGAAAAGCCATAGGTATAGTCAGCTTTATGAAGTATGATTCTATATTCAGGTTTTTCCTTTCACTCCCTTTCTCCTGCATGGACCGCAGAAGCCCTCTGAAAGTGAATTCACCTGACCTATGGAAATATCTGACCTGGAGCTTTACAGTTTGGCATACCACCAGTAAACCAGAGCAAAATCAATTCAGAGTGTCTTTAACAATAGTCCAGTTCACTTTACTCCATTCCTGCCAAGCTAACAATGAACCAACAGCATGTGATCAACTCGTATGTGACAGAGGCCCCTGCCAGCATCAGGCACTGTCCTCCCAACCTGCTGAATAATGCAGAATGACTGCCTGAGCGCTGAAGTAATGATCTTCTGTGTCAAAAGCCAACAAAGCATTTTGTTTTCTCTTTCAAAAATCTGGCCTGGGCCCACAAAGGATTTTGTGGCAGAAGCTGGCAGTTCCGTACTTGCTATACCCCAGGCTGTTAAGGCTCATTCTGATGGAGATGTTTTCTGCCTCTCCTACTATATACTTGCATATGCCTATGTCTCCATAGCAAGTAACTGTGGACTGTCAATCAGGATTTCATTCATGTATGTTGAGTACATGATCACACACTCCAGATAGATACCATAATTTTAGCTCAGGCCAGCAGGAGATTGAGGTGGACACAAAATAATCCTTGTGCTTTAATGCTTGTATTGACAAGGTAGTGAACTAAAAGGTGAAGAAGTGCAGGTGGAATGAACTCGCTGTACAAGAGCAGCAGGTCTCCTGGCCACCTAACAACATATGATTGCCCACCAGGAACTGCTGTGATCTCCTCTTGTTAACCAGTTTTCATTTGTACTTTTTTGCATTTGTCACTCTTTTCTTGTGTACACCCTTGCCAACTTTGCTGCATAGATACCACCCCAATTTAAGTTTTCTGAACTGGTACGGGCAACCACAAAATGGCTGTTAGCCAGTCAAAGGAGCTGTCCTTCCCTCTCTAAATCATACCATGTGTTCTGTACCAAGGCTGTTCACATTGAGATTCTAAGTGTTAGTGTGCAAGCTACTGATGTCTCTTCCCAGGTTTGTCTTTTATTTCAAGCAGCGGAGAGAGGAAATTAGTGAAAGATTGCAGGAAATAGTTGTGATTTTAGGGCTTGAAAAATAAATTGACCGTTAAACAAATGGCTTCTATGCATGTGCAGTTCAACCTGAACATGTGTGATAATCCTACAATGGGTTGGAGAGAGAAATAGTGGTAGAAGGATCTGGAGGTATCAAGAGTGCAGATAAGTTGTGGGATAGCTTCGTGTAGACTTCCTTTAGATCTCAGTAAGTGCACAGTGAGAAGAGGCAGAATGCTAGAGATGGGCTGTATACAACGCAGAGCTTCCAGGATTGGCAAAAGATCTGCCAAGTCCTGATTTTTGTGGACACAGGCTCATTTTCCACCTAGAGATTTAGTTCTGGTGGAATTTGATCATTTTATGTGGTTGTCTAAGATTTTCAGAGGTCTGGTAGGTACCTGATAAGTGGAGGGCATCCAGTGGGGTTTCACAGAATCGTGATCAAGATTTCCAGGTGTATGGCAGCCTTGTCAGAGCGATGGCACCTCCAGACTGTACTGTATTGTCATGGGTAAGAAGTCTGGAGCTTCCGTGGCTTATTGTACATGTTCTGTGTGGTGATGGTGGTCTTACCAGTTTGATAGAGCCAGTCAGTTTGGAAGTATTGGGTTACTGGGCATATATGTGTGCACAGCAGTAAATTTCAAAAGAAAATGTCGGAGACCCTAGGCAGGTGGCTGACTGGTGGACAAAGTGCAGTGTCACCACAGGAGCAGCCAAGAGTTGTGGACTGGAGGAAAGCTGTTGGTATTGGTGTAGGCAGCCACTGCTACAGTTACGCTCAGCAGTTTAAATACAAAGGTCTTATTAGTGCAGTAGAGACAGGTGGCTTCTGGGAGTTTGAGTCAATCAAATTAAGACTGAGGGAGTCTAGCACAGGGGACGGCCCAAAGGAGGACAGGTCCACCTCTGTATTAGGCGTTTTACCTCCAAACTTAGTCTGCGAACTAATCAAAAGCAAGTAAAATCAGTCTCTGTGGATTTCTTCTTTTTTTTTCCAAATATTTTTTCCACATTTGTGAGAGTAATTCCCATTCTCCTCTTACCTTGTTCTTTGTTCCTATTTTCCCTTCTATCCTATTCTCCATTCTCTCTTTATCTCACTGCCCACTGAAGAAGGACAATACCATGTTTACACAAGAGGCAATCTGCAAGAGAAAGCCCTAAACTCAGAATTTGGCTTTGTTAGGATCCTTCTACATCTCGGAGTGATGTCTGCTTGTTAGAGTGCAGCCTGATGTGCTGCCCTATCTGTAGTAGGGGATCTGCTCAGGCAGTCCGCAGATGGTTACAGGCATGTTTAATTCTGGAAGGATATTATGCTGTGCTTTGCCCAGCTGGACAGGAAGTGCTGAGCTCACTAGGTTCAAAGAAAGAAAAATACAGCAACGTATAGAACAATGCATTAACTAACCAAATACATCATGAGGAAACCAAGCATTTATGCAGTGAAAATAAAGTGCATCATATTTAAACAATATCCCAGCAAGCAGTTTCCCTGATGTCATATGTTTGGCACCAGCACAGTGCACTGGGAATTGAAAGGAGACACGGTGATAGGAAGGAAGGGGAAGGTCTTGGAGAACAACGCAGAAGCTGACAGCCCTATACCTAATTTTGAAACTATTGCTCTTTCTGAATACCAGTCACAAGAGTTACCGCTAAGTGAGTTCAGTGGCACAATGTATGTATGTAGCAGTCACTGTGAGGAACGGGAGTATTAAAAAACTGGTCTCCCTTTTAATCCTCCTTGTTATCTAAGTAGTAACAAAATAGTGACATAGCAAAGGATTCAGATTGTCCATCTTAATAAATTGTGTGGCACATAAATGGAAAATGGAAGCCTTGGGGAGAAAATAAGGGGCTCGTCAAACATCAGTGATCCAATTTTGCAAGTTGCTTTGCAGATCCTGAAGCATAGCGAGTTTGTAGGGAAACCAGTAAAAGAAAAAATGCGCTTAGTAACTTCCAAGTATTTGAAAAAACATTCCTGAAGCTTCTGTCGATCAATATTTTCATTCAGGCTAGGTAACCATGAGTTAAAAAAAGCAATAGTTCCTTGTATAACAAGTTAAATAGGACTTCTGAAGCCCAGCCTTATCCTTGAATGACAACAATGCCTCAGTGTCTCACAGGAACAGTCCAAGAACCTTTCATTTAGAAATGTGTATCTGTGATTTAGCTTTGTATACATCATGGTCCTTATAAACAGAAAGTATTTAAATATTAAACAGTCATCTTGTGTTTATGGAATAAGCAGGATTGGGAGCGTGAAAGCTTTCAAAACAAGGAGTCAAGGCCATCTTTGCATTTATAGAAGGTTAAATGCCAAAAAAGAAAAACAAGCACCCAAAGGCATACATGAAAACTACCAGAGATTTGAGGGGAAAGGAGACTATACAAAAAGTTTCTGTTGATACTTCCAAAGACATTTGTAGGCAAAATTGAAGAGCGCAGTTATCTACCTGACAGATTTATAGCAGCTTTTGTTACAAATGTGAATCCATTTGGTATGCAAATACCAAACGTTACCAATAATTTTGCATGTTTTCTTTCTCTATTGTGTGTTATTTTAGGACAAACTGGTGCAGGAAACAACTGGGCTAAAGGACACTATACAGAAGGAGCAGAGTTGGTTGACTCTGTACTTGATGTAGTAAGAAAAGAGTGCGAACACTGCGATTGCTTGCAAGGATTTCAGCTCACTCATTCCCTGGGAGGAGGGACAGGGTCTGGCATGGGGACCCTACTCATCAGCAAGATACGAGAGGAATATCCGGACAGGATAATGAATACCTTTAGTGTCATGCCCTCTCCAAAGGTTTCTGATACAGTGGTGGAGCCTTATAATGCTACGCTCTCGGTCCACCAACTGGTTGAAAATACAGATGAAACCTATTGCATTGACAATGAAGCTTTGTATGACATTTGCTTCCGCACGCTGAAGCTCACCACTCCAACATACGGTGATTTAAACCACTTGGTTTCTGCTACCATGAGTGGTGTAACTACATCCCTGCGTTTTCCAGGCCAACTAAACGCTGACCTCCGGAAGCTGGCAGTAAATATGGTCCCTTTTCCACGCCTTCACTTTTTCATGCCAGGTTTTGCTCCTTTGACAGCCCGAGGCAGCCAACAATACCGAGCACTCACCGTTCCAGAGCTCACCCAGCAGATGTTTGATGCCAAAAATATGATGGCGGCCTGTGACCCAAGACATGGGCGATATTTGACAGTGGCTACTGTCTTCCGCGGTCCCATGTCCATGAAGGAGGTTGATGAGCAGATGCTGGCCATCCAGAACAAGAACAGCAGTTACTTTGTGGAGTGGATCCCAAACAATGTCAAGGTGGCTGTGTGTGACATACCTCCTCGTGGCCTCAAGATGGCTTCCACATTCATTGGCAACAGTACTGCTATTCAAGAGCTCTTCAAAAGGATCTCAGAGCAGTTTTCGGCCATGTTCAGGAGAAAGGCCTTCCTCCACTGGTTCACAGGAGAAGGAATGGATGAGATGGAATTTACAGAAGCAGAAAGCAACATGAATGATCTGGTTTCAGAGTATCAGCAATACCAAGAAGCAACAGCAAATGATGGAGAGGAAGCGTTTGAAGATGATGAAGAAGAAATCAATGAATAAAGAAATTAGGTGCGCTATTTTCCAGGCCAAATTCTCGAATCAGGATTTCTAATAATTAGGCTTATAAATCTGTATTTAGGCTTCAAAACAAAAAAAAAAGAGCGCATGAGTCTCAGATGTTAGAGGTGCTCTCGAGGTCACTGAGAACCAAGGACATTTAGCATTTCTGGAAACCGGGTCATTTCTATTCATGAGACAAATGTAAGGCATTCAGTTCAGACTTTGGCTTCAGAGTCTGAACACAGAGATTGCTAGTTTGGGATCTTTTTTTTTTCCAAACAAAGCTTGTCATCCCTGAAGTTGTACACGAGAAGACATAAAATAGGCATGAAAATCTACAAAATAGAGCTGCACTATATTCATCCAGTTATGAGTAAGAAAATCTTGTGGGTTTGAAGTATTCATTCTGTACCGAATGTACAATACTAAACTGCCAGGAAAAAAAATTTATTGATAATAAAAAGAAGAAAACTTTTTTAGCTATTCTGTACAGTAACTGTTAACGGTGATATTTGACTCCAGTCCTCTAAAAACAAAATAAAAAAGATTAGTATCCTCTCAAGCAAAAGTGTTTTGGGCAGTCAATGCTATATTAATATCCAGTGAGCTGCAGGCCAGAGGCTGGATTTATGCTATGTGACTTCACCACTTGCTGCTGAATAATCACAGTTTATATGTATGAAATCTACCCATTTGTGATGTGTTCTTTAAGGACCCTTGGGGTTTACAGTGGCACCCCAATATCTTGCCGGTCTTCTGTCTTTCTGGCTGTGACCAGTTACTGGTGCTATTCCTATCTCCATTCCACCTAGCCCATATAGCTGAAATTCAGATACTCCACAGAACATGGTGGGAGAGGGCACATTGGCTATGTGTCGATATATCTGACTACCTAGGTTTATGAGTTCACCACACATACAGATGCTATGCATGTCTGTCTGGACAGATTAAGGTTAAAGTATAATAAATAAAAGTATTTATCTACAATATTCAAAACAGCTGGCAAAATGAAAGACAAACAACAGTTTATCTGCTTACACTAAAGCCAAACCAGAAAGGTCTCTGTCTTACCCAGCTGACTTGCTGCCTTGACAAAGTGGCTGTTGGGCTTTTGCTCTTCGTGCGTGCTTTATGTTTCTGCTCGTATCTATTAAACAGCCCTTCTCCATTAGAGAACCTCTACCAGAGAACACTCTGTCTACATGGAGTCTCTTATTTAGGTCAGTTTCTAGGCAACAAAACAAGCAAACAAAAGAGAAACCCTTGAGAAAGCCAAACTTTAAATGTTTCAGCAACTCTTTGCTCTTTTTCTTCTCGCTTTCAGAAGCACTTTCTTAGCAAAACTGTTGCTCAATACTTAAAAAGGCACTTTACAAACATAGTGTAATTTCCAAAGATCCATTGCTCCTAATAAGATGATGTTATGTTTTGTTAGTTTGGGTTTCAGGGAATAAGACAGCATTTTATAAATGGTATGAGCTGGGCAACTGTTAATCACAGGAGCTGTAAGCAGCAAGAAAGCCATGGGAAGCACAAATGTTTCCTGTTCCTCTTCAGTCAACCAACTCTAATCATCTTCCTTTTCTGACACAAAACTGGAACTTGTTTTAGTGACAGGTTTGATCAACAATCTCTTTGGTTGTACTTCCTTTCAAATAATTTCCTGCTTTTTTCCTTGGAAACCTCGCTTTTGAAATCTACCTGCTAAGTGCCATCTAGCTTTGTTCCTTTTCTTTTCACATTCCTCACCTATGTGTTTTTCATTTTCCCCTCTAAGTTTTTCAATCTAGTCTCTTGCACCTTCTCTTTCTGTGCCTACCCCACCTTCATTTTCTCTCCTTTTTATTGCTTTGCACCTGGCCCCAGAGAAATATGTAGGAGCAGGCTGCCAGGACAAGCCAGACCTAGGAAGGTCTACAAGTGCAGCTCCCCGTACCACCCAGACACAAACACCTCTGCCAGCATTAGGTGGAGGGCAAAAAGCCAGCAACCTACACCACTTGAAAACAGGGAGTGGGTGAGGTGTGCCATGGGAAGGTGTGCTATCAGGACAGAACCAGGAATTGAACCTGGTGGGCCACTTCCTTTGCAAAGTTGCTCTGGTCAAAGCCAGCAAGGAGTGGGGCAGACCCTCAGTTTACAGACACAACCACCCCTGCACAGGCTACCCTAACCAAGCTGCCATAGGCTCTTCATTTCTCTGCATCCTGAAATTGCTTCTCTCCATTTTTCCCCTTGCATTTGTATCTCCTTAGGGAAAGGTGATCACCTCCAGGGAATAGGGCCAGGCTGGGAAAGAGGGTCTAAACCTGCTCCTTCTCCCAGCATTGGGAGGCGCAGGGACCTCAGTGGCTGCCTCTGTGCTCCACAAGCCCCTACTAGTTGTAGCAGCACTGCTCAATGTGTTTGCAACAAAAATTAATCTGGCCTCATTGGCAGCCACAGCACAGACTAAACTAAGTTTTCTTGATTTATGTCAAACCACCTGAAGTCTTAAATTTGTGAGTAGGAGGAGGCTAACAGCCCTCTTCAAAGAAACAGGTTGTGTAAACAGCTTTTTTTTTCTCTCTTTTCATATCTTTGTTTTGATTCCAAAATCCCAACATAGTCAACTTCTGCCACTTTTGGCACAAAACATTAAGGCTTTCTGAGGCAAGACTATACAAAGCAAGTTGATTCTCTAAAATCAGGCCAAAGGCACTTGACTCTTCTTTACATTATCATATGCTCATTAATTGCCTGCTGCAACTAAGCAAGAGTGAAATTTAGAAGTAGAGAGCACAAACAGCAAGTAAGAGAAAACATTTCTTGGAGAGGAGATGATTCTTTTACAGCCTGGTAGTGGCACTGTGAAGAGTTAGGTTAGGGGTTTTTTTGGGGGGGTGGTTGGTTGTGGCTTGTGTTTTTGGTTGTTTTTGCTTTAAGGAATGAGCAAATGCAGAATTCTGATCTTTAAGACATAAGCACATTTAGTCCTCAGTACTGGCTACAAATTGACCATTACAAACAAGAAGTATTCAGCCAGATGGGGAGGCGGAATAGAACAAATGAGGCATTAATACAGAATACATGTAAGGTGCAGCACTACAGCATATGCACAGAAAGCAGTCACTACTTTACCGTGTGTGCAAGATTTAAGTTTACTATTGCAATAAATCATTCCAAACTTTGACTCCAATAATAAAGGAACCGAAGTTTAGTTTTATTCAGGATGCTTTCTTGTTTATCATTCATTCTACAACAACAGAGGCAATAGGGGTACACGCAACTGCTGTTTAACAACTAAAAACGCCCAGTAAATATGCTCTCAATTGCTGTATTTGCTCTGTTTTCCTTGTTCCTCTTCACTGTAAAGCCAGGCAACATCAGGAACAGCAACAGCTTCATCATGAAGAAAAAAAAAACCCTAAAAGAATAATTTCCATAAACAATTTACTTCAAATAACTCAAGCAAAGAGCTTGTGTCTGACCTTTCAGAGACAACTTTTTCCTTTGTCATCCTACTGCTTTCCAGTATGTTGCAACATACAGATGGAATCAATCACTAGTTATTCCCTCAGCCTGCCCTCTCAGTCATAATCTTTAAAGGATTTGCTGTCCAGCAGAGAAGCTTCGCTCTTCTTCCCCACTTCACCACCACCCCATCATCCACGCTTCCCTCTCTTCTTCTGGGATAGGGAGACCCTCAGTTAATTTTTGAACAGCTGAATTCTCCAGCTAGTAAATCCTTAGCATGCAGCAGACAATCAGAAACAGATGACTGTACTAAGACAAATGCATTCAACTAAGCGGGGG
>RSEF01000002.1:108053930-108066770 GCA_003993805.1 Himantopus leucocephalus | reverse complement strand
GGGGGGGGGGGGGGGGGGGGGGGGGGGAAAGGCACCTTAGGTTACGCAAACCAGTATGATTCAGCACCTTTGGATTTGGCTGCTGGGTTTGGCATTTGTGAGCACAATCTTTCTACCCTAATTTAACAAAGTCTTACGCTTTAGAGGAAGTTTTGTATTGGCCTGAATTCTATACAAAGGAACCAGAAAAAAAAAAAAAGACAAGCTTTGTTCAGAAAAGTACTGATTTTATTGACTCAAACTGTATTTACACAACACATTCATATGTTCAATATCTTACAGAACTCTGTAAAAAACTGACTAATAAAACTGCAGGAGCCAAACTGAGTTTCAGACTCAAAGACACTGAACCATGAGTACATTTTAAGATATTTAAGTGGGTGTCCAGTTTCACTGTCAACTTACATGGCAGTTCTCTGTAAACAAACCCTTTTTAAAATCAAAATGGAAGGCAGAGGGGAAAAGGGTCAGATGAAAGAGCCGATAGCTTTGCAAAGCTACTACTTTGTAAGATCAGACTTTTGGCTGAGCCTTCAACAATGCATTTTGTACGATTCTCTTTTTGGAAACAGGTCACATACAGGTATACTTTAGATGAATAATCAAGAATCTTTAATTTTTTAAGCTTACATACATTTTTAAAAAAGAGAGACCAGTGCCACAAAGTTTGTGCGTGAATCTGAACTGTTTCAAAGTTTGAGAGGCTCGGTTCTGGCATCCCACTGCAGCTCAAATCCAATGTATGTTTCTTCAGTTGACAAATGAAAGATGATCATCTTTTACCAGTGAACTGATGATAGCACATACGTAAACTGGGAGCAGAATATCCTTATTTCATCACAAGAGATCACTCTTCCACCCATCCCTAATACAGTTTGGTTGAATAAATATTTTTTTGTTTTGAAGTACAAACTAGGTGAGTTTGTTTCTCTTCCAGAGTGCAAGTCAACATCACCACACACTTTGCAGTTAAAATGGCATCCCTCCTCTGATCTGCCTAGCGACCTGTTCAGCTGTTGTCTCCTCTTTCTCTTTTTCACGCTCTTTGTTCCAGTCTTTAAGGCCTTCTGGTAGTGAAGTATCCTCATCCAAACTTCCTGTACCTTCAACAAACTCTTCGTAAGTAGACTTTTCTGCAAACGGTCTTGGGCCAAGCAAGTCGAGCATATCACTTTTATCAAGTACTTCTTTCTCCAGTAGTCGTAGGGCAACCTGGAATAGCAATAAGTTATCTCACACACAAAACACCTAAGTTGGCTCTCTTCTTTGGAAGAGTTTGTTAAGGCAGTTTGGGACCAAATTCAGCACTGATTAATTTTGACAGAAAAAACCCAGATTGCTCAGAGTTCACTTAATACATGATTTTTCTCCCCTGTGAGCATTTAGGTAGCAAAAATAGCACTTTTTTAATCCTACTTTTAAGATACTTTAAGAATGTCCTCCTTGTGGCCACTGTTGCTGTTCTTGTTGCTTCAGAACAGCAGTCTTTCCCTGCTGCCAAAAGGCTCCTGGTGCAAGACATTAAGCTATAGATGAAAACAAGCGTTCCTTTCCTATCAAACCAGATAGTTCAATAGGGCTGCTGTTATGTTACAAACTAAAGACCACCATAAAAATCACAATGTGTACAACACTACAAGTGTAATTTGTAACCTTCTTGGGTCAATGCGAACATTGTTCCGCACAAGCCATATTCAGCATCTTTTTTTGGGATGGTGACCTACTAGAACACTGTTTACTGAATCCATACAAACTTGACTTCTTGTCAGTAAGCCTATCAGATGCCTACCCTGGAAAATTAACTTTTTGCTGTATCAGGATTTCTGGTGTGGAGGAAAAGAATATGCACAAGGGTACCTTCAGCTGCAGCAAGGCAGACCACAAGCAGCCAGGGGACAGGGAAGGCAGATGACAAAGATTTTTTGATCTAATATTCAAAAGGAATTCAGAGAAAGGAAGTTATATGGACTTCCCTTCTTACAGAGCTTCTTTTGGCCTAATGAACTGGAATCTTGGTATTTTGTGTTTGTTGGTTTGGTTTTGGTTTTTTTTTTTTTTTNNGTTTTTTTTTTTTTTTTTTAAGTTTCACACTTGTCTAGTACATCTACTAAAGCCTACTTTAGTAGACAGACTCTTCCCTCCAACTTTTCAAATGAACATTGACCATATTAGGGGGGAGGGAGGTTAAATCACGTTCATGAGAACCTCAGAGGTGTTGCAATACAAAAGGAGATTTCTATTTACTTACTTATTTTAAGTCTTGTAACACAGTCTCAAAACTACATTGAATAGTTTTTGAGCTTACTTCCTCATATACTTATACAGTCACTATTTTTATTCTGTTTAGTTCAATTCAGATTCTAGCTTACCAGCTGGAACTTGGCAACTAAAATATTGTAATGCTCACCTTCTCCACCTCTGCTTTCTTCTCAGTCAGAAGATTTACTGTTCTGTCATAAGCAATGTTAATAAGCGACCGTACTTCTTCATCTATCAATCTGGCAGTTGCCTCACTGTAAGGTTTCTCTAATACCATGTCTCCTTGACGAGGGAGGTCAAAGGAAATCTGCCCTACTTTTTCATTCATACCAAACTGAACAATCTGAAGAAAAAAAAAACCAAAAAAACAAACAAGAGAGAATAAGATTTTAGGGTATGCTGATGGGACAATCTGGTAAACAAAACTAAAGAGGAGGAAGTAATTTTACTATGACCCAATCTTTTCCTGTAAAACCAACCCTTCCCTGAGAACTCAAGTCTACCTAAGCTCAACTACCTTAGTGGACTTTCACTTACTCCTTTTTAATGACTAAATTGAAGCATCCCAAATGCCACAATTTGAAGGTGGTTACTCATGATGTATGTAATGCTTTAAGTACTAAGACACTACAGAAGAAAACACTTCAGCCTTCATTAAGCAGCAAAACTTTACCAGAAATATAAGCATTTTTCCAATTCAAAATGCTTCTTACGTAGAGCATATTCCACTCACCCATGTAGATAAGTTAACTTAAGTAGAGAGTCTTGAAGATTTTATCCTATCGTACATAAAAATCATATGCTGTACTTCATCCCAAGACACCCCTCTACGAAGGTGAAAGTAATTTTTATCTTGCTTGACTAATTACTGAATATTAACTCCTCTGTTTGCCAAATGTGAATGCTTTAAGTTGCATTTTACGCCAGCAGAGGCAGAAAAAGTTCAAACTGCTATCTGTCTGTGTACTCCATGGTCACTATCAATTTGACACTTAAAGTGGCACCTTCTCTGCTTGGCCTTGCAAGATGAATATAGGCATGACAAAGAATATTCAGAACTCAAAGAGCTCTCAGCATTAGAACCAAGCATCTTAACCTGCTTCCTTAAGAAAAGTGCAGTACCTTCATTTAAAGTCCCCAGTTCTCTCTGGAGACAATATGTCTCGTTCACATGAACAAAAGTCTCTAAACATTTAACTTAAAATTGAACGACAGTCACTGAATGTCCCATAAAGCTCACATTAACAGCATTTCATTACACATTTACTTCCAGAACTGGGGCAACAAGAATCACACCAGAGACCAGCAAGCGGGTGTGGTTTGGGGGTGGAGGGGTAAATGCTGTGCAGGGGAAGAGAAGTATACTCTAAAATGTGTCTCTTGCTCACCCTGTGAGTGTGTTACAAAGTGACAGCTCTTGTGTTGATGCAGGAAATGGAATAGCACACAGCTACACTTAGGTGAGTCATTACATTGATAAGATTTCAAATTACTCATCTACACTAGGTAATGTACAAACACAAACTAATTTCAGTAGCCTTAATTGACAGTAAATACTGCTTAAATACAAGGTTTTCTGGATGTAGTTACACATGTGAATCCAAATTGGGTCTTCAAACTGGGCAATCGTAAAAGTAGGATCAGATGATCAAATCTGAGCACTAAATTCCATTTTACAAGTGTACAATTTTCACATGTAGTTGAATCCAACTGTGGCATAAACGTTCCTGTGGGCAGATGTAGGATAGTAATCAAAGCCTAGACTCCTGTTGTAAGACTATAATAAAATACTTGAGTCATCAGCATCTCTATAGCATAACGTTTAGTCATATAGCATTTTTTGAAATTAGGCTTTTGAGGGACATACCTGATCAAATTGCATCCTTTCAAAATATTACTGTTAGGTAGTAGATAAGGAAAACTGTAAGAAAAAAACCCACAAAACCAAACAACCCGCAACACAACTCTGCACATACCTGAGCATACGCACTCTGGGTCACCTTCTTCAAGTCATCTTGGGCACCAGTTGTAATTCTTCCAAAGAAGATTTGCTCAGATACACGACCTCCCAGAGTCATGCACATTCTGTCAAGTAGTTGCTCTTTGGTATAAAGATACTGTTCTTTGGGTAAATACTGAGCATAACCCAGTCCTTTACCACGTGGGATAATAGATACCTACAATCAAAATTAACAGAATGCTAGAACTAAATAGTGTTAAAAAACCAAAGCATTCTTCAGTTTGACTTATTTTTAATACCACAACCTATACCATACTTACCCTTGAAGTTTAATTCAGACATTATTTCCATTTACAGTTTTGCCCTCATTGTGATTTATCCTTAAAGCCCTGGCTAGTTCTAAACTGGGATAACAACTACTAGTATATCTGGAAAAGAAAGGTAAGACCACTGTCATATCTTTTCCAAAAACTGCACGGTAGTTTAAAAATATTTTAATTAAAATCCACAATTCTTTTAGAGTTATGTATTGGGCTTTAAGTATTCTGTAACAGACATAGCATTTCTACACCTTAGTGTTCTGAGTAGCAGGAGGAGTTTCTGTGTTTACTACGCCCTTCCAGCAGCAAATAATACAAGATGAATTTTAAGCTCAAAAGTCAGACGGTATTAAGAACACAGCCAAGCAAAACTGTAAATGCTAAAGCAAGTCTGGGAGATTGAGGTGCTTTTTCCTTTATCTTCAACTTGTCAAGCTGTGCATCCAAAAAGCAAATTAAGACTAATATCAGCTTCTAAATGATCATTTTTGTAGTTGTATTCCTGAAGAAGCATCTACCTGTATAACCTGGTAAGATTAACTTACACCATTGGTCTGTACTAAAAGCCTCAGAGAAAAAGCAGCTATCAAGGCAGGCAGATTCATGGGAAGACCAGGTCCCTTTCATTTTTCGAGGACATTTATGCTACAAACCCTGTGACAGCTTAAAAACGGTCAAGAAAGCTACAAGAAGTGAATCAAAGAATACTCTAAAATTTACACACACTATCTTTTGCAAGATTACCTATGTTAATATGCTCTCAGCACGGGGGGTGGGGGTGGGGTGGGAAGAGGGGTAGGCTGTGCAAAGAGAAGAAGGTGCTCATCATGTTACTGAAGTTACTAGTTCAAATTAATTTCCTTTACCTTTAAGAGTGGGTCAGCATGTTCCAAAAACCATCCTGCAACTGCATGCCCTGCCTCATGATATGCCACTGTCTTTTTCTCCTCTGGTTGCAGTACTTGAGTTTTCTTTTCCAAACCTGTATAAAATAAATTTGATTAATAGTTTCAGACATCCTGAAATCCCTTATGTCATTTAAAAGACAGCGAGCAATATTTAGGTGCCATGTATGCAATCTATTGAGAATTTTTTTTTTAAGAAAAAAAACTAACAAAAACTTGCAAGTTTTAGAAATTTGTATCTTCCAGGTTTTACTGTAATTTTGTCCTTGATGGGATTTTCTAGTTTCAAAGTATAAGTTCTGAAGAATATTCAAACATTTAAATAAAGCATTTGCACTCTAAAAACCAAATAGTTTTCTGGACTACTCCAGGCTAACAGCGGTTAAAAGCATTGCTAAATCCAAACAGCTATTCCTCTTGCCATTTTGAAGAAATTAGAAAAGTGTCCTGAGAAGTTTCTCTCCCTACCCCTTTCTCCATTACAGATAGACGGGATACTTCTTTTGTAAGTCTCAAGTATGTTTAGGAGAGAAAAACAAAATACAACCTTGCAGAACAGAAGAAAGATTGAAAGCATGGCTATATATATACACACACACAAAAGGAAGTCATCCGTCATATTGCAACTTTGGAGAAATGACTGATGCGATTCACCTACCTCCAATAACTCTTTCAATTGCTTNCACCTTGCAGAACAGAAGAAAGATTCAAAGCATGGCTATATATATACACACACACACAAAAGGAAGTCATCTGTCATATTACAACTTTGGAGAAACGACTGATGCGATTCACCTACCTCCAATAACTCTTTCAATTGCTTGCTCAAAATGCTTTTGGTTTATAGCATCTGAGAGATGCCTCGCAGCAATTAAAGCAGCTTCATTACAAACATTAGCAATATCAGCACCTAAAAGCAGAGAAAGCATGAATTACTGATCACTTTCACCAACATTCTCTCAGTCTAGCATAAAGATAACCTCATCTAGCAGTAGATTTGTATAGATTCCCACAGAAAATTAAAGGTAATGCTCTCTGAAATACTTCATTATACACAGCTTAATTCTTTAAGAGATATTTAAATATACGTACTATGGTTACAGGCTTTTAGGATTGTTCTCTTAGGCAGACAGCTACCAAATAGAACTTACTACCAGTGAAGTACTTCTTTGATATATTCTACCTTCCGTAAATTTTGTCTGCAACAGACTACACTTAGACTTGTATACATTTAGCAGAATAAATTTCCTACATATGGATCAAGTATAGCTCAGACCTTTATGTATTTCTAGGGGCTATCCTTTCACATTACTGGCTTCAAGCCATCCACTTCTTAACATTATTTGCAGTAATGCTATTGAGATAACCTAGTTTAAGCATCATCACTGCAACTGCCTGAAGTTTTGACAATCAGACCTCAGAAAACCAGTTTTACATAGACCAAGAAAACAGTGAAGAATTCAACTATTAGTCAACACAGATTTTAAATGGATTAAATTACAAGCCAGTAATTAAAGTTCTCACATCCATTCCTAATTCAATACAAGGTTAAAGTACATTTTCCAAGGAGAAGTTTTTACATCCAGGAACAGAAAACCCCCTACAAAACATGCACACCAACTCCACAAAACCCAGGTCTTCTCTAGTAGTGCTCAAAGAATCCAACAGATGTATTAAAAGGAAGAATACACCCACAAGCAATAGCAAGGAGAAATCTCTGGTTTGCTTTTCCCAAAGACAGAATAAACTGCCACTTGGTATGTCACCCTGATTGAGGCAGATGAAACTTAAGACCCTCAGAAATCTCCTACTTGCTCAAACAGGCAGAGAATTGTACCATCCAGAAGATCAGGTGCAAGAAAACCAGAAGTAGTAAGGAAATAAAATACCTACAGCTTATGTAGTAAATGCAGAAGAATAGTGGCATTAGGAGTCACTTACCAGAAAAACCAGGTGTTAGTGACGCGAGTTTTCTTGCTAGGTTATCTTTATTTAAGACGGTGTCTAATTTCAGAGGTCTAAGGTGAACTTTGAAAATAGATGCTCTTCCTTTTATATCTGGGGGCCCTTTAAGATTAAAGAAGTATACATTTACTTTTCACATGTATATATTCTAATTGAATGTGTGCAAAGAAGTTACATATGTAAATAGCTGCAGTGATTTCAGTGGTATTCTACAAATGCAGAAGTATACAGAGATGCAGATAAAACTTACCAATGTAAATCTGCCTGTCAAAGCGTCCTGGTCTCATTAGAGCAGGGTCTAAAATATCTGGCCTGTTAGTACCTGCCAAGATTACTACATTTGTGGTTGTATTAAATCCTGTTGAAGAAATGTAATAAAGAGAAAATCTATGTAAGTATAATTTCCAAGAAAAAGAGAAATAAAAAGACTGTTTGCTTTACAGGGCCACATAAGAACCGACAGTTTAGACAAATGATCTTAAAGCTGAAAGTACCTCTATTTATTAGAGCATTGTCCAGCTTTTCATAACAAGCAAAAACCGGCCTTGGGCTTTGCTTTGTGAAGTACTGTATCAAATCCTGCTTTATCTTCAAAATGCAATAATAGATTAACTGCTCAGGAAATTGCAGAACCAGCACAGCTAGCTCCCCGCCCCCAACAGACTGGTCATACGCNCGCAGAACCAGCACGGCTAGCTCCCCGCCCCCGACAGACTGGTCACACGCAAAGAATTTTTTTTGGCCTATTCTATGATAACAAAGAGTTATCAAATGCAGAATGATGGTTCTTTTTTCTAAGTGAATTTTAGAAAAACATCAGGCTGCAGGAAAATGAGTCATCATTCTTCACTTTAGGAAGCAAGGAAACACGCTCAATTCATATTTAAGCTAGAACCCAAATCTTGGTTAACAGATCTGAACAAGCATATCAGTTCTTTCCCTATCCCTGTTATTATAATGTAATATTAGATGTTAAATACTTACCATCCATTTCAACTAGAAGCTGATTGAGAGTGTTTTCTTGTTCACTTTGTCCTCCAAAGTTGCCCCTTCCTCTTTTTCTTCCTACTGCATCTATTTCATCAATGAAGAGAATGCACGGGGCATTTTTACGAGCAAGAGCAAATAAGTCTCTAACCTTAATAGGAGAACAGAATATATATCAGACTGGTTTGTAGTTGTTCAGAGTTGCGGGGGGGTGGGGGGGTGTAGGAGGGGAAGAGGTACATCAATAACAGTATCACTATAATTGAGTATTGTTGCTAATAAGTATTCCAAAGCCTCCAGCCAGCTCTCAAGGTGATAAGTTACACTGTAGCTGCCGCTCAGCAAGAATCACTAATTTGGAGGCCCACTGGTTGACAAATCGTTCTGAACTTAAATATATCTTCACTTTCAGCTCTAAAAGGCCCCAAACTTCAGAGATTTAAAGCAAGATTTCTTTTTGAAGCTCTTCTTTATTAAAGAGTATTAAAAGAACTGGAATGCGAACAGGCATACTACCACACAGTAGTTCTCCATACCAAGGATATAAAATCTTTTAAGTTTTTCTGCAGTTAGAACAGGGTGATGTAGCCCCTACAGTGAGCTTAAGGCTTACTCACAAGCACTTACCATTGTACTCTAACAATATGCTGTTATAAACATTGACCCTTAGCCATACTGTCTCTCTGTTACATGGGCTGGAAAAATTGAATTCACCTCCAAATAAATATTTGGAAGCTAAATTAACTTCTAGAAATCTGGAAAAATGGCTAAGACCTAAGCAAATAGCGGTTTTTTTTTTTTTAAATTTGAGATAAGTAAAGATACTACCTATCAAATTCTACTGTAGCAGTTACACCACAATGTGATTTGCTTTAAGAAGCAACATTACGATGGTACTCTGCTTGCAAACATATCTGAAGGACCTCATTAAAACCAGTTCAGCAAGTTAACAGATCTACAACTGAGGAACCGAACTGGAACAAACAGGAAATGAAAAATTTTGACCTGAGTGGGAACTACATGCAGCTCAGAGCTTTACTACTTTGTATGCTAGAGATGCAATTAGAGAAGGCTTCTCTAATGACAATGTACAGCAGATGTGAAGAGATGCAAATTTTGGACAGTATGCTTTACTACAGAAAGTCAGTCCGTTTTGTAAACAAAATCTGAAAAAAGTACAATGAATAAAGCATGAAGGAACGTGATAAACAAGGAAAAAGTGTCAGATGCTCAAAGTGAGCTATCTTTTGGTTGGAAAGAGACAAGAGATCCAGAAATATACAACTATTTTTTCAGAAGGAACAGAACTAAAAATTACCATAATACACATACGCTAAAAAAAAAATAAAGGAACCAAGGCTGTGTAAGCAGGTTTAATTCTAGCATATCCTAATTTACAAATAATCAATTTAGCATCATTAACAACTGTCTTATTTACTAAATTCATAGGAAATGAAACTAAAACACTCTCTCATCTTGATTTTCTACAGGCATCAGAAAATATCAACTGTGTTCAAACCACAATTCATAGCCAAAGCAGCAACTGTTATGTCAACAGATTTCACTAGGTAGTAAGAGCTGATAGTCATCGGCATAGACCAGTAGGGAAAGGTTAAGTCACTTTGCTTTGGGGCTTTTCAGGTATGTATTGACAGTTAATGACAACAATGTAGTTTGAGTACCATTATTATTTCAGGATATCTAATACTTTCACATAGGATATGGATCAGTTTCTTTTCTTACTGTTTCTTGGTGAAGTCCCGTCTACGCTGCATCCTCCCTTTTTCAAGTCCCACTCATCTTACGTACATAATCACTATCTCCATGCCCTCTGGCTTTCAGTCACCATCCTTGTGTTTTACCCTGTTACCCATTTCTGCATCTATTTCCCCACTCTCTGTCTATACCCTCTCTCCTCTGTAGCAGCTCCTTTTGCCAATTTCTTCACACATTTCCAGTCTCTCTCTGCATCCTTATTGAAGCCTCCACCCCCAACTAGCTTCTGCTTTTAACTTTCTGAACGCTTTCTGTTATTGTCAGTTCCAAGCTCTGTGCCTACCTGCATGCGTTCCCCACTCCCCTTCCCTCTTCTCTTTTCAGAAGACCCAAAATTACCTGGCTTCGCTTATCTTTTCCCACCTATGTTACTGGAAAAAGTCCAGCAAAAGACCGTCGAAAGAGACCTCGGCTCTCAAGAGGCATATGCATGCACAGCTGTGACAAACTAAGGATCAAATCTTGGAAAGTTTATCTGCTAACCTCTGACATATCTGGACCTGTGAAAACTGCAGATTTTCAGGGCTTCACAGAACTTAGTCAAAACAAGTTTTCCTGTGAATTTTCACAGGACATAAACCCACATATATCTGGAAAGGGCCATTCGCTGTAAAATTTCAGATTCAAATCAAGACCCTAAAGCATTTCCATTTCACACTAGCAGAATTAGTTTTTAAACACGAGTAAGAACTATGGTATATTTTAAGTCTGTTTGCAGAATTTGCAGCAAACATCTTAGTTTACTAGAACTGTGTCACCTTGCAGTATACTTTTTAAGGCTTAAGACAAGATGGTTGGACTTTGGTGAAGGTATGAGCTGTTGGCAACGGACTATAAGTTTTGGACGTTATGAGGAACCTTATTGTTTTGTGTTACCTGCCTCATTTGTAAATTATTATCAGTAACTTGTTTATAGAATATTTTTCAGCAGATTTAAGCGGCCTTGCTTCCTACACAGGAAAAGATAGATTTAAAACTGTTTGAAACGTAGTTATAATAAAAAAAAGTAGTTAAAGAAAAATGGATGTACTGGAACAGAGCTAACTCACTCCACTTAGTAAGTGTTTAATGAGCTATTTGAAGAGAGTTAAGGCAAAAGAGCACAAAAAATGTTAAACAGATGTATTCACTTATTTAAATCACCTCATCTCCAGAAATCAATCATTAGCTCCTTGACCCTCGGACTCCTATTTCAACCAGAAGCTCATTTCTGTGTCCCAGACAGCTATTTATATCTAAGAGTTTGACACCACAAAGAGAATAAAGTTCTTCAAAAAAATAGGAATGACTTAGAGCAGGAGGAGACACTCTCATAGCGGTAGTTAAACAAGCTACTTATTTCTGATCCAGCTAGTAAATTTACTTCAGAGCAGAGCTTGGAGTTCTGTTTTGTTCTCTCAAGTTCCTGCAAAGAGCTAAACCCTTAAGGTCCTCATCGCATGCAACCAGATATTGAACTGCATTAGTTCCTTTTATGAAAGGTATATCTAGGATTCTTGTGTTTAGACAAGCACCTGGCATCACTTGTAAGTAATCTGCATAGATGAAACCACTTCAGCTGTAATCAGTTTGCCTCCCAAACTTGACAATGTCCTTTCAACAGCCAATACTAAAATAAAAGAGCAAGGCCAAAGACTTACTCGAGCTGGACCCACACCAACAAACATCTCTAAGAACTCCGAGCCATTGACTGTGATAAACGGTACATTAGCTTCTCCAGCTGTAGCTTTAGCTAGAAGTGTTTTCCCAGTACCTGGAGGACCTGTGAGAATTGCCCCCTGCAAGAGAAACAGGTTTATTTTCCTCATGAAGAAAACATAATACAAGCCTATGAAATATCTTAAAGATCTACATGTTATGATGTTGAGTCCACTGGCTCTTCTTCTACCACAGTCAGAACTGAGCAAGGAAACAAACCGAAGATTCATCTCTCACTTAAACCAGCAAAAGGAAAAAAAAAAGCTACAACATTGCCATGCTGTCTTAGATTTAGAGGAACAGCATTTTCTTTGACTGACATAAAAAAAAAAAGGTATGTCATCAGATGGGCTCCCACGACAACATAGCCAAATGATAATTCTGTAACAGTTCTATACAAGAATGATGGTGCACATGCATGCTATGTATCATTTCTGACCCATGGGAACAGATGAATTATTCCACGAGGTAAATCTTCTGGCACCACAGTTACACTGTTGGCACTTAATGCCTGTTTATTTTTTTTTCTGGCTTCAAGAAGCAGCTGGAAAGCATTGCATATGTAAACATTCCTAGTCCAATTTAGAATACTGAGGACTAGCAGATAAGACTTATTCTTCTGGTAAGTCATCATTTCCTTACCTTTGGAATTTTTGCTCCCAGATCCTCATATTGTTTGGGATTTTTCAGAAAGTTAACAAATTCCATTATCTCTAATTTGGCCTCCTCACAGCCAGCTACATCTTTGAATTTAACATCTATTTCATCCTTAAGGACTTTGGCTGTGGTTTCACCCACGCTGAAGAGTCCACCCATTCCGCGCCCTGCTCGACCTAAGCCTGCAGGACCTCTTCTTAATGTGTACAGTAAAGAACCAATAATCAGGATTGTAGGCAGCAAACTCAGGAGGAATGATCTGCAGAGAAAAACCAAACAAAGCAGAAAACCACATGTTACAAAAATCCATTAC
>RSEF01000002.1:107996648-108050392 GCA_003993805.1 Himantopus leucocephalus | reverse complement strand
CCAAGCACCACAAGCTCTAAGTAACATCTTCTCCAATAATTCACCCCCTCCAGTCATACTACGGTCCTCTTAAAGCTCAGGGCTTATCGATGTAACAGGCTGGCATCCTTTTCAATACTCTAGAGACAAGCACAGCACAGTAACAGTAAACTGCAGCTGAGGAGTTCATCTTAATCATTCTTCTACTCACCCAACTCACAAGATGCCTGCGCGGCATAACATAGTATCGTATGTCAACATACTCAAGAGGGCGAGACAGAGCACAACACTAACACACGCTCCTTCCAACCCTAGCTTTTTCAAGAGCTTGGTAGTTTGGGCAGCTAGACACAACACTAGATTTTACCATTCAAGGCCTAGTGGAAGGAAAGCTGCTGCTCCTATTACTGCTCTTGTAAGACTCACAGGGTTGCTGCCTCTCCTCCCTGGAAGATGCGTTATCTAGATTTCTGATATAACAGAACAGCTGTTATTGCTAATAATTTCCACATTCACCCCCCTCCTTGTAAAGGCAGGGCTCCTTCTAGCACTGCCACTACTAACTCCCCTCTTTCAAGCAGCACATTGCATGGGTGGTTCTGCCTAAAGAGCTAGCTCTGGATTCTCACCCAGATTGACAATTCTGGTTATTCCATACAATAAAATGGATATTTTAGCTTGCTCTAGGAAAAGCTGAGAGCTATACACATAAAGACTCTCTGAATGCATGATTATGTCAGCTAACAGGAAACAGTAAAACAAGAGTTTAAGGACAGCCATCCAGCAGAAGCATAAGAGAAAATAAATGTTATTCTAGAAGATATACATGATATGAAAGCAAAATAACATTTAATAAAAATATATCAATTCCCACTTTTAAACTAACCGGATGCAGAAACATCTTCCCTGAAAAATAAACAAAGAAAACCCCAAACCCACAATGTTATGCTAAAATCTAACGAATACACATTCCACAAAAAACTGAAATCAAGCAGCTTTTTGTACCTTTTGCTTCTCCAGCTGTACCTTTAGTTCCATTAGCTTTCTTCCCATTTGGAAAATACTTTTCAAATCCTATTAAGAAAGGATTAAAGAGCTCAAAATTGCTTTTTAGTTTACAATTCTATCATTACACTTCAGTAGTCACAAGCTGAATGTACACAACAGCAAAGAAGCTAGCAACACATAGACTGCAAAGACTTTTGTTGAAGAGTTCTAGCAGGTTCCCATAGATAAATCTACTACTGCTAACAAGAAAATATCAAACGTATTTAATATCCTAAAGTAAAGCTATCCTTTAAACCAGAGATACACAAGCTTAGTTCAACAGAAAATTGCATTGCGTAGCACAAAGTCGAGCAAACCACAGTCATTCTTTAACAGCTCCTAAAAACCCCATAAATCAATGTTCTATTTCAAGATTAATGGCTAGTTAGTATAAGAACATACTTCCCCACAGACAATAAACCTAAACGGCACACAAGTGCAGTCCTCAGCAAGGAATGCAGTCTACTTCACTTCACTGATCAAAATTATAATCACCTTTGGGAGGTTGAGAGAAAAGCCTTCTGCAAGCCGCAATAACACTTGCCAAGACAGTACTTCTGTCAGTAGTAACTCCAGCGGTACCTTTTTCACAGAGCTGAAAGATAAAAAAATAAATATAAAGCAACAAGAAGGTACTGCAAAAGTTTTCAAGCTCTCTAGTAGTCCTGAACTGCAACAGGTCAGACAGAACTTTACGACGGACTTCACAATAACTGCTGTGGACCAAAGCGTAAGACAACAATGGAAAAGGAAAAGTCAATCGAATGGGTAATTTCTACAGCAAGGAAATTTTTATCCTATTTGTTCAGAGCAGAGTTTCATCTTACATACAAATATAACATTCTTTATTAAGAGAAAAATCAAGCAGGAAACGCTACAAGCTATGAACATTAAATACCTACACACGGATCCTATGGGAAATAATTCATAACACCAGCTGAATGACATGTAAGTGCAACACTAACTGTGACTGTACAAGCATGATCCAGACAGTACTGAATTATGTTTGTTAAAGAACGGCAACCTTTTCCAAATAGTTAAAAACCTGTAACTTCTGAATATAAAAGATCTGCTTGAATCCAGAAGAAATGGATATGGCATCCAGCTAAGAAACCAACACAGAGGAGGAAAACCAGTTCAAAAAGCAGACCTAAACCCCTATGTAGGAAAAGATCCAGTTATAAAAACACAACAAACCCAAGTCTATCACACCTTGATCTAAGACTATTTGTTTACTGTTATTTGCCATTTAGGTGCAATAAAGGAAATAAAGTATTTTAAATGACTAATTATTAAGAAAACTTTCGGTATTGAAACTGAATACTTAAAAAACAGACTAAACCACAATTTTATTACAGAGAAATCAAACACCTTTTCTTCAAGAAGAACGTATTTCAGATAAAATCCCAACTTATCCCCTTCCTAAGCTTTCCCAGTGCTTCTAAGAAAAAAAAAATATTCACATCAAGATTTCCCCACAGGCTGACTTTCTTTCTGCCCCATAGAGGCACTCAGTTTCCTTCTGTTCTTTTTGAATAGAAGCTATTTACCTTAAGAGCCAGAGAAATAGTAAAAAAAAACCCACCCCAAAACACCACAACCAAAAACCAGAAAACAACAGGTCCTGGAAACGTAAGTCAAGGTATCCATGAAAGACAGCAAACATCATTCTAGGACTAACACCTCTAGGACTACGTCTGTGAAGGAAAGCCCAATGTTAGCATCTCCGTAGCAATTTTGTCCTAGCCAAGTTACAACGGTTGTAGACAAAAATCTATTTTTGCATATTAAACAAACTTGTAGGATACTAGATTACATGCTAAGACTAACCCAGGGATGCTGTCACGGTTTAGGCCAAATCGGCCACTGGGGACGTGGGGACCCCAGATGGGACCGACAGATGCTCCCCTCTACCCCTCTTCAAAGAGAGAGGCAGAGGAGGGAAAAAGAGACCTATGATGCTGACATATCATTAACTGAATCCCAACTCTCCTGAAGCCTTCCATCCGGGAGCTTCTCCCTCCACCCCTTATTAAATGATGAAATACATTAGACTTATTCTGAGCAGCCATCTGCTTCCACCTGCTGGAACCAAGAGGAACACCAAAACGTCCTTGCTTGCTTTTGCTGTAGACTGAGCAAGCATTCTTAGGGTGCTCGATCCAGGTGTTATTTTGTGCCACTGCATGTCTTTGAATACAGTCTGATACTGAAAATCCAAGAGGATATTTTACTGATCATGAGAAGCATGTGTAGTGCAGATAGTCTGGAGAGAAGCCAATCTATCAAACAGCTATTAGGTGCAATACACTATGACCTCCAACACGAGCAATTGCATCTGTGCTCCTAGGAGGAGCTTTAGGACAAGTGTGATGCATCTGTGTGGGCAATAAAATACAAAGAGCTTGCCACAGACCAACCCATTTGTAGTTCAAATACAAACAGGTAGTGAATGTTGCAGCAACAAATGAAACTCAAAGACATGTCCAGTAACACTGGCTTCTATGTCACTGGTCTCCTACAATACCAAAAGATTTGGGAGTTATTTATTCCGCAAGCTCAGATTACTTTGTATTGGTAAAGAGATAGGAATATTCAGAAGCCTTTACTCCAACTAAACCAAAGCAACTGCTTGCGTTTAAAAGAAAAATTTGAGTAAGCCAAATCCAATTGCCTGGCTCAGCTAGACCAGCATGGGTTTATTACAGAATTAAGTTATAGTTTAATCAGGATGGGGGGGAAGAAGGAAGGAGCAAAGGAAAGAGAAAGGTAAGCAGATAGAGCTTTGGGGCAGACCTGAATAATGGAACTGGTTTGCTGCTGGACTGTCTCTCCAGATCCTAAATTCTACGAATAAATGCATAGTCACCTGTCAAGTTAACATGCAGAGAGCTAAGTGTTAAAAAAGCTAAACTTTAAGGGTTTTTTTTGTGATAAAGGGGAACAACTGACTTCACAGCATCTTCAGTAACTGAGTCTGGGGAGACTACTTTTACGCTACCGACAGATCTAGGTGAGTCAGTTTACTGAAACATGCAGTTTCCTTTCACCATAGCATTCCACAAATGCAAAAGCTGTTAGAACCATGCTACACTGGTAACAACTACTTGGGGTTTTGCTTGTTTGTTTTTGTTTTTTTGTTTTGTTTTGTTTTGGGTGGGGTTTTTTTTGACTCTGTAAATCATCAGCATGAAAACTGATCATATTGGTCTGATACAGAACCCATCCCTGGGTTGGCTGGCAAAGGGAATGCTACAGCAAGCTTAGCTGATATAAACACACCCACTGCCTAAGCAAAGGGAAAGGAAACAAAGCACATTTTGACTGGATGCTGGTTTGAGTTATCGGGCAACTCTGCCCAGCTTCTCTCAGTCAGAGACAAAAGAACTGTCACAGTATACAAAGAAAAAAAAATCTATCTAATATCTTTTTAAAGCAAACCTTCTGACACCTTTCTAAAAATTAAGCCTTTTTATTTAATAGAAGTTCAAGATAAGTACACAAAGGTCAGTTCTACAGTTAAAATAACCCAGAAAATGTTACTACTCCAGAGTATAACATAAACCCCAGATTCATAACACCAAAGAAGTGCCTTCTCCATGATTCCAAAAGTAAATAAAATAAGTAACTTTATTTAAACATAACTACTGACTTTACAAAAACTTTGTAACCGTAATCCATTTTTTAAAATCTGAGGCTACAGAAAGTAAGAACAGAAAATCCACTTGCTTAGATATGTAAGCAAAAGACTAAGAATCCATTAATTCTAGAAAGTTACAAGTTTACAGCTATATCCATAAACAAGTTCCAAGTCAAACAAAATAAAATGAAGCCAAAAGTCTTAATTATCTAACAGCCACCAAAATGTTACACAAGAGATGCAGGGGGTGGGGACAGAAAGCTGGTAAAGAAAACTAACTTAATGCAAGTCACTCCCATTTTTTAACTTTCAAAAGTAAGATTAAAAAAAAGTAATGCCTTTCATGAAAGCAAAGTTCCTTGTTTTGCTACCTAAACACACACACAGATGCTAGGATGAATACAAAGTTCCCTTCATAGTTCTTATATTCCATTCCAAATAAGAACTCATTAAATTTTATTGACAGAAATGAGAATTAGCTTCCTGACAGATTAGCAGTACTGCTGACAGCGTTTCGTTTACTGTTGTAATGATGTTCAGCTCTGACCGAACAAAAATACAAACTCAATACTAAAACCAAAACAAGTATTTATACTTAGAACTAAGTTACTAACGTCCTTATGTGTATTCATCTCACAATTATCACTATCCTAGTGATAACCTTCATACCCACAAAGGTGCAACTGTTCTCCACTATACGCTACAGAAAAACGAAACGACCTGCCCAAGACGCCATTGAAAGATGCAGGAATTAAGCCTCTCCCTTTTCACAAGCAGGAGCATAGGCCTGCCATTCCTCCAATACGTTAGGGCTGACAACAAGGGTAATACACAGATGAGTCTAAACTATTTTACTAAGAATGAACACCCAGCCATCACGACTTACGGGTTAACCAGTAGGTTCAAATTCACAGCACTATCGCACCGTGCAATCCCAGAAACGCCAAACGACCGGGCACTGGCCTTCTCTTTCTCAGCACGTTACCGTTACTCTCACTGACAACCCGAACCCCCCAACAAACCGCTCGGCCCACGGCACAGACCCTACGTGCGGACAACCACAAACCCACCCATCGCGAACCGCCACCCTGAAAAAGCTGTGGAGGCACTTTTAATAAGTTAGGCGGAACACATCACTTGGAAACCCGCTGGGAACCCGGCGGTACCGGCGGCGGCAGCAGCTCTCAGGTGCCGCCTCATCCTCCTCCACGAACGGCTCTCCGTCGGCCGCTCCGGCAGCCGAGGAAGCCCTCAGCGCCGCCGGGCGCTCCCGCACGCAGCCCGGCTGCCGTCGCCGAGCCAGGAGGCGCCGCACTCCCGCCTACCCACCGGCCCTCGCTCCCCGCCGCCCGGAAGGGCACGTACCGAACGGACTGGGGGCCGCCTCCGCCCCAGAGGCTGAAGCCCAGCCGGGGAAGGCCGCGGGGAGCACCGAGGAGCCTTTCGGCCCCGGGCAGCGGGGCGCCTCCACCCGCCCCAGGGTCCCGGGCAGCGGTGGGGCCGACCCGCACGTCACCATGGCAACCGAGACACACACCCCACACCCTCCCCCCGTGCTTACGGCCAACGGGCGGGGGAGCGGCCGGCTGGGCCCGCGCCCTGTCCCTCACCTGCGCCAGGCAGGGCCTTGCCCCCAGCGGGCCCCTCCCGCAGAGCAGCTGTTGCAGCAGGACGCCGGGGAGGCCCCGGCGCCGGCCGCTCCCCCGCGCCAGCAGCAGGTAACGGTGCGCCATGGGCCCGAGCGGAACCACCGCCGCCGCCGCCTCGGCCCACCCTGTCCGCCACCGCCGCCCCGCGTCGCGATCGCTGCCGCTGTGGCCCCACCCCCGCCTGCGACGTCTGACCTCATCGCGCTGCCGCGTGCATTTCCTCCTCTACGTCCGAAGGACCCCTCCGAGCCCCGCCCCCTCCCGGAGACCCCGCCCCCCTCCTTTGGCCACGCCCACTTGCGTCACCACCCCGAGCCCCGCCCTCTCTCGCAGCCAACGGCGGCGGGTCGCAACCCGCCAGGGCCGGGGCGCGCTGCGCCTGCGCAGTGCCGCGGCTCGGCAGGCGCTGGAGGGTGGGGCGGTGACGGAGGCGCGTGACGCAGGAGCCGGCTGGGTACGTCCAGTGCCGGCAGGCGGAGCTCCGCCCCCCTTCGCCCTCAGCGGCAGCTCGCGCGCGCCGGCCGGCCGGCTTGTGTCAGGCGCCGCCGAGCTCGGGCTGCCGCCGCTGTCGCCGCTGTCGCCGCCGGCCCTGAGGGGAGAGACCGCGGGCGGCCATGAAGATCTGGAGCTCGGAGCACGTGTTCGGGTGAGGGGCCGGGCGGGGAGGGATGAGTGAGGGGGCGGCGAGCTTCCCCCTTGCCGCGCGCGGCGGCCGTTAAACGGCGGCGCCGCTCCTTCCACCGGGTCGGGCCGCCGCTCCGGCGCCTTGGCGGGCCGGGCCGTGGCGGGGGAGGGAAGCCGGGCCCTGCCGGGGTGAAGGCGGAACTAGAAAATGCCGCGGGCGCGGCCGGAGGAGGGAGGCCGGCGGCGGCGGTGGCTCCTGACCGGTTATGCCGGCACGAAGGCTCCCCCGGCAGCCGGGGGTGGGGGGGTGGAGGTGGGCTGGGTACCCGGCCTTAAATTCTCCGGTGAGGGGTGGTGGGCTGGGAACGGTCCCGGCGGTGCGTCAGCGCTCCCCCCGCTGCCCGTCCCTCATCGCCGGGAGCGTTTTCCTGCGCGGTGGGACCCCGTGCGAGGGAAATCCCGGGGCTGGCCCGGCAGCGTAATGGCTTGACAGAGATGTGGGCATTTAAGGAAGAATAACTTTCACAATATCAGAAAAAACCCCCAAATCTTAAACTACTGACGTACTTGATGATATATTCCAAGAGGTATGGACAGAGTGACTGTGTATCTCACCTTAGCCGTCACATACTGTCACAGAGGTGCCCAGCAGCCAGCCATGAAGTGACAGCTGAGTCAGTTTTCTTGCCATCAATCATTTTCTGCATTAAACGTATTTTGAACATTGTTCTGGTCATCCAATTTCACTTTTGTGTAACAAGGGAACAACAGGCCAAAGTATCAACAGGTATGTGACACTTGCTCACGCTATACCAGAGAGCTGACGTGGAGGACACAGCAGTTCCAGTGCAGCTCTTAAAATGCCACTGATAACTCATCTGCTACAGGTCTCTTAAAAGTCTCAAAGCCAGAACACCAGGGGTGACAGTTCTTAAAATATTTACAAAATATCCCAGATGTGCAGCTCCAAAATTCTTTAATTACATTAACACAACTGAATTCATTATGATGACATAGGTATTAGGTGTTCAACTTTAACACTGACCTCTTCTCCCTAGTGACAAGTGATAGGACGAGAGGAAATGGGTTAAAGTTAAGCCAGGTGAGGTTTAGGTTGGGTATTAGGAAAAATTTTTTCACTGAAAGGGTTATCCAACATTGGAATAGGCTGCCCAGGGAGGTGGTGGATTCGCCATCCCTGGAGGTGTTTAAAAAAAGGGTAGACGTGGTACTTGGGGATATGGTTTAGATGTGGTTTTGTCAGGTTAGGTTAATGGTTGGACTAGATGATCTGAAAGGTCCCTTCCAACCTTAACAATTCTATGACTCTATGATTAGTCTTCTATAAGTAAACTGTAGCTTCTAATATGAAATGACAGGCAGAGGCTAGTAAAGGCTGCTTGTGTAGGGCATAACTTGTGAGTTTGAGATTAATATCTGTCACCTGGGAGACCAACTCGATTTTTATTTGACATTTTCTCATTGACATCTGCATTGGAATGCTTATGGTGGGGTATGTGGGTGTGGATAGTTCAGCTCGGGTTAATAAAATATTGTTGTGCCGTATCAGATCTCTGACTCTTAAAATCCCTCAAGGACACTTAACAGAAATTTGACCTTTTCAGTTTGTGTATCTTTTGTTGATTATGATGTATAGTCACTGAAGATAACAAGGAATGGTCCTCCAGCTCTCCTTCTGATGTAGGAATTGAAGGCTGTGTTTTTCCTTCTTGCACTAGTAAAACTGAAAGACCTTTTCTTACTCTTCTTGTTGGAAAAAGAACTTACTTTTGCAAGCTTCTGTTTGTTCTGGTGGTGGTGTACTGTTGATGCCCTTCTGTACCGGTCTATTTTAAGACTAAAAGTAGTGTTCTTAAAAATCAAATCCATTTAGGGCCATAAGTGCAACTCTTATGTACAAGTTGGCACCCCTAAGCCTTCTTAAGTTAGGTATCGATAGTTGAATTTTTAAAGGTACCTTTAAAGGTTATAAACCTTTCATTCCAGATCTATTAGTTATTCTGAATATAGAGATCATTGCTTAGGGACAGAATTTCTGTATTGGATCAAGTCCATGACTTCTTTAGCCTCCTCTATTTCAGAAGAAGATCTATGAAGTCCCGCAACAAGAGCCGTGGGGACAGCCTGTCCTCCAGTAATGGGCCTGCTCTGATCCCAGGAGTTTGAGACTGCCAAAACTTGTTTCATAAAAGCAGTTCTGTGTTGAGAAGAGTAGCCATACATGTAATTCATGCTAACAAGCTGCTGGAAGTAGTAGTACAGATGCAGACTTAAGGCAATGAGCTGATACTGTTTCTGAAAATCTGTTTCTTTATTTTGAACTTCCTCATTATTTTTTTTTTAGTTGAATTAAATTTCACTTTGCTTTTTTTGCTATAGGAAGAAACAGAAGCTAATGATTTATTCTCTAGTTGATTTGGTGTGCTTAGAACTATAGAAGAACTTGTGTTGGAGCGGACTTCTGGAGGTCGTCTAGTCCAGCATCCTTCTCAAAACAGGGCTAACTTAAATTTTAGGTCAGGTTGCTTTTCTGGTTGAGTTCTGAAATGAATCAGGATTCAACAGTCTCTGTGGGTAGCTACCCTGTCATTGTGGGTTTTTTGCATAGCTAATTGGAATGTCACTTGTAGCAATTTGTGACTGTTGCCCCTTGCCCTCATTTCTGTTAGTCTTGGGTTAATAATTCCTTTCTTCACGCTGAAGAGAGGAATATATTTTTTTCTGTTTGTGTGTCAATACTTTCTTATTGCCTTTCCAAGCATCACTATATTCTGAAAGGACTTTTGGGAGCTGTGAAGTTGTACAGCATGTGCCATATTACACAAGCTAGAGCCCTGGTTTAGTGTTGTCTGAATACTTGCAAATAAATACACAATAGTTACAAATATTGTCTATCTCCTTTTTACAGACACCCCTGGGATACAGTGATCAAAGCTGCTATGAGGAAGTACCCCAACCCAATGAATCCGTGTGTGGTAGGAGTAGATGTCCTCGACAGAAGCCTTGATAACCAGGGGAGGTTGCATAGTCACCGTCTTCTCAGCACAGAGTGGGGACTGCCAAGTATTGTAAAAGCGGTACGCTTTTACAGTCTTAATAGTTTATTAGGAGAAGAGTGCGATGCATTTTTATGTCACCACCTGAATTGGAGCTGAATTCAAAGTAAAAGCTTAATTTATAGGAAATATAGTCCATAAATATCACATAAGCTGTAATTAGCGTACTTTGTAGCAAGAATACATTGTAGGCTTTAATATGCCTGCAGTGTGTGTATGTCCATACATGCCTTCCAGACTGGTCTGTGTGGCTGATACAACCTACCAAGGATGTAGTCTTGCCACTGATCACAGTGTTCTGGTATCCATGAATTACTTTGTATTTATTTGGGGTCATTAAGAACTTGACATTTATGCATTTCAGTTTGTGGGCTTTTTTATATTTTAGTACTTTTTTATTTTTTAATTTTTTTATTTCTTCACTTTCAGATTTTAGGAACAAGTAGAACTCTGACTTACATTGAGGAACATTCTGTGGTAGACCCAGTGGAAAAAAAGATGGAGCTTTGCTCAACTAATGTGAGTGGTAGCTTAAGAAGTTTCTGGTAATTAGTTCTGGAGATTAGATGTTTTGCTCTTAACATTTAGATTAGAAATGTGTTTGCATCTTTCATCAGAGGCGTCAATTTCCATGTCTTAGTTGGCATCTTAGTCGGCTTTTTTTTTTCCCCTCCTTCTTCTTCCCACAAATAGGAAACTTTAAATCAAACATTTGTGATTCTATTTTTAATGTAAGATTGTTTCTCACAATGGATGTAAAGTAGTCTGACTTTTAGATGCCTAACTTGTTCTACGTCACACTGCCATTTACAACAAAAGTTTTAATTTAAAACGCCTTTTTTCACAAAATGTAAATGAAGTATTATGCTATATTTTGGTATCCTGGGAACTTGTAACTATCGGATTTAAAGTGGAGTTGTCTGTAGGAGAGCCTTGTCTGTGTACGAGAGGCATTATCTTTCCTGAGTATTAATTTTCTGTACACTCCAAATAGTGTTATGGTGGTCTTGGTCTTGAAAGGCCTGTCTGAATTGCACACCATAAATCAGATAAGATTCAGCATTCAGAAAAAACATGGAAAGCTGTTTGTGCTTTGTATTGTGAATCAGAACTTAGACTGATATAATTAGATCTAGGATAGGAGAAGATGCATCACCCTTTATAGATCTTTTTATTGACTGTGTTCTGGGTTTTATATTCTGCATACACTGCTTTGTCTCTGACATTAAATTGAGTGCTCTACTATTGAGTAGTGCTGTTGATAACAGAAGAATGAAAGGCGGGAAGTGAGGTTTTCAGCTCTTTTTTCTTTTTAAGATTACTCTCACAAACTTGGTGTCTGTTGATGAGAGACTGGTTTACACGCCTCATCCTGAAAACCCTGAAAAGTAAGTAAGGATATTTGTATGCTCCTTTGTGTATAGGAGACATTATGTTAGTCCAATTCAGTTCAGGTATTAACTTTTCTTTATATTCTCTTACAGAACTGTGCTAACTCAAGAAGCAATTATTACTGTTAAAGGCATTAGCTTGAGCAGTTATCTGGAAAGCTTAATGGCAAACACAATATCTTCTAATGCCAGAAAGGTACATCTTTATTCTGTTTTCTCCCTCTCTCCCCCCACCCATACCTTTCTTTTTGTTGAAATAGTAATTGTCAGTCATGTGTGCTGAATACAATATTTAATTTCTCTAAACTTTGTGCACGGAGTTTCAGCTGGGTTTTTTGTAGGACCTTAGCAAGTAGAATACAATATCCCAAAGCACAAAGAGGTTTCACTACTACGTCCTTGTTTGTCAACTAGAATTGCACATCAGAACAAACAAACTTCAATGTGTATGCTACAGTTACACATGGCATACACATATTATTGGGTTTGGGTTGGTTTTTTTTCAAAACCACCTTTTTAAATGCTAACCTCCTGTTTCCAGGTGTTAGTGCTAATAGTGAATATAACTTCCTTTATAATTTGGATTTAGCAGTTAGTGCTAGCACATTTTCTATGCTGCTTTGTTAATTGTTCCAGTTCCTATCCATTATTGAGCTGTCTCCTTGCCTTTGGCTGAAAGTAATGTAGTGTAAGCAGAGGCATATCCTTTGAAGAGATGAAACTATGCTGGCTTTTGTAGGTAACATTACACCAACTCCTCTGTCTCATGCTTGCTTTTTCTACTTGGCTTGCAGCCATGGAGCTGTACTTCAGCATGGGCAGATCTACAGGAGTGCTTATTTTGGGCACGTTGTCCTATCCTTCTTCGGGGAAGGTGGAAAAGAAATGGGGTTGCTAGAGAAGCATAGACATCACTGCCTAACAGCAGGATGAGAGCACCTGAAATTTGAGTTTGTGCTCTGCATTGCTGGAGAGGTTCAGCACAGTGGGAATCTGGCCCAGGTAACTCCCGCTATGCCAGAGAGCCTGTGCTTTGGCCACTGCTTTGTCCTTGTGAGAGATGTTGCTTGACTGAGGCAGTGTGAGCCAACTTGGTAGGAGGTATTGACCAACTAGATCAGAGAGGAGAAAGCCTTCTTTTCCTCCCTTCTGTGTGCTTTTCCAAAAATAAGAGGAAAACAGGTTAAAATCAGGGGATGGAGGAGCGATGGGTAATTTCTAGACACTGAAGAGTAACTTTTAACTAGCTGAGTGCTCTCTGTGTTTGTTTGAAAGTCATAAATAGAATGTATTTCAGATAAATTACAATTCTATTCTGGTCCAGTTTCCATTTAGAAGTCTGTGTGGGGCATATATTCTTGAAAGAGAAGTCCAAACCCTGGCTCACAACCAAACTCCAGGCTGACTTGGAGGTAGCAAAGCACTAGCTAGTTGGAATGGCCAGATCAACTAGGCACACTTAAAAATGCCGGCTGAATTCCTCTCGTGGCATCTGTCACATTTGCATGTCTCTGTTGAAACTCAGAGAAAGAGTGTAAATACTTCTTGGTACCTGTTCAGGTGTTGCCTGTGTGAGAGCTCAATTTCTTTTAAAGATTGTTCTGTCATTTTCAAGGAACACACCGGCTCGCAAGCTTCTTGCAAATCAAAAAGACCTTCTTGTCCTGTGTGTTTCACCAAAGAGTCTCTTTGGAGATTTTGAACTTGGCATGAATTTGTACTTGCTGTTACCAGCCCTTTCTTTGCTACACAGTAACCTACTCTGCTATTACTAGCTCTTCTTGCATGCTGTGCTGTGCCTCTGAGCTCTTAGCACCCCTCTTAAACGTAATGAAAGTCACTGAAAAATGCTTTGTTGTTCTGAAGAAATAGGAAGTAAGTATTGAGATTTTGCTCTGAGGTAGAGGTGGCAGATGATGCATTATTATTTTTAATGACGATGGAAAAATCATTTGCCATATGTTGTAAATCTTTTTTTGTGTTACTCCAGGGGTGGGATGCTATTGAGTGGATAATTCAAAATTCTGAAAGCGCTCTAAGCTAGCAGTTCTCCACATCTACAGTTTGTACTAACTAGTGGTAATGCCAGCATTCTTCTTCTTGGTACAGCATTTCAGCTTTCTAGCAAATATGTGCATGGATTGTTGTCATGTGAATTTCATAAATTAACCTGCATGTATGTTTTATATACATTGCATACAGGAATGGCAATCATGTTCATTGCACTGCAGTTGTAGAGAGGGAGAGTAGGTCAGATCTAAACTGGATTAATTAACCAGTGCTTATGCCACTGGACAACCAACTTGCTGCAGCCATGTCTTGTGCCACACGTTACTGCTTATGGTTTGAAAGTGGAATGATGACTGCAGATAACTAGGCATGTGAATGAGTGTTTGATCTGGTCCTGGTTTCTGTGATTTCATTATGTAAAACTGGTATCTGAAGAAATTAGAAAATTGGTTAATGACTGGAATTGGCATTATAAAAATGAAACAGAATTGTACTCTTAGGATACAAAATTGATTTATTGAAAGAGATTGCCCAACAGGGGTAATCTTTTGCATAGTGAAATTGTATTTGCTTTTCTTATGCCTGAGGAATATTGTTGCCCTTCTGTGAACTTTTGTGGAAATCTGTGCAAAGCTTGAAGCTGTCAGAATGCCAGACTGTTCATGGTTTTCATTCGTCTTGTAGTTTATTCATTTCGGTAGTGACATGTCCTTTAAGCAATGTGACTATGAAAAAATCTGACTTCAGGGTTGAGAGAACTGAGTGTACTTGCCTCTGTGATACCTCTGTGCAGACTGTTTTCCTTCCAGTAGTCAGTGTAGCCTGTCTCTGTCATTCCTGTATTGGCTTACACTTCAACAAATAAGATTCCTTAAAAAAAGAAAAAATCCATTACGCTGCTTCTCCAACTTAAGAATGTAGGGTTTTTTACACTGCTTACTTTGAGATCAGTGTATGCCGTGAGTGTTTGCTTTTAAGTTCTCATTCCACTAAGCTTTTATGGCTGTTTTTCTGGAAAACATCAACTACAAAGGCTCAGCATTTATCAGTCACTTAAGCTCTACCAACAAATCTTCATCTGCAGCGTTTGGTTTGCCAAACACGTCATGCTGCTGACATATGCAATAAAGACTAATACAATATGCATGCTTGGTTATGGATGTGCTTGCTTAATGACTTACTACAGAATTTGTTGTACAGTATGAAACTTTATAGATCAATCCTCTGTCAGATTTTTTTTTTATAACTGAGTAGTTCTACAGTACTTGAAGGCTTTGCATCTTGTTAAGATTTGTAACTTGATTTCCTGTGCAGAATATTCCTGAAGTCTTTCTTGCCAATATCACTAGTTTATTCTTAGCTGCAAAATACAGCATATAGCGTATGCAGGTCTGAGGAAACGTGCAGACCTATAAGTCTCAAAAGCTGAAGGAAACATCTTGGTGCTCCAGTTGAATGTCGTGGATTTTTAAATTTCTTTTTATTGTATTTTATCTTGTCAACAAATATATCAACTAAAACACTATGACCTACTTGTTTCATAGTCAGGGCCTGTAAAGAATCTGAGTATTTTTCTGCTGAGCATTTTCTATGTCAAAGGTGTTTGACTTTCTGGCAAGTCTTCTTTGTGCAATTAGACAAGTATAACATCTAAGCTGTTGCTGTCTTACTCAGTTCTCTCTGCCTGTGTCACCTAAGAGAGGACAGTTTAACCTGACTTTTAAATATCCAAATGCGTGCTTACTGAAAGATGACTCCCCCTCTCTCCCCCCGCTTTGTTCCTTAGGGTGCACTCCACTTGGCTAATTCACTTGGCTAATTCACGGCTAGTTACAACTTGTTGCTATGCAGTAGCCTACTCCTGCCTGGGTGCTTTTATCTGTGCTTTGCTGGTGTTCCCAGCTCTTGCACAGAGTGTAGAGAAGGTGGACATTACCACCTGCTGAAGCATGGTTGATGTGGTGCTCGAATGGAAGGAACTCAGAAGTTAAATCATACTTTTCTAAGGGCTTTTTTTCAGCGACACATACTTAAACTTGACAATTTAAATCATGTTTTCTTGATTATTGTTGGTGGTTTTTTTAAGGCATGTCTTGAACTAAGTTAACTTAAAGATACTAATTCTTGAGGTAATTCTGGAAAAGGCTGAATCCCCCTTTTTGAGCTTTGACCAAGAGTTGAACACTTTGTTGTGATAGGTGGATGTCTTTTCTCAGTTTAAGGACTGCCTGCCAGTGCAGATGTAGCAATTAATGTTTATTCTGTGAGTCCCTGTAATATGAAAAACTTGAAGAGAAACAGCGTCATCCCTTCACTGGACTTAGTGAGAGTCTTGAGATAAATACGCTCTTATTCATAACAAAACCTTATTTATTTTAATAGGTTACACTTTGCAGCCTGGAACTGGGCTTTTAATATTATTCCAGAGTAATGTTTCTAGCCTCAGAAAAAAATCTTCAAGAGTATGTGTGGGTTTTGTTTTGCCCTTTTTTTTTTTTTTTTTTTTTTTAGGGTTTTCAAAGCTGTTTATGCAGATCCTTGTTCATGCTTAGTGGTTTATAAAGGACAACAGCAGGTTCTGGACATTTTAAGAGGTTTTTGTTCACTTTATCACCTATAATGCATGCCAGAAAAATAGTACATTGTAGTTCAGAACAACTCTGTGTGTGTCTGGAGGGCTGTTCCCCCCCTTTCCCTCAATCTCTGCAGAGTGCTTGTACACTGACACTGGCTCTCCTGAAGACTTAGGACTTTTTGGGCTCAGACCTTTTATCTCCAGAACTCCTCTAGACTTGGCCAGAGCCATGTGGCTCCCAGTTACTGCTCTCCACTCTTTGAACTCCTTATTCTTAGTCAGCTCATAGAGGTGAATGTCTCTTGGCTTCTCTTTAAGTGAAAAAAGGCCAGGTGTTTTCCTGGTCTGATCCCATCTCCTTGTTTTAGCCAAGTCTGTCATTCTGAAATTGTGGAGCTCTAAAATCTTGCACTTTTGTTTAGTTAAAGTGCTCCTCTTTATTTTCTTGGCTTCATTGTGTGGCTGGCTGCATGCTCATCGTGTGGTCATTGGGGTGCAGCTGCTACAGGGTCTTCTTAAGGCAAAAGATTTTTGACATGCTTATTTTGCTGGATTCCTCAGCTCTTAGTAAAGCATCGGCTGTCAAAGCCTACCTTTGAGGCACTCCCATTCTGAGAACTGAACAGAGAAAGACCATAGCTGGATATAAAATGCATGACTGTAGTCTCTCAGTTAGTCTGTTTTATATGCTGAAAAGTTGCTGTGCATGAATATAGAACTCAATGCAAGTCCACCTCTGAACTCTTGCTAGATATCAAACCAATTAGGTGCTACCTCGAAGAGCACTTGGAAGACCATCTTTCTTTGTCCTGGATCTTCTAAAAAACTGTCCGTATAACTTGGCTAATGAATCTGAGAACAGTATCTAGACTTTGCCATAAATTCGCTGATACTCTCTGGGGGGGCAGGAGCAGCAAACAGTAAAAACAGCAATACTCTTACGTAAGGAAACAACTACTGAATTAGGCTTTTTGCGTAGGTGCGCTACTGGGAGCTCACACCAGTATTGCACTAATTTCTTGCTTATGGGTTAAGCAAATGCCTTTGCAGTGAAGTTTCCATAAGAAGATGCTCAGAAATTATCAGTATAATCTGGTATCAAACTATGCAGGACATGGAATTAATTTTAAAACAAGTCTCATGTCTGACAGAGGAAAAACTATAGAAACATGAGCAGTGGTGTTGTCTCTGTTCTGATCCTAAATTGCAGTATTTTCCTGGCAGGGTCGGGATGCCCTGGAGTGGGTGATCAGCAAACTAAACACAGAATTGGAGGAGCTGAAGTCAACGCGCGAGGGCATGAAACCAGCCATGGCAGCAGCGTCAACAGAAAAATAAAACCAAAAATACCAAGTAACCAACAGAAAAGTTTTAGTCTGCAGACTGCTTTGTAGATCTCCCTTCCAAGGCTGATCTACATAGGTTTTATATATTTATAAGAATACTGGATCAGCGGAAAAGTAACCTCATCTGTCATCTCTACAGCGGCTCCTGTTGCCTACTGAAGATTAAATTGACCTCCTGCAGATGCTCTTTTCATTTAAAACATTTATTTTTAACACTGGAAACAAAACATTTAGCACATTTAAAACTGCCTAAATGTGCCTTTTATAACAAAGATAGAGAGTATGTTATATTTACACCATGTCAGTTTTTTGTACTCAAACTTGAAAAGAATGCATGTGTGGTATTAAGGATTTTCCATGTGAACATTTGTTCTGTGAAGGGCTGATAGGTACTAGAGCACTGAATTTTGTCTGTTTTGTAATCTGATAGCGTCTTATAACCATTTAAAGGGAACTACATGAGTCAGAACTTGATATGGTAGAATTAGATATCTATCTAGAGGATCATCCTGAAAAGCTAAAACTTTGTTGGTACGATCTTTTCCTGTGTTGTTTAAATGTGCTGCCTGAACACGACACACAGATACTTTACCTCTTAGATGTTTGTATCCGAACAAAGATAAAGTTTCTATTGATGATAATAGCCTAAAACAGGTTTTTTGGTGGGTAGAAGGGTGTAATTTATTTTTATATTTATTAACTTGCCCTAGTTCCTCCCCTCCCTATGAGGAGAGGAGTAGTGATTCCCGGAAGGTGCTGGAAAATACTTCTCTTATTTATCTCTAAGAAGGGTACTTGTAGGCTAGTTGAATGAGGAGACTGTGCTGTTCCACTGGTCTTTGCTCTTCACATCATGTCTTAACTGAGGGAGAGACTGATGCAATAACCAGAAGAGTTGAAATGAGAAATAAGCAGGAAATTTGAAATCCAAAGGGTAAGGTTTCATGAACGTGTCCTTTTGTGCCCTGAATGGAGAAAACAAAAGTACAAGAAAAACAAATGGACTCTTTTTTGAGTACTTTCTACGAACTGCTGACTACCAGTGGAACTGAATTTTTTTCAACACTTTTCCACATTGGTACAAAATGGTTTTGCGATAATTTTAAATGCTTCTCTTTATCTAGAAAAATACTCCAGTAACTGCAGAAATTGCTTCCTATGAAACATGCATAAATATATATTGGTAACAGTCCTAGCCTTGTCTGATTTTCACGTTCGGTCCAGGTGTAGTGTATGTTTATTTAGACAGCCTTCTGTTAGGGCATTTAAACTTATTTTTTGGTGTGCACATAAAGTGAAATAAATGTTGCAAAGATGTTTACTTGTTCAAGTGGCAAGCTTGTGTTTAGGAAGCTGTTAAAGAGCATGAGTAACTTCTAAAAAACTAGAAGAGTAAAATGTTGGTCACTGTTTTGATCTGGTAATTTTAAAGTGTCTGTAGCTTAAGGGAAATTTCAGCATTCGTATTCTGGTTAGTTTGAAAGCGAACATTAATTTGGGTGTAACTATAGTCTCACTAAATTACATGATCCTAATGAATAAACTTAATTTAAAAAAATATATATTAGTCAAAAGCAATTAAATAAGTAGCTAATATTTACATTGCTCTATTTATATGGACCTAAACCCTTTCTTACTTTGGAACAGAAACTTAGAGCTTAAAGTCTGATAGCAGCTCCTTTCTGGAAGATATGCTGGATAGCTTTGGTGCAGGTCAGTTGTTGNAAAAGCAATTAAATAAGTAGCTAATATTTACATTGCTCTTTTTATATGGACCTAAACCCTTTCTTATTTTGGAACAGAAACTTAGAGCTTAAAGTCTGATAGCAGCTCCTTTCCGGAAGATATGCTGGATAGCTTTGGTGCAGGTCAGTTGTTGTGTTTTGCAGTGGAGTGATGCCACTTCCTGGATAAAGAATGCAGAAGATGATGTAGCTCCTGGTGGCGTTCTGCTAGGAAGGGGAGTGCAGCCGTGGCAGAGCTCTACAGACGAAAGGAAAAGATGAGTAATTGTGTGTGTGTGCGTGTGGAAACCTGTATTACAGCATTTCCATACATGCCTATTGGAGATGATGATAATGTAACTGTTGGGGGGGACAGAAAAGTCTTTAGAGAGCTTCGTGTATTGCTTTGGTTTGGAAGAAGAATTGTCTGTGAAGCTGCTCCTTGCATCAGGTTTGAAATAATTGCTTAGCGTTGTCTTAAAGCCGACTGACTTGTGTAGCACCTTCCAGCACCAGCGGGTGTCCCAGAAAAGTCACTACAGGCTCCTATATTCTTTCTAGGGCCAGATTCCTCTGCCACACCTTAGGGTCAGTACCAATTATGCATCAGTTTTCTGGATTACTTTCTTTGCACTTTTTTCATTCTTCCAGAAACAAACCCTTACCTGCCTGTGTTGCAGCATCTCTTTTCTGTTCCATTCCCCACTGGTTTTGGGCTGCTTCCTCTCCGCATTTCATGCTACTTGGGAACGATATGGCTAGGTGTTTGTGTTTTCCAGTCTGTCTGCCGCTCCACTCACCATGGAGCAGCACCTTACCTGCTCGTGCCCAGTCCCCTTCTGTTTTTCTCTAGGCTAAATGGGAGTGGGGAAGCTTTGGGTAGGAAGAAGACTCATTTCTTCCAGAGGCCGGTTCCGTCACCCAGCTGCCTCTCTCCACTGCCAGACAGTGCTGCTGGTTCTCACCTTGTCTTTGGGGTAGGTGACACCCTGCATCTCTGGGCTTATTGATCTTCCTGTGGTTGCTCATTTTGCCCGTGTGTACAAAGGACCTTGCAGGCAGCGGTCAGGACCAAGTGGGCTCCAGTGTTCAGCAGATGAAGTGATTCTTAATTGCCTGTAAGCTTTCCCGGGCACTTTCACTCTTCTGCTTTCTGCTCATATAGTTTGCATACAGGGCTCCCACCCTTCTCCCTTGACCATGTGACTCTCCTTCATGGGATCTGGTGGGATCTGTACCTGTATGTTCAGCCCTGCTGTGCATAATGCTGTTTTTGAAGCACTCCATTTCCCACCTGAGTTCTCTCACTCCTATAATCTGAGTTGACCCTTGGGGCAAAACCCCCTACCTTTGGAATTGCTTATCTTGGTCCTTCCCTAGGGAGACGCCCCCATCTTTCTTTATTTACTGGAAATGGCTAAAAACTATTTCTGAAGTCAGTGTTATGTCGTGTGCATTGACTGAGGTGCCTGTCAAAGACAGAAAGCTGCATGTGAGGGCAAGTGCTTGGCTGCTTGCGGGGTTTAGTGCCAGCGTATCAGGTCACCAGGCTGGTTAGCAGCGTGGCTGCTCACCCTGCCCCGTAACTGCAGCTGCATCGTACATGCCTGCTGCAGAAGGATGAAGCTGGGGTTAGCTGACTCCTGACTGCGGGGGAAACAGTGAGGGAAGATGGCAGCAGTGCTTCCCAGAGTGTGGCAAACTGGGCATGTTAGCTCTTGGCCCTGAAGGATTTTAAGATGTTGGAGATACCACACTTGAGGCAGACTCTGGTTTCTGACTGATGGCTATTTTTCATGGTAGCACAGACGGGTTCATGTTAGCAGCAAAAGGCATTAACTTAAAACAGTGCAATCAAATGGTCTGGTGTGTAATCAGTTTTCTTTTTTTTTTTTTCTGACTTGCCCTTGCACCAGTGTGAGTCCTCCATGCTCCCCCATACTTTTTACTTCTTTCCCCCCACCAGGTCAGCAGGCACAATGGGGGAAGGGTTGCATTTGCTGGGAAAAGGGGCAAGCCTAGTGTAAGATGCAATATTCTTGAAAAACTTGCTTAACGCAAGTAAAGGCACTGAACTGCAGCTCTTGGTGTGTATCAAGAATTGATGTATAGCACATATCAGGCATTGATGTATGTGACGATGTAATAAAGCAGCACTGAGTAAGATGACCAGTGACATTCCTTGATGTGACACTTTTCATTTAAAATCTTCAGGTGGAGCAATGGGTAACACCTTTCCTATTCTTGCATCTTCCTAGATTGTAAGCTGTGAAAGGGCAGAACTCTGTAAAGTGTCTATGTACACTATGGTGCTATCTTAAATAAATGACATCCTCAGTTAAAAAAAAACACTTCTGGGTGTAACTGCTGTAATATAAAATGGGCTGTTGGTTTTCAGAGAAGGCTGCAGAAAAATTGGCATTGGTCTGTGCTGGGTAAGCAGTGGGACCCGGTACCAGGCTCCCTGGAGCTTGCTGTAAGCCACACATCCTGCTGGTCAAAAGCTCTGCAGGGGTCCTCTATGCCTGACCTGGTAACTCCATGTGGGTCTGACGCTGCTTCATTTTGCGGTAAAACGGGAAAGAGTCATATAAAATTATTAGCCTTGACTTGTATTTATCCAATAAACTATCTTACCCCACCAACTCTACTTGCCACCGGTCAAAATCATGCAGGTTATGTGCTAGCCTTTAACTGCAGCTCCAGGAGGCAGGTCATTCTTTTGCTATGAATTTATTCAAAGAAAAGACTTTTTTTTTTTGTGAAACACAACTCCTGTCCTCTTAATTCTTCCACAGCTGAGGTGATTGAGATATCATTCTCATTCTATTGGAAGACACCTGCAAGTAAAACCGTCATAAGGGCTCCTAATTTGGGGTCCTGCTGGTACAAGACTTCCCTGTTTTACTCTTGTATAATTTTGTTTCTAACCTAGTTAAAATCTGCAGCAGCTAAGGTTCAGGGCTCTACCTGACCAAACAACATGGAACATGCCCTTACCAGCTGTGCTGTGTAAGAAGCGATGCTCGCCGCCTTTACAGTTAGCTCAAGAAAGCAAGAGCACTGCACTGCCGTTTTAAAGAACTTTTTATTAGTAACGCATAAACAAGAAACTGCATGTCAGGACCACATATAACATGAAAACAAGCAGAAGACAATTCTGTTGCCTTTCTCTGTTAGAGCTGATACCCGGGTGTACCTGAAGCCGCACAGAGGGCACATGCGCAGTGACAGCACAGAAGCAGAAGTTCGAAGGGGAAGGGTTTGTGCGTTGGGCCTGTTAATGTCCAAAAAGTGCATCTCCTGTTTGGGATTTCCTTTGTTCCTTTGTTAAAGGAGGGGATTTGGGACAGGGAACCAGCTTTAACAGAAATACAGCTCAAATACACTCCTTATTGTATCTTCGTTTTGCTTTCTAGATCACAGGTAATGTAACCGCCAGCCCCTTCAACAGAACTGTGCCCATCTTAAATGTCTCAGCCAAAATTTGGCCTTGGCCTCCACCTGTGCTGTACGCTGGGCCATGACAATGCAGCCTCTCTCCATAGACACACGCGTCAACTTAACTGGTGCTTATTTCCACCAAACGTTGGAACCCAACCTCCTGCAGAAGTTGCATCAACTCATGCCCGTGTCCTTTAATTCTAGATTTAGCACCCCCTGAAAGTCAGTGTAACAATCCTGCCCTGCAGTGTTTGGCCTAGAGCCTGTCCTGCAAAAGCGCAGCCATTGCTGCCTCCCACTGCGAAGCGCTGACGTGGCTCCGGTTAGGGAAGCGCAGGGAGGACCTCTAGCTTAACGTAAGCACTACAAGTGCATGGGAGGCACCAAAAATGTATTTTTTTCACACTGGATGCTCACCCTTTTGCACTTGCAGGGGTTTTTTTAATCAAACGTGTTAATAATCAAACACGTCTTTTCCAGCTGTGACTACATTAAGTAGCCTGGCACCTTGAAAGACTGCATCTCCTCAAAAATGTTTGGGTTTTTTATTAGCTATAGAAAGGTCTGTTCCAAATCGCTTCCTCTAGAACTGTTCTACAAAAACCATCTCGATGACCTTTGCAGACTGCAGCGGCTTCTGCCGTTACTTCAGGACACAGAGCCCAGGCTTCCCGCGTCTCTCACACCGCAAAACAGCCCCTCCGGAGGAGAAACTGAAAAGTTACTGAATTGCAGTTTACTGCAAATGAACCAGCAGACATAAAATTTGCTGTGTCTATTTGGTAAGTATTTAGCTGCATCTCCTGATTATGCCCGATGACACTCGCTGAGTGTGGACTGCCATGGTAAAAATTCATTCACAAATCTTTGCTTGCCAAAGCGTTGTAAAGTTTCACCTGTGTGGAATTTAGTGCACCCGGAAGCGGTGCTCATTGCTTTCAAGTACCGAAAGCTGACGGAAACTTGCAGTGCAGGATCCTGTTAGCTCTGATGCTGAGCACTCACCTCTCAAAATTCTTTAAGTAGTTGTAACCACTTTGTAGCCGCTGATTTTGCAGGCGAGGACCCCCGGGCAGGGGAAGGCTCACAGCTTGTGCCAGGTAAACTGAGCAACAAGAGCAGCTCTGGGATTTTTCAGTGTCAAGCCGAGAAGGCAGGGAGGGCCTTGGGCTCTCTCTGCTCGGGGCTGCTGGAGCACGTGGGTGCTGCTCAGCGCCCACGCCTCCTACGAGGTAGCTGGCACCAGCTCTCCCAGCAGGAGGGGACTGCGGCGCTGTCGAGGTGCTGTGAGGACAACGCTCATGGAGTTACACTTACGTGTCATGAACCGGGTTCTGCGTGTTTATGTATCAGACTGAGCTAGTGCCCCTCTCTGGTTGGTCTCCTACCAGGAGGTTTTGGTGAACAGTAATTTCAGGTACCCAAAAAATCCGAAACACAGTCGTAAAAATCAGACAGAAACAACAAAACATCTTTATAGCTGGAATCAATATTCATAAACATTCTCAGATTGGCCTTAGGATACATACATACAAAAGAAGAAACAAACCAGAGCAGCTCCAAGTTATCAACATGGAAATACTATAAAAAATTATGATAACAAGAACATAATCCATATGCTGTAGCACCAGAGCGTACAGTCGCAGCACCCTTCCCTCATGCCTGTGTGCTGTCAGTGTGTTTCATAGATGAGCCTGAGCTCGTAAGTAAGACATTCCTAAAAGATGTACGGAGCTGCTGGATGAGGTAAAGCATGAAGGTAGCCATCAGGAGTCTAAAGTTGGAGCTTCTAAATTAGTTTTAACCTACAGAGCATGCAGCCAGTGACTCACCATGGAAGCTGATGCTGAACTTGCCTGGGGAAAAAGGGGAGCTTGGAAGAGAAGAGAGAACAACTTAATAGTTGTGCTAAAAATGTTCTCTCAGCTTCTGGTTTAAAAACTAAAAACAATCAAAAACCTCTCCAAATGACTGCCACCATTTCTCTCCCAAAGCTGAGGCATGGAGATTTCCCAAAGCCCGTACGACGTGCAGGACAAGCACGTCTCAGCTACGGACCGGCAGCATCGGAAGCAGCAACACGTTGGTAAGAGAGGGAGTTGGCTGGGAATGACGACTAGCTGCTCATCACATCACCGGGGTTACACAAGCAGTTTTATTGCTATTCTAAGACTACTTTCCCGTCCCTTCATGCAACCCAGCCAGTGTTCAGCTGTTATTCAATCATTTCCGGTAACAATTCTTTGCCAAAAGAAACATCTGACCAATCTTGCAAAACTATAAAAGCATGAAGAAGAAAAGGAGAGAGACACAACCTTTAGATCGGCTTCCACATGAATAATTAACACAGACAACGGCTATAATGGAAAGGCATTTTATTTTTGCCAGGTAACACCCCTCCCTCTATAAAGGAAGTAATGTAGAAGGGGCAAAAAACAACAAACCCCCAAAGCAATATTGTCACCGTGAACGTTTGAAGCTTCATTCAGGTTTTAGACAAGCGGGAGCTGCAGCAAAGCCCTGCTCGCTTCCTCCACCGCCGCCGTGAGGCAGAGCTGGGTTTGAACTCTCCACAATCAGGTTCACGTACAAAACAACAAGACCGATGCCGCCAGTGGCACCTGCAACTCCTTGGGTCTCCTATGATATATTTAGACAGAACTTGGGCATATTAATAAAGCTAAAATATAAATTAAAAAGATTGTAAAAATTGACGGGGGGGGAGCTCACTGTGCTAGTCCCGCAGCCTTTTCAGCAGTAACTCACTCTAAAATGCCTATGGAGTGCAAACTGCATTAGGGGGCTGAAAGCGTTAACGGTAATAAAGATAATAGCCAACACACATATAAATAAGACTCATTTCCTTTTTAAAACATCACGGGAAAGTCAATTCCCATTGCATGATTGATGGAGACTTCCTAAATATTAATAAATATATTACACATATTTACAAGATTCTGATTTCATCCTCTGACGCTAATGTGAAGTTCAAACCGTAAGTAGGACATGCTGGGCGGCACCGCAGGGTACGCAGGCAAACGGCTGCAGTGGATTTGGGATGCTAGCGCGAGCAGCGAGATGGAAAGCTAAAAATAGCCCACTCCGCAGAGATCCAGGCAACAGAGCTCCTCCAGGCTTTGCGTGACAAACCGGCCCGCTGCTTTCTCTTTTGCGGAATGAAATGCCAGGGTAACGCGGAGCAACCGTGGCAGCGAGGAAGGGACGGGAGGGAAGGGGGCAGGCAGCCCTCCGCACCACGTTTTCTGGCGCTTGCCACAACGTGTGTCAGCAGCCCACAGGGGTTTGGGGTTTTTTTTTCCAGGGAAAAAGGGAGGTTATCCACGCCCCGCCCCACAGCAGCTCTGCATGAGCCACACGGAGCAGTTTGTACAACCACCCTGTTGCTGTTGGGTGTTCGCACTCAGGCTAGCGCAGCAGAGCCCAGCCTGAGCCAAGGGCTGCCGGCCACGCCAGGAGGGCAAAGCTGGACCCCGAAGCTCTGCCGCTGCCCCAGAGCTGCCCCGGACACTGCCGAGGCGCAGCGGGGCACAGGCGTGCCACGGGGGACTCATTTCCCTTTGCACACTCAGGACTGACCAAGTCCTTGATCCCACCTGCTCTGCAACATCCTACATCCCTCTCAAAGGGGAAAATAGACGTGCCAGATATCTCGCACCCTCATCGGCTTGAGGATGCCGGGGAAGAGGGCTGTGAGCAGAGGCTTGAGTGATTGTAGCGTGTGGCGGGGGCATTTCCAGGAGAAAACGCCAAGAACAACAACAGGGGAGATGCGACGTGAGAGTTCACACATTTCTTTCGGTCTAGTTTTCCTGATGCACTGTGCAGCAAACACACGGCCCGGTTTTGGCACAGAAACAAGAAAAAGTGCTGATGTGACTGAGATCAGGCGACCCTTCCAGCAAGCGCAGACCCTTCAAACCAGTCTGCCTGCGCTGCTCACCTCCTGCGATCCTACAGCCTTATCTCACAGCCAGTCCTCCAGGTGCTTTAAGATGCACGTTTCCAGAGGTACCCCGAGGAGAGGGCCATGACAGCTGACCTTACACGGGACAGCCAACAGGGAGAGTGAGCCTTGAGCCCTGCTTTTCCTGTTTGCATTGGTTCAGAAAAAATTAAGAACATTCTTTCAATAAGCCCTGCATATGCAAAAATTCTCATTTTCCAAGGGGGCGTTTAAAGAAAAACAAGGACGGATGAGTCCCTGGGAAGGTTTAAGGAGACTTTTGCCTGTGCTTTTCGAATCAACTTAAAAGATATGATCTGAGCGGCTGCTCTGCAGGCTGCAATGTAACACGCAAATACAGTCTGAAGGGGAAGCCTTGTTCCCCTGGGCAGCAGGAGGCAGCCCGCAGCGGGAGCCAACCAGCCCTCGTGCCTGGCAGCCTCCGCACCGTGCCTTAGCGGGGCTGGCGGGGCAGGCTGCCTTCTCTTGGGCTTTTCAATGCGGGAGATATGGACAGGAGAATCTGTTTTGATTAACACATCTTTAAAATCATGTTACGGAAATCCAGTCCCAGCTACTTTGGAGCAGTTCTGAGGTATCTCTCATTAATCCGAAGTATAGAAATGTTAATAAATAGATCTGAAACTTTTCTGCTATGCCATTCTATAATACACTGCTATATAGATATTAAATATGCCTCAGGGTATTAAAAATTTTATGAAAAAGTTACAGTAGTTGATTTTCAAGTATTAATAACTTGGCTACGTTAGCTTGTTTTTAAATACCAAAATGATCTGGCCCCAAACTACTGACTAAACTCTGGCTTTGCCTGAATTTAAAAAAAGTCTTTTGAATATAAAAAAAAAAGTGCAAAGAAGCATGAAACGTCAGGTAACGTTGTAACATTCTTGGAACTTCTAAACAACTAGTCTAGCGCTCTTTCGTACATGAATTAAAAAGGGAAAAAAGTATGAAAAAAGCTGAAAGAAAAAAAGAGAGATTGCTCCCAATCTGAGACAGTGCTGTCCCAAATTTCAGCAGAACACGAATTTTTACAGCCAAGTTATAAACCCCAGAAAAAATGGGGTTACCAGTGGATATGCTGTCAGCCATAACTATAGCAGTATTTGTGTGCTCCGTTATAATACAAATGTACACCTTACCCACCGTTTTCTCTGTGTAACCACAAGAACAACTTTACAGGTATTCAGTTAAAATGAGAAGCCTCCCTTATTTCCCATCCTCCTCATAAGCTGTACAACTCTGTCTACTACTAAAATTCACTGCTACTAGTAGTCATCATCATACATTCAAGATAGAAAGTAAACTACTAAAAACCCGCTCAGGAGACACTTAGAAGTACACTAAGGCTTAGAAAGTACAGCAGCTCAGGGGAATGGCCAACCACACGGGCAAAGGGCTTCGTCGCGTATTTTGCCCCAGGACACAGACATTGTGGAGTCCCGTGCTGAACCCTGATCTCAGAGCAACCGAAACAGTTCAAAGAAAGATGGTTTTGACCACAGTCGCTCACACTCGGTGTCTGGTGTGCGATACGTCCCTTTGCTGTTTCAACTAGGACGTGAGCATTACTTGGGTGGTAATGCCAATATGACTTACTGTTTGCTACTGTGCTAACACCGACGCTTTGTTAGATTTCGTTCTCCATTAAACACATGTTTTCAGCTCACCTCCTAAAAAATGATTCAAAGCATGGTTAAAAAAAGACTGAAAGCAAGAAAAGGCTTTCTAGTTTCAACGCACACGTACAAAAGAGGCAACAATTTCAAACTATTGATTTTCTTCCAGTGCGAGCAGCTGACCCGTTGCATATCATTCTGCACAGATCTAAACATAGCGTTCTGCATCTCTGGGAACCATTGGAGTAGGAAACCCTGTGATCTAATGCAAATTCAAGCCAGTCAAGTGAAACTGAAGCAACGGAATGATAATCCAGTTTCAGTGACCTTGCCCATGGATGATGACCTCATGAAGACAAAAGCAAAGGAAAAGGCACAAGGCTCAGATCTCATTGATAGTCCTTTCAGAGGGGCAGTATTCAGAGGTTCCCGGCGACGACATGTAGAAGGACTGCGTTTTCCGTTTTAACCTGGCTCGTTTGTTGGCCAGGGATAGGCTGCGCCGGCTTGAATTGATGATTTCGGAAATAAACTTCTTGCAGTCCACGCATACCTCCATCGTGCTCCAGTCCTCCATTAATTCTTTGGGAAACTCTTCATGTGACTTATCCACGGATTTGGACCTCGAGGTCAACCTGAAAGGCAAAAGAGCAGGACTTGTCACGTTATTTAGCAGCACGGCAGCAGGCCCCAAGGGACACCTTCAGGAAACAGCCCATCAGAACAGTCTGGATGTAAATCTTCCTTTCTCCGGTCCCAAAAATGACACCAGGAGACCAAACGCTGGAGAGGAAAGCTTCTGCCAGTGAGATGGCAGGGTCAGTAACTGAGGGTACATGTAATGTTTACCTTAACAAAAACAATCTTACTAATAACTATAAAGAGATGATGTGTTTGGCTAATTTGACACAGCATCACAGCACTAGTGATTTACGCAGAGGGTTTATACTGTAGATCACCTCAAAAAGGAGCATTTATATTATATTTAATTTCTCGGATTAGCTTTGACAACCATCTGCATATAAGATATAAAACCAGTAGATAACTTGACAATGTCAAAGTGAAAAAAAAAGGTGAAAATTAAAATTAGAAAAATTAGGAAAAAAACCCCCCATAAATCTGTGCAAGACATCATTGAATTCCCGTTTAGTGAGTGATTCTAGCCTGCAAGATTTATCTCCAGAGAGTATTCACACCAGAAAAAGACACGCTAAGGATATTTTTGCAGAGGTGCTATAGAAATACAGTTGTCCCAGACTCATTATTTTTCACCTGTGAAGTGAAAAAAGGTTTAAGACACACTGTTAGTATCGCTATTTCTGTAAATCAAAGGAGTGAGTGGAACAGACATGGATTTTCAAGCTTCAGAAAAGTTACTACAAGCATTAGAAACACTGGCAACTACAAAACGGGTAGACAACATCTACTTAATGATTGGTAACTCAATATGAAACAGTTAGGAAGTATTTCCAAGAGACACACGTGAGCCAGGGTTGTTTCTCACCTGGACATGCTCCGCAGTGATCGGTGGTGACTGGTAGAGGGTTTCTCTGGCCTCATAAAGCTTTCTCCTCTTTGCAAGGTTGAAGGTCCCAGTGAGAAGATGGGGAGAGTAGAATATGGCTTTGATGGCAACCGCATCTGTTGAGAATAGCAGGAGGAACATGCAGTACCATTACAAAGATTACAGCTTTTTAGAAAGGATCTAACCATAAGTTTACTTACTTTTTTGCAACACTGTGAGCATACAGGCCTGTGTAAGAAAGCAAGAGCATGAATCATTTCACTGGGAAAAATTACATTTAAATCAAGTATAAGGGATAAATGTTTTCAGGAGTTAGAATCCTCCCCCATCCTCCCCTTAAACATTTTTATTTTTAAAGCTTCTTCAATGTAATAACTTCAAACAGAAGATGAAGCCAAAAGCAAGGAGAAGTGCTAAACAAGAACTACAGCTAAATTTAAAAAAACAAAATAAAAAAAAAGAAGAGCTTTCCTCTAAAGAAACCTCCTTTGGTAAGTGACACAGTAAGTCAGTGATTCCATAGATCTCCAGACTTATTGTCTCACTATTCAACTTAAAATTTCTCATTTTACCTGCAAATTATTCCTTTTCCCTTCTCCCCCCACCAATACTCCAAAAATCATCCAAAAGGTAAATTGCCTTGAAATGTTTTCCCCGACAACAGAGATTATGGAACTGTTGACTGGGGAGTCTGAATAAATTCCATCTCATTGTCCCATGAGCATAAAAGAACAAATGAGTGTTTCCCTCACTTTCAGCCAAGAGTTTCAAGTCCAAGGAAGCAATTTTGTCACTTAGAAAGGAACTGGTTTTGCACATTTTTTTTTTTTAACATCAACTGTTACAGAAATAAAAAAATATCAAGAGCATGCAGCAGAAACATTTGGGGGTTTCTATCCTATAAATCAGTATTTTTCCCTCTGAAACGGTACTAATTTATTAGCAGATATTAAATATTTACCTCTTGCAGAACTGACAAGTGTAAGACCAGGTAAAGAAAGAAAACCTTCTTGTTCGACAGCAAAAGCAGAGCTAAAAGAACAACAGAGGAGTCCACAACGTTAGGCAAAGTCCTGCACAATAATTACTTTATCCATCAGTTGCCATCAGTGAGACCACAGTTGCAGTACTACATCCCGTTCTGGGGTGCGTACTTCCAAGATGATATTGAAAGCAATGGTCCAGAATTGTATCTTCGTATGTTTAGATATACTTTAATTTTTTACCTAAATTAAATACTTGCCAGTTAATTATTAATTTATTTTTACTCCTCCTTCACTGATGTTTGTATCATTACTACATGAAAAAGTAACAGGAAAGTGAGAGTAACAGCAGTAAGGAAGTGTAACTGTTACACCTGAAGAACACAAGAACAAATGAGCATAAATTCAGCCATGAATACATTTAGGCTGCAAATTGTTCCTGACCGCCCGAGTCAGGCTCTGGGACACAAAATTTTTGCCTGTTATAACATTTGATAATCTTCTTCCAATCCTACATTCCTGAAAACTAGAGGAGGTGCAGGAAAGAGCTATTACAGCAATCTAACTTGAGGAAAACCTGCTTTATAGTGGGATAAATCCTATCTATTCAGTTTATTGAAAGGAGGTAGGGATCACAGCTTAAGAAGATTTCTAGGAAGTAAAGGCATTGAACAATGAAAAGTTTTGCAGTCAAACAAAAGATGACATACTGAGAACCAAAGACTTAGGTGAGGCTAGATAAACTTGGTTAGAAATAAAAGTGAATTATTTTAATAGTGGGGTAAATTAATTAAAGCATCAGCTAACTTTGAGATTTGATAAAAGCTCATTACTAAGCTTTATATATCATGATGCTATGCAACAGGTGAATCTAATGAATGACATTTTAAGATTCTTGTTCCTCTGTCTTAAATGTAATAAATCTCTAAATTAAATGTGCATAATAGACACAGGTAGGCCTGTAGGTAAAATACACTGTGAAGTCAAAATATGCTTGCTGGAGGTGTTCAAGTAGCACAAGTCAAAAGTGGGAGTAAAGAACACTGCTTCTACTGGTAAATACCAATTCCCAATCTGCAGTTTACAGAAAAAAATGTGTTAGTTAACGGGTTCTCTAATATTAAACCTCCTTTTGGGGTCCCATGCCGTCTGACTTCTCTGAAGACTTTCACCCCCTCTATGCTTGACAGTGAGGATTCATATGAAAAACCTGTTGTGATTTCCTACTGCTAGCTGTTATTCTCGTTTCTGGAATAGAAATACTGTAGAAGGCACGGGGACGGAAATCACTTTAGTCAATAAAGTTTAAAACATACACATACAGGTACGCTCTGGTAATTGCAAACGCTACTGCATTTTTATAGACAATCTAAACAAATAAGGTATTTGCATGAAAAGTTTTGATGGTTCTGCACAAAATTCAAGGAAGCTGACCCATACGTTATACATTTTTGGGGGAGTATGGTGGATATTCCTTCTTCTTCTCCAACACAGGGTAAGAAACAAATGTGTAAACGGGCAGCTTGTGCGACCGGCCTCCCTCAAGAAGCTTCAGAGCCTCCCCAGACCCAGCCCTACCTTTCCTTTCTTGAGAGCAGTGTAGACATCTTTATATTGCTGGTACTTTTCCAGCTCCGCCTTCACCAGCACCTGACGGATGTGCATGACCTCCTCCACCGTCAGAGCCAGACATTCCACTGGGTAACAGAACTCCTCCTGGAAGCCAAAAAACCTGTATTATTTCAAAGCCAAATGGCTTCTTCCGGACTTCAACCTAGACAACCAGCCACCTGGTTAGTAACTCCAGAAATTGAGGGTTTCTCCCTTCAAACTGGAATAGCACTGGCTCATTCATGGGCATCACATGAGTTTCAAACCGTCGGAGACTGCGTAAATGTGATCTAAATGGTCTGATCTTCAACCTTCACAACAATGACAGTTTTCTTCATTTTTCCTCCTCAAACCACTTGACCCTTCTTTCCATTTGTCTTTTATTACAAAGACTTGTTTCAAATCAATCAACGTTCCGGTTTGTAATTTGAAAGGGAAAAGGTAATTTGGCAGATGGTATTACTATTAAGTATACTGTTTGAAGTCATGCAATTTCTCTGAGACTTTGTGGTGCCCAGAGTGGCCAAGGAAAGTTGTTAGTAGCCCGTTCTAGCAGAAATTTTTATTCAGTGGTACCACATCTTGGTGCTCACATGATCAGAATCCCACCAAGACTACAAAAGGTTATGGCAGTTCAGGCAGAAAAGTTCTCCTTTCTGGCCCAGGAAAGTAACAGCAGCAATTTAAGCTTTATAGAATAATCTTCAAATTTAAAGCAGGAGAACTCATTACCCGGTGCTGTGTTATTAATGGCAGAGACTCAAATATTGAGACCAACAACACAACTTCCCACTTATAAAATTTTGCGTCTGTTCTGCATTACAGCATTTAGGAGACTATTGAGCAGAGAACTCCTGAATTTGGTACCAGAGAATAAAAAGCACCAACCCAATTTGTAATCCAGCCCTGTAGTTGATTATACATTTCCAACAGAAAGACAGAAACCTCTGTGGGAACTCCCATCGCTTTACGCTTAGCAAACCTTTTCAGTCAGCCCAGAAGGGCTACTGTGGGGTATTGACAATGACATGTAAGGCTCTCTGAATAAACGCAGGAAATTTCTCCTGCAAATACAAAGACGGGGCTGACAGTTTGGAGATCTCGTTTACAAATTGAAGTGATGAATCGGATTAGTAGTGAAATGCTCCATTTCCATTTACTCAGAGGTCTGTTCTGTCTTTCCATTAGATTAAAAAGAAAATCTTTCTACGTTGCAGACCTGGCAAACATTAGCATTTAGGAACCACCACATTTTTAAAAACTGTTGTCTTACCTATCTAGCAAGGGAACACAAAGAAACTTCACTCTGTTTAAGGTACCCCACAAAAGACTAGAATTGAGTTAACTTTGTTAGATTTGCCAGCTAAACCTTTGGGGCTATAGAATCACTAGTTTTCTGCAAAGAACAAACTACATCAAAAGCAACTGCAATTTGCTCTGAGGTGTAAAACTGCGCGGCCAAAACAAAATAACTCCTGTTCCTTATGAGCAACTTTACAGCTAACCAGCAGCTCTCAGCGTTTCATTCTGGGTTCTTCCCATAGCAACTGCCTCGCTATGGAGAAGGCACGGCTGAAGGCTGCGGCGAGACGGGAGAGGGAGTGGGTGGGAAAGCGGGATGCACACAATGCCAGCAAAACCCCTCGATTCTGCATCGTGGGAGACTGAGAGAAACTGTCCAAGGTGAATGAGGCTGAGTGAATGCCTGTCATCAATCAGAGCTTTAAGTCCTTTAGAAATACATTTCTTACTTGAAGCTCTTCCTTCCCCCTCATGAACGCCCATTCCTTTAATTTACAGAGCGGTGACGTCAGGGAGTATTGCGCCTTTGAAGAAAGTCTGCGGATCTGCTATAGGTGTAGAGCAGGTACTAGGGGAATAGTGTGGGCCTGTTGTTGTACCAATCGAAAATGATTATCACTAAAGCAAATAGAAATAGCTAGCAGGCAACAGGGGAAACATAGAAAATGTTCACATGTTTAAATGCTAATGTTTTAATTCCAGAGGTTACACAAGGACAACAAAATGTTAATGCAACATTAAATGAAAGATAAATATTATGCTGGTTTCAGAAAACTGCTTGATTTTTTTTTTTCCTTTTCGGAATAGAAATAAGTACACGAGAAAATCTTTTGTTTCAACACTAGCTCTAAGGCATTGAAATTAATTAAAATTACGCTAAGCTCTGACTAAACGTCATTAAACAATGATGCTTTGGAGTTATTGCTCAAACTCCCAACAATAATCTGCACCCAAGTTAGGCAGCTCCAAGTGAGAGAACTTCAGCTCTCTGCAACACTTGCATACAACAGAACATACTAAAGATAAAATGTGGTTTGAATAGTCTTGATTTTCTGGAATTGTACTCAATACTCACTTTAATATTAAAGACAAGTCAGTATTCTTATTTTTAAAGGGGGAAAAGTCTTACTTAAAAAATACTATTTTCAACTTGAATTTTCCATGATCCTCATGAGAATTGGCTTAACACTTTGTGCAATCTTATTATATACACCGTAATAGCTTAAGGTGTATATGTGTATTTTTTTTTAACTCAGGAAAAGCAGGTAGTAAGAATTACATATCCATAATGTGAAATAAAGTGCTTTGTAGGTCATTCTCAGCATATACATGCCTAATAGGTCCTTATGACTAACACATTTTTACACTAATATATTCCTTGTAAAACTTCTCATTAAAGGATGTCACTAGGCATTCAAATGAGCTGCCCTAGTAAACTGCAATACAAACAAGTGCCGGATTGGTCTCTAAATTCTCCAATTCACAATTAGTCAAGTGCTCTAAACTCTTGTTGCTTTTGCAGAGTAAAATTTTCTAAGAAGTCAGCTGGATATCTCAACTATAAACTCTCTGGCAACAGGTTTTACACTTTCACTTATTGGTTGGGACAAGAAAAAGAAGGAAAAAATTGAATTATTTGTGTTCAGTTCTGGTACATAGTTATTTGTTATTCTGCAAGTTCTGATACGTAAGTGTGCTGAGGACCAAAACCACATGTAGGTTTTCAAGTAAAACAGATTGCAAATGCCCTTCCATTCTACATAGTGTATCTTGTTAGAAACATAAAACCTTATTCTTTTCACCATAGTCCAAGGATTACAATAGTTTTGCTGGATTTTTGCTGCAGGATCTTCACGTGCTGTAACATTTAAGGTCTGTCCCATTGATAATCTTGTGATGTTGCATTTTTAGTTTGCTGTCCTTTAGAACTGATTTCTTTTCCCCGTGAGGTGATTGAAGACACACAAATATCCTACACACATTGAAATCAATGTCAATCAGGTGCAATGTCCCAGCCTAAGCTTTAATTCTTGCCACAGCTGAGGAAGTGCTCCCCTAGGAGGGAACATGCTGGTGAAGGTGATTTCCAAAGCCAGCAAAAAGAGGCAAACCTTTGCGGGTTTCCACCTGCTGGCAAAAGCTCTCTCACAGAGATAGTACATAGCCCCTGCCACCCCACACATGGCTGCTTCAACGGGATGAGAGCTGAGCAGAGAAGCTGTTTGCATAGTTGAAAAAAGTGGTCTGAAAGTCATCCTTGGAAATAAACTGGTTATCCTAGGAACCTGAACAATAGATAGGAAGCAGAGAAGCGAACGCTGTGTATAAATGCAACCATTAGCTTTGGTCCTTTGGGTTATTAAAAAAAAAGATAATAATAATAATAATGAAAAAAAAATCAAACAGACTGCAAAGGTATCCATATGTACATCTCGGGACACTGGCTTCATCTCACTGGGTAAGCACCCAGTCAGCTCACTATAGCAAGCACACCACCAGGGCTGAACCCCCCAAAATCACTGAGCTGCCCTGCCTTTCCGTGTGGCACTGGTAGGGTGACATATCAAAAGGACTATGCTTGGCATTTTTCCAAGTTTGTTTCCCCTCCCCACCTACTTAGGTCTAACTCTGGTGAGATGCCAGTTCACAAAACTATCGTTAGTATGCAAGACGGAGCAGTTTCTTGCTAATCCTGCTAAGAGACTGTAGCAAACCCCTGCCTGTTTTCACTGGCATTGAGGGCTATTTATTGACGAGGTCTCTTTCACCTTGAAGAGAAACTGCGGTCACAGGAGCAGGTGATAAGAAATGAAACTCCATCAATCCTGGAGGAAGGGATGAAGAAGTGTGAAGTCAAATAAAAAATAAATAATGTTCTACACTTATTGAGAAGCGTTCACTCCGGGAACGGCAATGTTACATATGCAGCATCTGGCGCAGCCACTGAAAGAAGCTGGCGTCTCTCCGGGGATGGAAAGACTTGCAGTAAGCCAAAGCGTGGAACTGGGCCAGTGCCAGCATATCAGAAACCATCTACCAAAATGAAAAACAAAAGTATTTGGGAGTTGTCCGTCACACCCTAGAGGGCACTATTGCCAAGTTAAAGAATTAGCTCTCTAGGCATCAAATAAAATAGGTTCTTATTAACAGAACATCATTTCACTACTGATTTTCTTTCTCACTTCATAGTCAAAACCAAGCTAGGTGACAGTTCTCTAAAGATTAAAAAAAAAAAAAAACCAAAAAACAAAACATCAAAAAAACAAGCACAAAAGAAACTAGTAAAACCTTTCCCATGTGTTCCCACATCAGCCTGACTTATCTAACGTCTTTTTCTCCCTTTTCCTTTAGTATTTTTAGGGGGGAATGGAATAATTGAATTAGTTTTTCTGCAATTGTTTTATTTTGTATATATTTTTCTAGGCATATGTCAGTGAACAGGCTGACAGAGGGAAAATACACATGTGGGCAAAAAGGTCCTGTTAAGAACTTGGTTGACCTATTTAAAATAACGGCCTCATATATAAGATTAAGTGGCATGATCCCCTCAAATACATATGAGATCAACGTTATGATGTAACATATTTATATACACTAAAAGTGTGATGGAGCAAATGCCTCGGTATAACATATAATTCTGTCTCCCCTCCTCCCTTTAAACAATATGTCAGTGAATGACTCTGGGCCTATCAGAAAATAAAGCTTCTGCTTCCACATACAGTGAGTGCAGCAGGTGATGACAGGGCAATCCATTTTAAATGGCAGTGTCTTCAAATGCATGCTGAAGGAACCCTCCAGCTTGGTTCTGGTGCAATACATTCTGCTCCAGGTTCACTTTGGCAGAAGTCTACTTGTTTTATGCGTTTATCAACATGCTACTACCTGACCTTCACCTGGAATGAGAAACTACATTCTAGTTGGAAGGATATAATAAACAAAATCCGGCAGACCCTCTGAAAAGAAGAGGAAGAAGCATGTTGTGGGAGTATTTGGAGATTATTTTCTTGTTACTGTTCAACTTCATCATGTAAGAGATTTGGATCCCAGCCACCATGTCTTGGGCCAACAAGAACACTCTTCAAAGCCCATTAATACCACTGCACTAACAGACGGGGCGAGTGGATATTCCCTTCCTTTCAGAACTAGGATGTGTTTATCAATTTCTCTATCCACCAGCACCTCATGGGGCATACTTCGAAACCCTGCTGGTAGGAAAAGAGACGAGGAACATATCCTGCATGAAATTACAAAGCACTAATCAGTATGTCAGCATAAACGAACAAGGATTTCATACCCTTTGCTGTTTATACTCTGCTGGAAAACAACTCTCAATTAAAGCTAATTGATCAAATGCACTGTACTTTCTTTTCAAGCCGTAATACAGGTTTTTGCCTCAGTAATTTCAACAAAGCAACACAGACAAACCTTGATTTAGATTACCGAAAGAGCTTTCACGTATATAAACATTACTACACAAGTTCTTAAGGTGGGAAGAAAAGAAACCATTCCATTCATGCAGCCATTAACTAAAATACTTCCAACAACTAAAAAATTCCCCCAAATCCCAACATAGATCCACTACTTTGGAATCGTCTCTATTCAAATGGAAAATCAATAAGGTGAAGTTCGTCTGTTTTGGTAACATTCTGAAATAAAATCAAGACACGTGGCTTTACCCGGAGTCCTAATCAAAGTGCAAATGTTTTCTGAGGCACCCGTACCTGGGATTTTGGATAAATATGCTAGAGAGACAAAGTTCAAATCTTGATTTCAAAATGTCTTTAGTAGCAAAGGGCTGTTTCTGAATTGAGTTTTCTCTGAGTCAAGTTCTAATCACACTGAAGCCAAGTTTTAATTTTCATTATACTCTTAGCATGCCTCTTTTTCTCTCTTCTACCACCCACTCCACTTACAAGTGATCTGGAGCTCTGTTTTGAAGGTGGTAGGAACTGTCTCACATTGGTTGGCGTTTCCTTTTCAATGGAGTGTCGTCTCTGAGGTGGCTGCCGTCTCTCAGGCTGTGGTGTAGATGATATGGGCAAGAACTTTGGAGGCACTAAAGATTCAACCAGTATAAAAAAATTAGTTCTTGTAAGACAGACTGTTGGATAGCATTGCTCAGTACTTAAAACTAGTCAATGATTTGCTAGAATTCCCACTATTGGTGGCTGAAGTTACACATCCATACTCAGAGCATCTTCAAGACAGGTATCACATTCATCACATTTTCCAGATTGAGAGAATACGGATACTCAGAAACCTAGCAAATACAGGCATGGTACTGCCCAGTTACCATTGTATATAAATTCAGTGTTTCAGGTTATCCCCTTATTCTACTTATTTCACCATATTGCACAGAAAAGATATGCATAGATCACAGGTTTCATTACAAAACCTTCCAGTGAAACTGAAACACTTTGAAACAAATGAAAAATATTGTTACACAGTAAAGCCTACAATAACTATGCCTGAAAAAAAAGAACAGATCCTCCCCTCTTCCTAGTAAGTACTTATGAGAAATACTGGTGATCGCTATGTTGCTTCCAAACAAGTACATTCATTGCAACGGTGACACAGATGCAGGAAACTTTTCAATTGGTCTTAGGCTAGAATGCGTTTCTGCAGCAACAAGTTCTTTTATGAGATGAGCATAGCTAAACGAACCCCCTCCCACCCCCCATTCCTCTACAGTTCCACATCAACTTCAAGTATGAAACCTTCGGCTTCACAAAGATATCCACATATAACGGAGGCTGATGCCTTCCAATCGTTAATCGCATTTGACCTATTCAGCGGGTTCTAAGGTTCAGCTTTAGAGATTTATTCCATTAACAACACTCAGCTTCAGCTTTCTATAAACGTTTCAGACAAAGTTCATAGAACAGAAGACAACAGAAGCATGTAAAAGCAGCCACTGGGCTCTCATCAAAACTCACTCTTTCTGCTGCTGGTGCCTTCTTGAGAGGGGTCTTCCACTTGTGAGGGGGAGATGCTGCTGCTACTCGCTGATTTGTGCACTGATTCCTCCTATGTGGCAAGAGGAAAAGAAACAGAATTCCTCAGGGATTGTTTTTCTTTCTCTTACTACTTCTTAGCACACAGAAATCACAAGCTATCAAAGGTATTTTGCACCATTCAATCACTCAAAGCCCTAGAAGAAGTGCTGAGAAAAACATTAACTCTACACAGCACTAAGTAAATGGAGTTTTCAACACAATTTTTTTAGAAACTGGAATAAATGGTATACGGTTGGAATTCTGTATATTTAACTATCGCGTGAAAGAACAAAATCAGGAGAGAAGTGCATGAATCCATTGTAATTTTAAATTTAAATTTAAAATTGTTAATTTTCCTTATTGTATTCAAGAACTTCTAAGGATTTGCAGCTACAGGACATACATTAACTCAACTTTATATCTCACACTAGCAAGGAATCAGCACTTGGATTTCTCTGGTCTCCAAAGGAAGGAAAGCCACTCATAGAAGGGACTCAGGTAAAGAGAAATTAAGGTGATTTCCACTGCACTGTTCTCTAATCCCTAACCTTGGAGAGTATCTCCTCTCTTCTGTATTGAAAAGAAATCTCATTCATTATACAAGCATGTTTCATCTCAACAGCCAAGAGCAATTCCAGCAAGATAAATGAAAGTGAAACGGGCTTTGACTAACACTTTTCAGCTATCTAAAGCATTATGCCACCCAAATGATTAAACCCCTTGCTTTCACCTAAAACCTCTGTCTTTGGCCACCAGGTACCAGCAAGACACAGATCATCATAGGAGCCTCCCAAAGGAACAGAGTTGAAGGACTGAGCGTGAATGCTCTTTAGCTCTAATGTGAATGCTTTTAACCAAGGAGACTTACATCATTTAAGCTGTCAAGATTTACAGATCAAACAAGTGACCTGCTCTAAAATCCAGCAAGCCGCTGAGCTTGTCTCTCACAAATTTCCGTAGTTACAAGAACTGCAAGCAGGAAAACCTCCACTGGCTGAAACATTGCCTTCTTTGGTAACAATAAATCAGAAAAAAAAGGCTGGCAGGATCACGTCAATGAACACCATGCATCACAGGACAGAGGCCTTTACAAATTCCCATCAGGCAATCTGTACTCTATGCTCAGCCCAAGGGTATGCGTTGTATGCAAGGGCACTGTGATGTATACTGTTCCCACATATATGTCACAACTCAGTAGTTTGCAAAGGGACTCAAACCAGCTCTGATCCCAAAACAATATATTCACTTCAACACATGAAGTGTGACCCTGCAAAACAGTTGTGATGGGAAGCTTGTAGGGAAGTTTGAGCAGCACATTTAACTACATCAATAGTTTTACTTCCAGAAACCAGGACAGTTCAGCTACAGAGCTAGCTCACATAGCTTTGCATATCACTGCTTCATGCCGCATGGTCGCCTTAAAGGACCACTGGAGACCTTGTAAGAAAGTCAGTTGCACTGTTCTTTAGAAGGGGTGTAACAGTGCTCACGAGTCTAGAGTTAAACATTTAAATTTTGTGAAGGAGAATAACCCCTGTACAAAGGCAACTACTAAACTTTTCAGTTTGTAGAAGTCAAATTCTTCTGAGTGGAAGATTACTTACCCATTGCCAGAGAAGCTAACAAGCAAAGATGAAGAACTAAGTAGGCTATCAATTAAAAAAACATAACCATGCTGCCATGCTGCTCGTTTTTATGAATGAAGAGCAGGCAGGGCTTCAGAGAGGTCTTTTTGAGGAGCAGGCAGGGAACAGCTGTCTCTGGAGCACAATCCAAGCAATCCATGCTCTACAGAAGTCTCTTGTTCTATGGGACCCTACCTAGTCCTGACCAAAAATTATAAGTGCTTCGGTTGTTGGCATCTTATGCTGTAGAGTTTCACAAAAGACTGAATCACAATTCAAGCAACAATCTGTGCATTTGGTTTATTCCCATGCTTTTCTGGGGGTTTTCTTCCATTTTTCCTGTGTCTGGCACAGACAGAAGGGAGACAAAACAACATGCACAACTGAAAATTATCAAAAGGTTATTTGTATTTTAATGTAAAACTGTAAAATAGGGATTATAGAAATGTTTCACATGTCCATCTAATTTTGCTAATTGCTACCTTTCAATGGAAAGAAATAGCTATTGACCATTCTTCATTCTGCTTCTGAATCTGAGATGGGTACGATGTCTGTCACATATTGCAAAATTAGGTAGAACACAGGTGTCTCCATCTTGCTCCCATTTTTGTGAAAGACTCCTAGTTACTTCATCAGTAATGGATGAACACTGGCTATTCCAGTGGCCTAAGAATCTCACAAAAACCAGAGTGAAAGAAGTGGACAAAAATAGAGGAGTAAGGTGCTTCTCTATGGTAAAGACATACAAGAAAGATTCCAGAAGCCACACTTCTTATTCTAAAGAATGAGAGGGAATGAACTGTCAGAGCCAATGGGTACATATAAAAAATAGTAAGTATAAACAATCAACCCAGAGAGAACGGAAGCCAGGAGTATGTTAAATTTGATATATCATCCTATTTAGACAACAGGTACTCCTGGTTTGTCATTTCAAATTACTTCTTCTATGCACGAACACAGGCACTGAAAATGCTAATACTGCCCTACAATTTCTCAAACGTGGAAGGCTTTTTTGAGAATGAAAACTTGTGTAGGAAGTACTGATGAACCATTGTATGAATCTCTTCATATCAATACATATTGACTATTATGGTAGACTATCTGACATTTTACATTTGAGGTTGGATCAACCCAACATCCAGGACTGTGCACCTCTCCAGAGAGCTAAACAATTAGAATTTTACATGTACTGAGAAATCTGCAGCTTTAAAGGCATCACCTTAAAACACCTGAATATGTTACTGACATGTTTTTTGTCCGGATAGCTGTAACTTCACTAGGAAGATACCATTTTTATATCTGTATCAAAAATCACTATTAGATTACTACTTCTTTTAGCCACACAAAGCAAAACGGCACTTCGTTCTCCCCCTCTGAAACTGTGATTCTAGTGGCGATACACAAAAAAGCCAGGACAGAAAGCAGGAATGTCCTTGCCAGAAAATGGGCATAGGGCTGTATCAGACCCTCCCTTTCACCTCTGGCTGGAAATACTCAGTGTTGGGGCGTAGTCTGCATCACAACACGGCTGAGAGAAGAACAAAGGGGATACAGGGGGAAAAGAATGTGTCTGCATCATAGCTCATTTGGCGGTCCACAGCTCAGCAGTGCAGATATTTGTAGCCTGTAATTTAGGGCATAACACAGACATCATTTAACTCCCAGTGACTAACTCTAAATAGCTTAAGTCCAATTCAAATTGCAGGCAAAGAGGTGGCCGAGTCATTTATAGGCAATCAGGACAACACATATGCTCTACTGTGTGTTACATACAAAGTAAAAGTCAGGAAAGAAATAAGATATTTTGACAGAGTGATCTTCACCTTCTTCAAATGTTCTATGTCCAACCCCCCTCTTCAGCTTGGAAAACTCAAACTCCCCTCGGTTTGTTTATTTACACTACTTTATCACTGTTCCTGAGCCCCAACCAGTATTCTGCTGAGCATCTTAATCATCTTAATTGCTTTACCAGCTACTTCTGTTGACTCAAACCAGTATAGCATCTGTTCTCTTTGACAACTCAGTGTAGCTGATTTATTTTCAATTTCTCTTTTGCTGTATAGTATAGAGCTTGTTCTATATGACTTTGCTTGTCCACACAGTATTCCCTAATCAATAGTCACAGTCAGATATCTCATTTTTCCGTTTTACAAGAATCCCTTCACATTTCCCTTTACAGAATTTTCTTTTACTGACTTTTGCTCATTTTCCTGTGTGAAATATCATGCTGCATTAGCTCAAGCTGGGAAGCTGTAAGTTCAAGATCCAACTCTCGTTGACAGGTCTTAATATTCCTGCATCCTGCCCAGCTTCATTCATATTAACAAAACCTCATATAGCATCTATTGTAATTTTAAAGACTGCTGAGAGACTTCAGAATGCAAATCTCTTCTGCTTTCAGAATAGATACACCAAATTATGCGCCCACACAAGCCACCCATAGGATAACCCCAGATACAAAGAGGGTCAACATTTCACAGATCAAGGAAGTAGGCAAAGAGATAAATTTCTCCCCACATATATTTCTCCCCAGCCTCCTATCTTTCAGCTTAGGCGTCTTTGTGAGCGCCCTGTCAGGAAACCCCTCCTTCCCCATTTAATAGAGAGAAAGAGTCAGGGAAGACTGCCTTCCCCAGGCTAAAATTAGCTTCTGTGAATAAACCCTGCCTGCATGTGCCTTCCAGACAGCTTAACTTTCAGAAAGGTCCAAGCTCAATTAATAATGCTACTGCTGCAGAAGACAAAGCTCATTCTTGAGGACGTAACATTGGTACTTCTTGAGGATCATACATGCGGCTTTTAAACTAGAGCGCTTTTTTAAGCTTTTCTCCTTTTTACGCTTTTTAAAATCTTTAACTCTCCATTTGAGAGAGGATGGATTCAAACTCTTTTCTCCATCTAAGTGGTATTTGCTTGTCCCTATCTGCGAAACATTTGTTGGGTGTTACTTCCCAAGCCTATACAGCAAACTAACTTACTGACATTTGCATCCAACTGCAACATCAGCTCTGGCACAGCTGATGCTCTTAATTTAACAGCTGGTACGGTGAGGCTGGCCTCACATCTGCGGCCTTTAGCGACAGCTCCTTCACGGGTGCCAGAAGGGTGCAACACATTTGCCTTGCAGTCTCAAAAGCGTAATTGCTACATATACACTCTGGACAGATACTGGGCATTTAGAAAAATAAGTAAATACTGGGTTTAGGCCAAAATTAGCATTTAAGCTTTTTAAAGAATATTCTCATTTTTGAGGTGTGATCTAACATTTTTTAAGTTCTCTGGGCTGACAAAGCAGTCATGGAAAATTCAGATTATAATCTGCAAAGTCACTTCTCATCTGATCAGATCAGCAAATTAAGGAATAAGACTCAATTCTGACAAACCAAGAAGCAAGTTGTGTCCTGATTTTTTACCTCTGAATCTGAGCTGTCAAGTTCAGCCAACGTGGGAGCCTTAAGGAGTCTCTTGCGTTGTACTGTCACTTGCGTGGCCCCATTCTGCTTTCCTTGTGGTGCCAGGCCACCGTTCACTACAGAGGCATCCAATAACTTCCTTCCAGCCTCTGGCGTAGAAACATCTGGCAAAAGAAACAGAACAATTAGTGTTTGGACCCAATTTTTATTTTGCCTTCTCAAATCTTACTGTCAAGGCAATACACACAAAAGGGAAAAAAATTATTGTGATAGCTGTATGTGTGCAATTATTTACTTTAGGAATACACTGCTCAGAGAACTACAGGCAATGGCTTGTGGTACAGAAGCAGTATGAAAGAATGAAAGCAGTGGAAAAAGCAGCAGTGCACAATACTAAAAACCAACCTCAGACTAATACCAATCAACTTAAAAAAAAAAATCCTCTGTTAAAGCAAATAATATTCTTCCTTCAACTTATAGTCTATAATTAGCTATATAATAAGTATCAGAAGAATGCACAACTGTATCTGGGCAGGTGGGTTTCCAGTGAATCTGAAGACAACGCCGCACAAATTAGAAGGTTTAGCATGGAGTAAACCTAATTTTTCCTGCGAGGACAGAATTACACTTTATTCTGCAGTATACAGAAAAGGAATGAAAATGAGCTAAATGACTAGCGTTCATCAAAAATATGCACAATTCTTAGGTTTGCATGGTCATTTGTATTAAAACTATGTCTGTGATGTCAAATCTTCATGTAACAGCAGAAACACGAGGCTCCAGCTCTGTTTTCATCTACATGAGTTTTACAAGGATGTAACTCCACTGAATAAATTACTCGGGATTTCTGCCAGTGCGCAATGAAGATGCATCTCGGATAACGTAAGCACTGGCTCTGCTGTGCTTAGCCTAGCTTAGCTTAGACATTAAGATAATGACCTAGGCTTTGATATTTTAGGAGAGCTTAGAGTTTGGTCTGATAAATCAGTTTTATCCCTGGAAAAGTACAAAGTGCAGTATTCCAATCTGGAGAAAATTATGTCGGAGGGAAAAGGAAGAGAAGCTTTTAATCTCCCATTTGCATGTATGCCTAAGCATCTGGTCTTTCTACAAATGTGTTTTTCTACCCGCGTAATTATAGGACTCCTTCGCCAGTCTTGTAATAACAAAGTACCTCCAGGTATTTTAAGGCTAGGGTAATGATGAGTTATTATTCCCATTTCTATACATGGTGAAAAGAGGCACAGAAGGTCAAATGACTCGTACCTTAGGTTACCAGGAGGACTATGACAAATGATATCACCCAGATATTCCCAGTGCCAGCAACGTAAGTACTCACACATCGTTTGGAGTTACTTACATAGTTGCCCTGGTATAAACAGACACGGTCACTGCTGCTACAACACAATTTGCATTGCTAAAAGCCGTTCTTGCACTAGGCAAGTTAAAACTACACAGTCTAGACAAAGCTTCAGTTGCAGTAGTAGGTCTGTTTTACATTCTCACCAGAGTAGCTACTAAAAAGGAATAAGAAGATGAATAAGATAAATCAATATACATTTTAAAGAATTAATTAGGTTATTGTTAAATGCTAGAAACTGAGCTAGAAAGGACAGGAGATGTATTATAGTTCCTTTATAAATCATACCTTCAACTGGGAGTATAAGAAAAGGCAATTATTTGGACTATTAAAGGCATGGTGACATTCCAAGCCTATGAATCTGTGTACTACAGTGTCATTACTGCCTTCAGGTCCTCCCTACAAAGAGTTGCAATCAAAGACTTAGACTCTCTAACCCTTAGTTCCTATCTTCAAAGGCTTTGCTAATGGGTGTCCTGACTAGCACTATGGCTTATAGGTCATGGGTTTTTTCCTCCTAGATTTCTGCGAGTACAGCATGGGCGTCCTCCACATCAAATGCATTCCTGCTCTAACAGCTGCTCAACACAACCCCAGAAAGAGACAGCAGGAAAACAAAAACCGAACTGCCTCACCTCCCTGCTGCCAATATCACTTCTTGAGACCTCATAATTAGCTAGCATGCAGTTGATTGAAGAAGCTCAGGGTTTCCCGAAAGAGAAAAACCTTTGATTTGTCTTTTGATTGCACAGGGTCGTTCCTGAACAGACCGTCCAATGAAGCACCCCTGGCACCAACACCACAACAGCCAAAGGTGGTGTCCCTCCTCTCAAAACCTTCCTGGGTGGTGACTCCTCTGACTCTCCAGGGAGGCTGAAGAATGGCTTGTGAGTATTGTTGTATGCACCAGAATAAAAATGATGGGAAGGCCAACAGTATGGCCCTCTTTCCAAAAAATAAAACATACGATAGCTCTGGGGAAAGGAAAGAGGAGGGAACACCCACCAGACACCCCCTAGCACTACAGCAGGTGATTAAATGGATATCCAGTTTTCTGTTATTTTCTGTTTTGTTTGGGTTTTTTGGTTGGTTTGGTTTGGGGTTTTGTTTTGTTTTGTTTTCTAAGAATCTAGATGCCATTTCTCTAGGCCTCAGAAAGGGAAATTTCTGATCCATTTTGGAGATAATTTATGTAGCCAATCACTATCTACGAAGCCTAAAACAGGTGTTATTTAAGCCCACAAACGTATGAGCTGTTCAGAAACATATTATTTATAAAATCTTCTTGAAATACCAAAGAAGCTTTAGGTGAATTGAGAATACAATTCATAGTATTTGTTTTGAAGGGCTCTTCAGCAGGAAATGTCATTTATCATGTCATTCTTTCCTTTAAAGAAAAAAACAGGGAGTGTTTTTTACAACTTGCAAGCACTAAAGAATAGAACAACAATAAACCAACAAATTTTACAAGAGTAAAATTAGAAAACCATCCTACTTATAAAATCTGTTTTGACAACAGTGCTCGAGTTCAGTTTATGATTCCTGCACTTACAGTACTGGATATACATGAATAAAAGGATTATCATAATTTAAGGATCATGAAATTTTACAGTTTCAGCTAAGAGACTGCAGCAAAAATAACTTGTTCCAAAATTAAAACCAGGATTTGTTAGCAGCTACAGACCAAAAAATGATTACTTTAAGCTATTTTAATGATGTACTCAGGCAACAGAAACATTATCATGTGGCAAATAATCGTACATCATCATAAACAAGATAAAATTAATCAGGATAAACAAGTCAGGAGCAACCATTAGCCTAATGCTTATAAAAATGAATGTGACAGAAGAAATTAATGGACAATTCTTTGAAACAAATACCTAAATTTATTTTTTTTCATTTTATTAGTAGTTTCACAATCTCTGGTTTCATGGAACATCTAAATGTTTTGGAGAGGATTCAAATTATGTTAAAAAAAAAAGGCTTGTGTGAGTAACACCCTGGGGTTAAGATTTTATTAGAGAGCCAGACACACAGGGAGAGTGTCATTTCTCTGTGTTTTCAGGCAGCAAGTACAATGAACAGTATCTGCAAATTGGATGAATACGTTTGGTTTCTTTTGAGTTTCTTCTAAGCTATCATTACAACAGGCAAATGAAAGAAGAAGTCTTGATTTGATTACTTGATCTTTGTGTTGGCCTTCCCTGATTAGCCTTAAGAAGGGGAAGACAAAAAAAAAAAAGAAAACCACCCTAGGATAATATGAAATGCACCTTTATTTACATGTAAGATTACGTCTCTTATGAAACAAGGAATTAAGCAGACCACAGATGCAAACCACAGCAGTCATGTAACCATACGCTGTCTGCCTTCTAACCAGCTCTCCTTGGCAAATAGTGACAACAGAAACCTGAATTTTGTTCTAAATAGCAAATGTACTCCTCAACCTTGTCATTTTTACACTGAGCTTAAAAAAAGGCTAAAATGGATTTGCAGAATTAATATAGCTATATGATGATGATGATGATAATATACTGGGAAAGATTAGATAATGAATAATGGTAACAGAGATGTGCTGTTCCTTTCAATGGACTTAGATGTTGAAGTCAAACCTGAGACCTAATAAATCACTATATCAAACTGCCAGTCTTTTGCTGGTGTTTGCATCACTTTTATTATTGTGTTATCTAAATTAAGAGATTACCAGGACGTGGTGGAGTTCCTTCCTCACACTGGTCTGAGGCACAGATCATATAAAGCCAACAGTGATACACACCACCTCACAGGGTTGGGAACAACAGGAATAATCCTTGTGAAGTTTGGGTTTAAATGTTCCAGTTTCCTTTTTCTTCTCTCCCTGCACCGCCCCGCCACCAAAAGCTGTTTCTGAAGTAAGAGCTTCAGCCATGCACATGCGGTTTTGAGGTAAGAACTTAAGCATTAAGAGTGGGAATGGCTGGTCTTTTGAGCTACATTCAACGCTGTGCATAGAAGTGAACCTGCTTTTAAGACATTTTTCTATTAGAAGCAGCTGGCAATGACTGCCCTGGTCCCTAGCTGATATCCAAGTACCTCTCAGATTACTCTCATTACAGGTGGCTACCACTTGCTCCTTCTATTCTACCAGTAGGAAACAGCAGCGTAAAAGGAGGTTCCATACGCCCCTCTTCTCCTCTTCAGGATGACAACAGCAGGCAGATGTGCGGAGCTGAGCAGAGTGACATACCAACTACACCGGCTCGGTGCCAGCTAAAATATTCTCAGAATTGATCTGTGTCATCCCAGTCGCAGACAGCAAGCATAATAAAAGCCTGCACCTGTCCTTTAGCACTTAGTAGGAAACACTTCTGGTTTTCAGCTGGTTTGTGTTTTTTCATGACAGCGATTCCATCAAGCAGAGAGCAGTGAAATTTCGCAGTGAAAAAGCAAGTATGTGGAAACAGTGATCACAGAATGAAAGCACAGTGTAGCTTCCCCGCCTCCAAAATAACGAAAAAAGTAAAAGCACGCAAAACAACAACATTCAAAACTACCGCTTATCTGCTTACTATCGACATCCCAACCCACCTAATTCATTTGTACTCCTCATCTGGTGTCTCACATCTACCTAACTGGAATGTTTTAATCATCCTGAATTTACTTCTAAAGACAATTTATCAGATCACTCAGTCACGCCATAAGATACTACTTGCTGAGAACCACAGGACTTGAAAAAACAGAAACAATCACATTTGGAAAATGGATAAAGAAAACAGGAAGAGTTCTTCGATGGTCAGTCAAAAAGAGCAAATCCAAGTACACTATAGATTGCTATGGAGCTAATTCTTTAAAATAAAAACATTATGGTAATGAGTTAATGGATTATGAAGGGAGCTTTTACAAAAGTACTGTTTGGATTTAAACAAATGAGGATGTCTCAGGATTCTTAGAAATAAAAGGCAAAAGAAAAAGCATACAGACACATGTAGAAGGACAGATCTGAGCATTTCCCTTTTGTTGGTCACTGGCACATTCAGTTGTATAATCTTAAAACTGAAGGAACTTTTGGCATACCTGAAAGCAGCAATACTTTTTGAAAACTGAAGTTTGCCTGTTTATGCTATTATCTGACCCCCTGAGGACCCTTCAGCTTTCAGCAGAGTAAACGTGATACCAAATACATACATAATTTGAATCCCACCCGAGAGCTGTAGTAGCTGTACAATACGCCATCAGTGTAAGGTTTCACAAAAGGGCTTGAGCTGGATTAACAGCTTGCCACCGTCTCTGACAGGGAGAGCCTGTTCCTTCCTCCCATCCACCCAGGCTCATCGTCTGCCCTCAGCCAGCTCTCTGATCATCCGATCAGATAGTAAGCAGGTTTAAATCACCAGAAGAGCAGAAAACCAACCTGCTAAAAAAAATAAAAGTATTTGTTCCTGGGTTACATGAGTTTAACCAGGTAATCTTGTGAACAAATGAGCAGGACTGGCACAGAGGAGCAGGGGGAAATCACATGCTTAGAGGGGAGCTTGGGGAGGAGAGTGAGCAGCCAGAGCCCCTCCTCGCCTCCTGACAGCGGCAAGCTGGTCGCTTGGCTCAGCTAGAACGTGAAGCCATGTTCACAGAAAGGACACTTGGGAACTTCACGCCCATACTACAAAACTATTGTATTTTTTATATTATGGTAATCAAAAAACTTCTATATGGTCTTTCTCGTTCACAATATGCTAGCATTTCAGTCAGATTATGCCTTTCTCTGGGGAAAATAACCACATGAGGTTAAAGGGTGCATAGAGAAACAGAGGAGGAAAACTCTCCAAAAGTCCCAAATGAAGTGTTTCTACGTGCAACTGGAAGAAGTGGGGAGGACAGCTGCTGTTGCTTCTTTACAAAATAAGTGCATGGATTTATTTGGAGACTGTTTTTCTCAGGAGTCGCCTAGGGGAAATTAGGTAAGAGCTAGCATAAGAGCTCTCCTCAGCGGACAAACCTTTGAGGCTTACATAGAATATTTCCAGCCTCAATGATGCAGTCTTTGGGCCTGAGCATCCTGGAAAGGATGAGGGAGGAATGAATTTATTTTCTGGCTAGTAGGCACAAACTTTCTCTGGCATTGTTGCCTCCGAAGTAGAACATGTCCATACAGTTACTGCACGTCCTAACTCACAACCCACCAGGAGGAACCTTTAAATTTGATATTAGATGGTTAATGAAGGATCAGCTATCAAATCCTCTGTATCAGCAATTACCAGCAAATTTTAGCAACTTATTTTGCTAACCATTAAAGAAGGAAGGTTTAGCTTCTTTCGACTGAATGTCTTTGAGTCCACAATTCACAACACATTTATAGTAAAGACACTCAGCAGAATTGACAGTTCCTTTCTAGATTAGTATTCATAGGTGTATTTCATTAAATCTAGAAAGGTAGATGAGTTCAAAACTAGTTTTTGGATCCTCATGAGAAATTAAGTACTGCAAAAGATGGTCTAGTCAAAAAGTGAGTATAAAGACACAAAGATCAGATTAATAAATAAGTAAATCAGACTTGAAGGTGACACTATTTTGCAATCCTTTTTAGAGTTTGGAATAGCTCTGGGCCACCTTATTTTGGTTATTTATTTAAACAGAATTCCAGCACTCTAGTTCAGGTGAGAAACAGTTGTTTCCTATACCTAGGCATCCTTTTGTGGCAAGGGAAATGTAAGTATTAATAAGTAATTTATCTTCATTTTTATTTTCACTGACCATATCTTGGAAGAATCCCTTCAAGTTTCTTTCTTAAATGGGAGTTCAACAAACAGATGGAACAAATTTCACAATAAGCACAATAACCACGTCAGGTGTTGTTGCACCTTTTACCTGACAAGTCAAAACTGTAAGACATGCTAAGTGGCCGCATTGCTGTAAAAAAGAGACAAAAACAACAAAAAGAAAACAATTAAGCTATTAGAAAAGCAGAGTGGTAATGAAACCAAAAGATTAACTCCACTTGAGACATTTTGGATTCTTTTGCCTAAATCCAAAATGTGTCAGACATACTATTGCTTTACTGTAGTAAAGCTCAAAGTCTGAAAACCACAGTAGCATAAATGGGACTTGCAATTATAAATATATTTTTATAAGTTGTAGAATGAGATTTTTGGAATTGAATAAATCAAATATCAAAACAAGAGGCAAGTAGCTTAAAAATGGAATATTTTCAATTAAAATGAAAGAAAGGGGAGAGGGAAAGGAGAGAGAGAGGAGAGAAAGAGCTGAGAAAAAAGTGAAAGTACAAAGTCACATTTCACACAAGTTTCAGTGACCTGAAATAAAGATATTTCTAATTTTTTTAAGCATAATCTCCAATGATTATAATTAAACTAATAAAGAGAGACACCCAAGCTAAGCTTGAGCAGTAGTTTCCTTGAAGAGGATGGAAAAAAAAAAAGGCCAAACACAGTGTGATTTGTGCTGATTCTTGTTCTTTTGAAAAACCTTAGGTGGACTTAGCCTTTAAAATGTATCCATAATATTATCCTCTTCTTTCTGGGCCTCTAATCATTTTATTCCTGGACAAGAAAGTGGTCAGATGTTTTTTATTTCTGGAAAGCCCTATCTACATTTCCAATTAAACAGTGTAATTCAGGGAGTAGACACTCAAAATATTTCTCAACTGAAAACAAAATTTCAATGCACTGATCCAAATAAGCTGGCCAACCCCAGCAACAAGAATGTACAAGAACACATCAAAACAGATATCAGCTTATCTGTCTGTCTTGACAGGTGATAAACATGCAAGTTGGTATGAAAGGGCCTGTCAGCCATACATACAACTGCATTAAAAGACGTTCAAAAAAAGGTTGTGTTGGGACAAGTTTTGCTTGCGAGAATAAATCTATGTGGTGAATGCAGTAGGTGGCTGACTCGGAGCCAAATTTGGAAGTCGGGGTATTTTTCCTGCAGTTCATTAACTAGACAACATCAGGCACAGGTAACAGCTACAGAAACAGTATCTAAATCCCTGTCCAAACTTAGCATAAAGGCAAACGCATTTTAAAGCATAAGGGTGTTTATCACCTAATGCTGAGTCCAAACCAAAGGTTGATAAAACATGTACATGAAAGAAAGTTTTCTCCAAGCTCCATTAGCTCGACTTGCTTGAGTCACAAATCCATGCTTTTAGTTAAAAGGACATGTACCTCAAGGCTGTGTTTGTCTTGATACCTTACTCTGATGATTTTATGAGGTCATCTGAAAGCTCACTCAAATTCCTCTACTCAAACCTCTCCCTTTGTGAGAACAGCTACCAAGATTAAATGAATATTTCCAAAGAAGTTTTAGATTGAGAGCGGCCAGCTACAGGCTGGCTTTTCTCAGTAGCAGCTCAGGGTAGAGAAGATGTTACCTGTACATGTGTGTTGTGCAGAGCAGAGGGACACGGCCTGTGGCTGCTGGAAACACATCCCACAGGTCCACCCATATCGCAGAGGAGGAACTGCAAGAGTACCGCCCCCCTCACCCCAATAGTCAAGTGTAGTTGTGTGTTTGCTATAAACTCAGCAACAAGCAATAACTCTGGGGTATGCGCAATGTACCTTATACTCCCAAATATTTCATGCTAACACTTTTTTTTTTCTTTTTAATAGCAACAAACATTTCTGTCCAGATGGTGCAAGTGTCCCACATGGTGTTTCTACTTAGATTTATAATCCTTAAACCTCATTACCTTACATGTTGTTACATTAAATTACATTCAGCGGTAAACTAAACTGTATTGGCAGATCTATTTGTACCATACTGAATGTCAGTAGAATGACTCAAAAGAAGCGTGGCCAGCAGGTCAAGGGAGGTGATT
>RSEF01000002.1:107904347-107996548 GCA_003993805.1 Himantopus leucocephalus | reverse complement strand
TGAGCAGCCTGATCTAGTTGAAGATGTCCCTGCTCGTTGCAGGAGGCTTGGACTAGATGACCTCTAAAGGTCCCTTCCAACCCAAATTACTCTATGATTCTATGCCTCTGTTCCCAATTCCACACAAACACGTTTTATTCTAAAAGGAGCTTTGGACATAACAATCATTTCAATGTGAGAAAGAACAAAACCTCATATTTCAGCATAAGAAAAAATTATCTTCAAGGGCCCTGCTCTTTTTTCTTCTTCATGCCAGCAGCAAATAAACACTTGGGAAATAAAACCTGCATGCATCCCCTTTTACACCTCCAGTAATACGGCATTTAACTCAAACAATTCACTGGACTGAAATGGAATTACCACAGTTCGAAAACTCAAAAATTTTAATTCTTTTACAAAAAATGAAGAATTCGTGGAAGACAGGTATCCTTCATTGGAAGCCAAGCCCTGAAATCAGCCCAGGAAGTCCTAAACAGTAATACTCCAAAATTTAACATTGTTTTTAGAAACTGTTTACTAAATGGGTTTGATGTCATTTATATCAGTTAGAAATTATAAAGATCTACTAGATCAAATTTGCTGCCCCTGAGAGGACATGACAGTTCCCAGACGGAGAACATCTGAAATACTGAAACTGAATGTCTGGAAGAAAAGTAAGGAATTGTTCCACATTTTTACAAGCTTCCTACGTTTGGAAAAATGTCTAGGCCTATTAGAAACATTATCTGATACAGCAAGCATAAATCCAAACCAGAAACTGGACGGCCCAAAGAAACAATATTCAAAACATCATGCTTTTAAAAATGCACCAAACATTCACCAAACTGTACCGAGCACTTCAAAAACAATGCAACAAAGTGAGAGTGATGAAATTGTTTTTCTCTGCAGACAATGGGTTGTCACAACCCCCTTGAATCTGGACTCGTGCCTTCAAGCACAGGCGGCAAGCACAAATATTTTGCAAAAAGCAGCAACAGAGAGTATGTATGTGGATTATTTCATGCTTTTCAGCCATAAGATGCCACATTTGCCCTTTAAAAATCCAACTAGCTCAGTTTTTTTGATCCAGATAAATACTGTGCTCTTGAAGAAATGTAAGTCACAATGTAAGGCTGCATTTGTCATGCTTTTGTCATCAGAACCATTGAACAAGTGCAAATGAGTGGTTGTTGGAAAGCATAGTATTTGTATAATTTCATAGTGGGTTGTTGAATATACACTGGAGAAATGAAATGCTTTGCAGTGTAACTTTGAATTATTTGCCCACTAGAAATATATACAAACACATGTTCCATAACTTAAAAAAATGTAGTAAAGATTTAAATTCAAAATAGAAGCAATAGACCCAGCAAATAAAATAAAAGCAGATTTTAAAATAAAATAAGGGAATTGATGATGCTAACAACAGGAAACAAAGAGAATAAAATAAATTAAAACCAGACACATAAAGAATCCTTGCAGATATGTAAGGAATATTGCACTGGTGAGAAGCAATATCCATTCCATTCTGAGCAAATCTAACATTAACTGTCATGTGCAACAAGCAATATAACGCCATTAAAATTTATCTACTTAAAACATTAAAAACATGAAGCGAATCAAGCTGAAGAATCTTATTTTTAAAAATAACTTAGCACAAAGACTGCAGAACCCTAGCAAAGCCTGTAGGTTCCTTCTTCTTCTGAAGGGACGAGAACAGTTTTACCTTCAGTGACATCTGCACAGACATCACAAATATTGCTGCATCTTATGTGGGAAGTTTTCTGTGGATGCTGCAGGTAAAAACTAGCAATGTGCTTACCCAGCCTGCTTCGCCTTATCTCATCAGGTGAGACTGGACGTAACTTCCTCTCTGCCTTGATTTCCTCCAGTATCCTTTCATGAAGGCTGCGTGGCCGTGGTGGGGTTGGTTTCAGTTTTCTTGCTGAGGCCTCGGGATATAAAGATAATCATATTTACATAAAACAGTGCTTCCTTGAAAGCAGATTTCACACTTTTTTGGAAAAAAATGTGGAATGTTGTGATATGATTTTACATGCACTCAGTTGTAAAACTCACATAAACGGGGAAGAGGATTGTATTTTTCCCCAATTCATTATGATTTAACAGAGATAAAAGGCTGCTGGTAATAACAGCTATTAATTGGTAGGTGCAAGATATTACTACACTGTTCTTTAAGAGACCACATTCTATATACAGAAGACAGTATTTTTGAAAGGCCATGTCAGAAAATGTAATATTTAACATATTCCCTGGACACAAACATGCTTTAAAAAGCCACACATTTTTGTTAGGAATGAAGCCCACTGGATTACATACAGGATTTAATGGAGGTCGTGATCGGATGAAATCCAGGATTATTTCATGGGCACTCTTTTTTAATCGAGGCGGAATGTCACCGTTGACCTGGAAAGAAGAAAGTGAAATATATATTTTCATGGTTTGCATTCATATTCACGCAGATGATGAGATCAATTTAAAACTCACAACAGCCCTGACAGAGCTTGCAGTGTTCTGACACCTGCACCAGACGTAAAACCCCACCAGTCCTGAGCAGAGGAACAATCCATATGCAGAGCACAGGCAAGCAAAAATGTAGATAACAGCTTTGCAGATAGCTGCTGAATAACCGCAACTGCAGCAGCTTTAATCAGCAATACTCAGGATTTTGAAATTATGAAATCAAACGTCAAGGCTGCAATCAGGTCTATGGGAGAATGCAAATGAAGCTTGTATCTTGCTTGGAGGAAAAGGTGCCAGCACCATTTTTAAGAACAACTATTTGAACCGTATCTCACTGCCAACCATTACACAGTCTCTAATACGCTGTTGTTAGCTTCTGAGAAAACATGGATGCTCTTTAAGGCCCCAGTTTTCTTGATCTCCTTACCATCTCCCAAGCACTGATGTGAAAGCAAAGCTAGATCTGGCACAATCGCCAATGATTTGCTTGGAGCAATGGATGAAAAATACATTCCCCTTGGTTTTTGTCTTTACCTCCCACCTCTGCTGCTCTGGCCGTGAAGAGGTGCCCTTGTGTGTAAATTCCAGCAGAAGGAGAGGGAAGCCCTGAGCATGATTTCATAGCTACCTCTTCACCTGCACTTTAAATATTACTCAAGTGTAAAACCAAGTTTGTTAATACATCTAGGAAGTAAATCACTAGAACACCGTGGCATGCTACTGGAAGTAGAGGAAGAGCATTTCCTCACTGTAAATCATATATTTCTGTAGAAAAGGGGCTGGGTGAGGGTTATTTGCTTGTTTGGTTGGTTTTCTCCAGAGAGACAGACATTTCTTTCTCTTATACCTCATTTAGACATAAGACCATATACAAGACATCAGAGGAAAGAGTCAGCAATCCACTAAACGTACAGGATATAAAAGAAGGCAACAGAAGTTTTCCTATCATCTGAAGAACTTATAAATTGTAATCTGGGAATAAGTGTATGGATTTGCTTAAAAAAATCCACCTGTCAGGTTCAGTCTTCATACAGCACAGTGCCCAAGCACACTGTCAGGGATGAGAGGGCATCCTATGCCATCCATCCTTCTGGTACCTTCTCTTACTAGACAGTAGCTAGCTATCAGCCCTGCCCTCTAATTTGACAGCAATTCCCATGACACTGTATTTCTTAGACCAAGTGTCCCAAATTTCAGCATTTTTTTTTCTTTTTTCTTATTCTTTTTCTAAGGGTCAGTTGGCTCATTTTTCTTTGGGAAACTCTATTCATACAAGCTCTATAGCCAGAAAATATATGTAAAGACACAGCTCTGGTTTGTCAAATCACATGGACTTTTGCTAACCAGAAGGAATGCTGCAGTCAAAAAAAAGGATTTAAATGCCCATAAGGTTACTTGAATATGATCCCTAACTGAACTTCAGTAATGCCATGCAGCTTCCCTGTAAGCTCTGCTCACCTCAGACGTGCCCTGTTTCCAGGCTGAGGCATAGTCACAGCCTCCCAGAGAAGATTCATCCCTTCCCCGATAAGGAAGTGGATGCAGAGTCCCTCCTGGGGAACATTTTATTGCTTTCCCAGGGACTCTTTCTGGAAGTATCCTACCCCAGACATGGTCCAAATTCGGTTTGTTCCCCCCACCCCTTTAGAGGGAATTTCATATAGCTTGGCAGAGAATACCAATCTGCTAAACTCTGCAACATGCATCGCCTTCCTAAAAATAGCACAGAAAAATTAAAATTGAAAAGGTTTATATTAAACTGTGATTTGACATTTTATGATGAGGTGAATATTATTTTAAGTGGTGTGATTGATTTCTTCTGTTTAAAGACTGAGGAGTTTTTTGAGGCCAGCATGCTTTGCAGGATTGTTAATGAAATGAGAAGTCTCTCTTCCCCGAGTTACTGTTCATCAGATGTCAAAGTTGATAGCTGAAGTTGAGAGTTATTACCATCAGAACAGCCATTTTGTAAACTGATATTCTCCGTTCCAGCCTTGGGGAACAACCCTCTGCATGACAATAGGAAATAAATAATACATGGCTCTGAGCCTTTCACCTCAGGGCACTCTACGCCATGACTTAAGGCCACCAGGGTATGATTAGTATCAGTATTCCCATTTGATTGGAAAAGGAGAAATGTAAGATTTGCTTAAGTGATTTTCCACAGGATACACGGGGAGCTGGTGGCAAAAACAAGTGGATGTTTTGCAGACAACAAGCTAAGAGCAGGAGCGCCGGTGGCAGAACCCACCTTCTCATACTCCACACCCAAACGAGATGCTGAAAGGAAAGACACTGAAGGGAAGCTTTTATCCTCTCTGTCCACACCAGATCTATTTCTTTACTCAAACTAACTCTTTCTGTAATGAGTAATTTCACATGCATCTTCTAATTTTAATTAATTAAAATTCATGGCTCTTGATTAAAGTCTAAATCAGAGATATATTGCACAGATGCAGCCACGATACATGCAGGGGGGGGAAAAAGAAAAAATAACAAAATTAGCTTTTTTTTTTCACATACCAGATTGGCCCCATCTGCAAACTAGTATTTAAATAAATACCTTAAAACAGTGAAAAACTACCCTAAGTCTTCATGTGTGGGGAAAGTATAACCAATGATTATAAAAATCAACCAGAAATTTAGAGATCTAAACAGCTAAAGCACAGAAAAATTATCATGTAATCACCTACTCACTTATAACCAGCTACCATCACATTTGAATATATAAATATGGATTTGCAGTTAATAAAATAACTGAAAATGGTACTTAGTAACCTTTGGCTGAAGCCCGAGCTTTAAAAATGGTGATCCCAAACAAGGAGTACATTGCAAATGACTTTCACAAAAAATATATCACTTATCACTGACATTCAATTATCTCAGCCATTTATTTTTCTCACTATAAAAGGTGACACCATTAAGTAGGGGAGTGCTACCTCTAAATAATAGGCAACATGAAAACTGATATTGTTTTGTACGATCTGGAAATTTTCATTTAAAATGACATTGCACGGACACTGAAACTGACAGAGGAGGCATGCTACATCACTTCCAGAGCAGCTCAAGATAAAGTTCGGTTGTGAATTAAAGTATTGTAAGTAGATCTATATTTGCTATCTTCCATTATGCGCACAGTGCAGTGCTTTTGTTAACACAGTTGTTACACAGTTCGTATTTGACACCACGCAGCAAGCTCAAGCAGCAGCATCCAAGAATGAAGTGCTTTGGTACTTCACATCACAAGTATCCACACTGCTGTCCCTGCACATCTACTATAGATAAAACTTTATGATACCACATGATAACCATAGTACTTACACAGAGTCACTCCTTCTTCAAATACCCCTAAAGCACGATTAGGAGCTGTAAAGCTCACTGCTCTACCTAGAGTGACTCCTAAACGTCTGCAGAAACATGACAAAGGCAGAAAACGAAATAGGACAGTTCCCTGCTTAAAGCAGCTGAATACCACTCAGTAAAACTAAATCGGACCTCTGCGTAAGAGAATGACAGACTTTGCAATGCTCAGCTGGACAAACTGGTCAAAGTCCTTTCCTCACATTCTCTATGTCCACCTTGAAACATCTCAAATCTCGCTTATGAAAATACTGTCCATGCACAGCTGTTACTGCAATTAACATAAGTACTGTAAGATGCTAAATACTGTAAAGAAATACATAACTTTTTGTTAAAAATACCCAAACAGCCATGCCACAGGATTCTCAGATTAGACATTCAAATTACTGTATTTTTTTTTTATAATAATAGTTTCAATCTATATGCCTAAACTCCCCTTTTGCAACATGGCCAAGCTAGTACCACTGCATCACAGGTATTTGTGAAGAGCTCGAATATGAAGGCAAGAGCAGTGTTACCTGTGAAGGATGTAACTGTTACGCAATGTTTGGATATGACATAGAAGGTACCTGACAAGCATGCACTGAAAAAGTAACATAAGAGTTATCAGCTACTGTTCAATAACCAGTGTTCAAGAACGATAGCGAATGGTGCACATCTTGGAGCAGGGGAGTTGGGTAGGAAAGAGAGCTAATTGTGAATCAATGTGGAACTAAAAGCTGTAGCTTAACACATATGCATAATAAAGAAAAATTAAGCCTCTAAGAGTAACTTAATTCTTAAATTTCCCTGTTTCCAATTGTTGACTCTACCAATGTTCACAATTTTTAACTTTTTGGGAGTGAGTGCTCCATAGGAGCAAAATGCTATTAAATCTCTCCAGGTAGGCATTTAAAGATTATAAAATGCCAGGATGAAAGTTATCTTGTTCCCACAACAACCATAGAAACAAGGACTCTCACATGGGGATAGAGAGAGGACAAATTTGAATTATTTTCATATGTACTGAAATAGAAATGCCAACATCACTGAAACTAATTAAACCAGTTATTTACAAAAAGCTCAGAATTTGACATTTTACATCTTCAAAACATTTTGAATATTTCAACTATGACAGAAGGTGGCTAAGAACAGACAGGTCCAGTTACTGGCATCTCTTAACACTTTTGATAGTCTGAAACACCAAAACAGTTCCTAAGTAATGTACCTATTAGGAACATCTGTTCCTTTCCTAATTTCTATTTGAAGTACTGATCAGTCAGTGACAGATCAAGCTATGCTTTTAAACACAGCATTATATTAATAAAAAGAACAGTAAAGACTTCATGTTGCATCTCATTTACTTAACCTCTTGTTATTATTAGTGGCATATGCATTTTCACAAGTACCGAGTATAAAAATACTACCTAGAAATTTAAATTTTGCCAAACATCCGTTTTGACTGCTAGAAAGAAACATAATCCATCTTTCCCAGGCTACCTTAATATTCAGATTTAGGATTCTTGTCCTTTTCCTCTCTTCTCAAGAACCACGACAGTTTTCTCTGATGGGAACACACATAATCAGCTTTGACCCATGACGGTTAGCTGAAAGATGCTGTATTTATGTGATCTAACTAAACTTGTAATTCTATATGAATCCTTCAGGCTCCACACATTTCATGTCAGGCTGCACTCTTATTATCGTGCATGCTTTGCACATTCTTCAAGCAGACCCTGCAGCAGAATCCGTGTTACTGAATTTAAGGTTTCTAATAAGAAGTTATTTTTCAAACACGTCGTTAGCAGTTGTCAGACTAAGCCAGTAATTGCATCACAGACAGCACTACAGGTACTGTACCTGCACCTGATTGTAATCCCAATTCATGTTTATGCCCAGGGGTCACTTTGGACAATCTACCTACTAGACAAGATAGCAGGATAAAAATAGATGCTTGCAGGGATTTTGTATACAGCGAGAGTCTGGATGAGCAGAGAAGCAGCTGTGCCTCCAAGACCTACCATATAATGAAGAAAATCTCTTCTGAAGAGGCAGGAGCTTGCTCAGCAGAAGATGAATTAAAGGTTAGTCTGACAAAAGCAAAATTAGGTGACCCAGGGGTTCCCATTCAAACAAAACTACTATCCTGAATGCATACAGTAATCAAGGTCCTGAGGGGACTGTTCCTCTTTTGCAGTGGATCGTAGGAACACCTAGCACAGTTCTCTGAATTGTTAGCAGAAAGACAGATAACATCATTACCCGGGTATGTATTTTATCCTATTGATTTAACATTTAAGTGGCATCTGCTGCAGAAAATAAATGCAATCTGATAGTCTAAATCCAGATCTTGATAAGGGAAGTACTTTCAGCTCATATATAAAAGGCACTTATATTTGTAACAGAACTCATTTATTTGCTCCCCATGAAATTGCTCCATTCTTTTTCCTTTATTCTTTTTTCTAATGATCTCTGATAGAACAAACTACACGCTTTCTGTCTCTCTCGTCTTCTCCCCACCCCCATCTCTGAATTTTTCTGGTAAAATCATTGCTTTCTAACACATGTTGTGTGAGGTTTTGTCAGGAAAACAAACACGTTTGAACACTGAATATTCTAAGACAATGCTTCCACTGTAACTAATAACAGGCAAAGATAAGTAAATGCCAGGTATAAATATTAACATTGACCAAATACGTGCCTCTGACAAAGGGGTTTAAAATGTCCTACTAGGGATAAGGAGCCCTTTAGATCAGTTGCTAGCTTATCAGGAGGAACATCTTAATGTTGAACACAATATAAACCAAAAGGAAAGAAAGAACAGGGAGACATTATGAACCAAAAGGAAAGAAAGAACAGAGAGACATCAGTAAATATCAAGTGGGTTCTCATAAAAAGAGTGCCTCAGATAAATCTTACATCCATCTTTACAAGTATCTAGGAGAAAGAGACCCATCAACACTCTTCAGCTTGCTTTGGCATGTTGTCTTGATTTGAAAGCAGCAATAGGATATGCTGAAAATAATTAAGCTCAACTTCTACAGACTGAAGTTTTAAAATTTTTTACATAACGTATTCCTTGAAAATTCATAACAGGTCATGGTAACATAAGTTTTCAAAGACTGTAATATAGGTAGTAGGTAATACAAGTTTTCAACCACTGTAGGTTCTCCTTTCCTGTCATAGCATCATTCATGTAACAACATGGTAGCATTTCACATTCTGGAATTCCCAAAATTATGTTTTAACTCAAGATAAATGTTCTCCCCAATAAGAAAAGCCTAAAACAATCTCTCAGTGGAAAGCATGACAGGACTTTGAATATGACTCTTATGGTTATCATAAAACCAACACAAGTTATTCGCTGAAACATATGATACGTAGGTATGTCTCTCAGAATTTTAAATGCCTGCCATACGGAAAACAACATACACAACATCTGTTGGTTTCATGATTTTCACCTCAATGTACTATGTAAATTTAAGATGCCATATAAAAACCACGAACATTACTATCTACGCGAAATCATAATTTCAAGGTTCTTAGGAAAAAAGAGAAGAAAAGAAGAAGATAAAAAAGGAAAAGAACATTTCAGATTTGGGAAATTCCAGTGATTCTCTTGACTTACCATGACCTTCCTTAAGGTATAGCGTTTGGATCTAATATCATCCATCAGCATTTCATAGGGTGTGAGCTGATATTCAATTGGGAGTGGGTTGTACTGACGCTCTTGAACTTTCTTAAGTTTAACACCGTTCCGTAAATCTCGCATCACTTGTACCCAAAAACGAGCCTGAAGGGAAAGGAGAGAGAAATTTTATTTGGTATCTTAACCTTGAATACCACCTCAGATGAAACCAAAGTTGTTCATTCCCCTTTCAGGACGCCACCAAATACGTACAGCTGTACTATTTTATTTTTAACACATCAACCAAAACCCATTTTATTTTATATAAGCCTATTTTTAAGCTTCATGAACCTAACAAAACTTTGTTGCAACTCAGCAGGACTACAGAGTCTCACCTCTAGTGATGTTAATCTCTAAGATGATATAGAAAAAGGATTTGAACTTCTCATACCATACATCTATATCCCCATTTCAAGTATACTGCACGCATGTCAGGAAATTTTCTAGACTTATAGCTAATACTATGTGAATTAAAACAATGACTGAATCCAAAACTTTGGTTCCCTTAGGCCCAGAATTTTCTTGCAAAATTTCCCAGCAGTTGTTGTTTAAATAGGAATTTTGGAATGGACTCCAAATCCTAAGGTCTAGCACTATCCTCTCAGTACTCAACTTCCTTTTGTTCTTCCTGTAGGAGCACCACACGCTAATACCTCCCTCTCATTTTCCAGGCAGCAAGAATGGCTGGAGAGGAGGAAGAACAGGTGGTGGATAGAAGACTGGGAGATTGAAACCAAGTACTTTTAAGAACCTCACAATATTCCCCTATGAACCGGCAAGAACAGTAAGTAGAAAATAAAACAAGCTGCTTTCTGTTAAGAGTTTCACTCTAATACTTTTCTTTCACCACTGGAGGAACTCAGCTGGTGTCTCTGCCTACCACCTTTGAAGGACAGTCAGCATGATACCTGTCTAAATGTCCAGCCTTTGTAAATTGCAAAAGCTTCTCCATGAAAACAGTCTCAAGAAGTAATGCTTGGATACTTCTATTGTTTCATCTGTCTGCAAAGGAAGGTTGAGACTGTCTGGTTCTAACTTGTCATGAGTTACCGCTAATTCATATGTTCAAACAACCAGACACTGATTTTAACATAAACCAAACAACTTTATGTAAGCAATATAAAGAAATATAAACTACTAGTAATGACACTGAATCACTGTTCAATTGTTGTCTTACCCAGTCAGCATTTTTTAAGTCATCAAGATCTGTGCTGGATTCATCACTTGCCTCTTTGTCCATTTCTTGAATCTTCTTCAGATTCTGCCAATGAAAAGAAAATGAGACAATAAATGAGTGGTGGCATTACGCTCAAGTAAAACTGAAGCTTAACATTCAACATCTGTTGAATTATGTTGTTTGGGTATTCTGCTGAATGTTTTATGACTTGAATAGTAATACTTTAAAAGTAACTTGAAATACTCTTTGAATATATTTCTCTTAATTGAAAAGTGGACCATAAATGCTGGAAAAAAATAATCTTAAGTTTGGGTATGAAAGTACTTCAGATAATAGCATGCCAGAGGAAAAACTATACACAGAAATTTTAATATTCCTAAAATTTGGCTACGCATAGAAAAAAACCCAACCACCTAGCAGGTCTGTTAAGGTACAATGCAGAAAATGTTACCGACTTGGTAAGGATCCAATTTATACCAAAATTACTGTTATTTATTGAATTCAAGACAGCTCATTTTTGTAGAAGGAGAAAATCCCAGAAAGTTAGTTATGAGGAGAAATAAACTAAGAGAAATCCTTTAAACTGAATAGTGACAGACTTGCATATATATTGAAGTTAAGTAGTCTGTATAACATGGTTATAGATTCTGAAATCTGAGTAATAAAATCATGTAAGGAAGAGAAACAGATCTTTCAAAGGTAAAACCTATTTACAAACAAGATCAGATTATGCAAATATGGAAAAGATTGTCTACAAAGGGGCAAAGAAAAGCTTTCACACTAACAAGAATATGAAAAATGATTAAAAGTTACAGCAGACCAAAGAATAGGCAAGCCTGCACACAAACAAATGCAAGTGAAAGATTTAAAAGGCTGTGGCTTTACAGAAATGATCTTACACACATAAACAAATGCTATTTTTTGGTTTACTGCTGTATTGAAATGTTCTGGAATCAGCAGTACAAACAAATTCTCAATACACCATTCCACTTTTACAGAGAGTTTTCCAGGAAATCTTTAACGATGTTTAATATGTTCTGTTTTCTAAGTACTTACTAATGTATTCAAAATGGATAGTTAAATCCTCTGCTGTTTATTTTATCACACTAAAGCAACAGGTCAGAGGTCTGACCTGTATTTATTTATCAAAAACTTTTTTCTCACTTTTAAGCACTCAAGCTGTTCCTTTAATGGAACTGAACAATCAGTCTTATTTTAGCTTTTCAGCTTCCCAGAAAACTTAAAAATAAGCATATTTTGTAAAAAAAATATATTCCTGGAAGTAGTTCCAAAACTGCCAACGTTTTACTGGAAGAAATGGAAGCACTGGAAGAGTGCTTAAGTTGCACATTTAACAGAGTGCAAGTATCTACCAAAACCGGTTACAGAGATAGCATATGTGAGTCAGCCACCACGGAGGTTTTGGAAAGAGAGCAGATGGGTTATTTATTGTCTCATTTAAGTAGGTAACACACTTGCTTTCATATTAAAGAAGAAATACTACCATTGCCCTATAAAAATAAAATACATAATTTACAGAAAGGCTCTAAAAAAACCCATAAGTCACCCACACTACAGAAGCAAATATATCATGGAACAATGCGGGAACATTTTGGCATGACTTGCAGTATCACCACAGGATACCCAACTGGGAAAGAATGTCTTTATGGAGACTTGTGTTGGTCCTGCCGCTGCGGTCAGCAGTCAGTCTGACACTTACAGGCAATCATCCTTTTCCAAGGGGAAAAAAAAAAGAAACATGGAAAGAACGAGTAACATAAATCCTCACTTATGTGTATTTTGCCGTCCAGGGTTTATTCTTTTCTGTATCATACAGTTGCAGTAACCATTTCAAATACAGTATCTGTGAACTGTAAACTACTTGCTTTCTTGCAAACTGCTAACGTTTATTGATAAACTGCAAACTATAAAATCATTCTGATACTTTCTCCTTTTCCTCTCTGGAAAAGCTAACTTCAGTAAACGAGTTCACAACTGTCATATTTGCTCCGCCTTTCCATACTGGAAGGTACACATTAATTTTTAAAAAATTAACATGCTCCAGATGCTTAACCTTTACTTTGACTGTTGAATAAGATTTGTGGCAATTATCCCTTTCAGCAACCATGTTCCCTACCACACAGTTTACTGGGCTGGTTTATGCCCAAAGGCTCTTGCCTTTGACTGACATAAATATTCCATGAAGCTAAAAAGATTACAACCTGTTTTTCTTAACAGCAGAAAATAAGAAGGGAAAAAACCCAAACCCGAACAGCTGTAAGGTCTTCCAAATAAGGCAACCATCTAATTAGTTTCTCTGGAACATAGCTAGAGGGGGAGTTTCTACCTGAGAAAGCACAGGTGTAAGTGATGCTGGCTACACTGGGGAGTCGCAAGACCGAAACCTGCCAGCCAAGAGATAAGTCTATCAAAGTGCAGTTTTATGATCCAAATGAGCTGATAGAAGCACAGGCTATTGTCAAAGCTGGGCTCCTACTCTTCCCCATCCTAGCCAACTGCTCCAGCTTTTTCCCTCATACTGGCACAGACCCAAACTTCACTTTGTAGAGACAGTTTATTCCCCTCCCCCCGCCCAGCACCCAGCTCAGACCCCTAAACACAGCTTGCCACACAAGTAGGGAAGAAGACCAGAAAGGAAAGGAATTTCCATCACTATAGACGTTAGAAAGCTTTGGAGGACTGCGGAGAAAAAGAAACAGCAAGTGCTCTATCGTTCCAGCCAACACTTAGGAAGGTTTCTTTAACTCTTCTCCACCTGTCCAGTGCTGCTTAGGAAGGAATAAATTCACTGTGACAAACGATTAAATGAAATATTATCATTTCCCTCCAGGACCCCCAGCCAGCATCAGTGGGTTTCGTATCTGTTTCAATCGTAAATTATGGAAACCAACACATTTACGATACAAGGCACCATTTGTCAGAACGTAACTGTGATCCAAAACCTGTGAGTAACCTCAGCTGCTGTAGCCACTTGTACTTACCCTTGGGACAATGGATTCAGGACAGCTATTACAGTATAATAAATACATGGCCTAAGTGGGTTTCCATTTCAGAAAGCAGAAACATCTTAAAAAGGTTTTTCTAAACGATCCCTGAACCTCAGACCTATACCACAGACCTGATTCACCTCTTACAGCCTGGGTGTTCGTTCAGGAAATCAGGGTTGGATGCGTAGGAAGCGAGTGTTTCAACAGCTACGGCTTTTTTTAAACCATTTTTTTTTAAAACCCCTGCATCTTGTGGCAAAAGCTAGTAATAAAAATACCAAATGTCTTCAAACGTCTTGCTGCACTATTAAAAGCAGGCAGTTGATTTGCTGCTGCTGCATGTCCCACATTTGAGATGCACTCTCCTGAGCTCGGTGACAGATGGGAGTTTATGTAAGACACTTGTCAGCACAGCGTCAAAGACTCCCTTCCACAAAACGCTCTCTAAAACGCAATGTTTTAATGAAGACAGTATTCTTGGGAATCCAGATCTGGACTTCGCCTTTCACCAATTGCAGAACACAGTCTACTGCAGTTCTCAGTTTATATGCTTAATTAGGAATCATTTGTTCACCGATGCAAGTAATTCTTACACTGCTACCTGCAAAACTCATAAAATATTCTTGCCCCTCTAGGCTCAATTTAAAAATATATAACCTGCACATAGGGGAAAACTGCTTTTACATATTCAGCTATCCAACTTGGGTTTTAATTCCAATGGCTTGGCCATCAGCATTACTCTAGTTCCTTGAAAAGACCCAAACCACATTTAATACAAACATGGGAATAGGAGCAATTAAATCAGTCCCTGAAAACCTCTCGAGTGGATATCAAAGTTCTTCATATATAGTGGTATATGTTGACACACTTTGCTCAGCTGTGGAAAGGGCAATAGTCACCATGCTGCTTAACATAAGAAGAGGCAAAAAACCCCGAACCACATGCATGTAACACTTACTGAGTGACAGTGCCTGCATCACTTAAGAAAAAAAAACAAAACAAAACACAAAAACAAAGCAGCCTTTTCCCTTATTAAAGCGTCTAAATTGATGGATCAAACAAATCACAATGGGGCTGCAAGCCTGACGACAACACAGTTGCAAAAGTGGAGTCACTGGAAACCTGGAAGCGTAGGCAAAAGGGAAGTTATGAGCAGAAAAATTTGTGAATCTATTTCTTTCTCCTGCTGTGCTTTCTCCAGCAGAGCATTTAACAGCTTTTACAGTCACGAGACTATTAAGACAAACATGGCTAATGACCGTATTTCCAAAATAAGTTAGCCATTAACATTGTTGAGGTACCTATTAACTACCTCTATTATCATATTTTGTATAAATAATACACCAGTATAGCCATGTTAAATGGAAAGTAACACATGACGTTTTTAATTAACTGTTTTCCAATTGAGTCTTTGCATGGCATGGAACTAGGAAAAAAAATGAACAATTTCATTTCTACTGATGTACTTAACTAAAATTTGTATGTTTACATTTTTATACAGGTCAGATTGAAATATATCCAGGCAGACTGAAAGAATTATGTTTTTACATCAGAAAGGACAGAAATGAAAGATGACATGATTTAAAAGAACAGTACAAAGATGACAGATTTGGACCTTTATCTCTATTCTACCAAAAACTTAATTACAGGGCATACTGTGGATAATGAAATTATGGATGAGTTTTTGATGAACATGGACTTTCACTGCAATCGAAGATGTAGGCAATTATAAAAATATACAAAGTCTTAATTAGTTTGGAAGGAATGTTAATCTTGATGCTTTAGGGTGTACATCAATCTCTCAAAATTTTTGAGATATGAGTCGAACCTACCGTGGCAGATTAAGACACATCTGCCTACTGGACAATTCTTGTATTTCATGCTGGCCAGCATCACATGGTGTCTTTTAGCACCAGCTGTGCCAGTTGTGGAGTTTATCACCCACAGCCCACCCACGAATGCTTAGCTCTGCTACAGGTTGGCATGGCCATTTACTGGTACCACTCACAGACTCACCAAGTGGTTGAGGTTGGAAAGGCTCTCTGGGGGTCAGCTGCTCCAGCTGACCATGTAGGGCCAGCTGCCCTGCACCATGTCCAGGCCGCTTCTGAATATCTCCAAGGATGGAGAGTCCACAACTTCCCTAGGGCAACCTGTGCCAGTGCTCGGTCACCCTCAAAGTAAAAAAGTGTTTCCTGATGTTCAGAGGGACCCTCCTCTGTTTCAGGTTGTGCCCATTGCCTCTGGTCCTGTCACTGAGCACCACTGAAAGGAGCCTGGCTCTGTCCTCTTTGCACCCTCCCTTCAGGTATTTATAGATGTTGATGAGATCCCCCTGAGCCTTCTCTTCTCCAGGCTGAACAGACACAACTTTCTCAGTCTCTTCTCCTATGTCTGATGCTCCAGTCCCTTCATCATCTTCATGGCCCTTCATTGCACTCTCTCTAGTATGTCTGTGTTCCTCTCACGCTGAGGAGCCCAGAACTGGACCCAGCACTCCAGCTATGGCCTCACCAGTGCTGAGTAGAGAGGAAGGATCACCTTCCTCGACCTGCAGGCAATATTTCTCACAATGCAGCCCAGGACACTGTAAGACTTCTTTGCAACAAGGGCACATTGCCGGCTCACTCAGCCATTAAGCGCACATGGAGCATGAACTCCAGTAGAAGGCAAGACTGGGCAGTAACAGGCAGTTGAAGGAAGACTAGCACAGATATCCCTCAATAAAGCAGGTTCACAATTTGGATAGCAGACCAGGTGGATCCCTGGTCTGATCCATGCAATTTCTGCATTGCTATGCCTGCATAGTCTCTCCTTAGCTCTCTCAGTTACACTTGATGCCATTTCTGAGCAATGTATGTGACCTTTTCATATACTCCACAGCAGGAACATTTGCTTTATCTCATGGACATCACTTATTTGCACCTACAGTTCCATCTACGGCTAGGTACCAACAAAGGTGATCTCAATGACTTTAGGATGACCCCGAAAAAGATTAATCTTTTCTTTTACACAAGGTCCATTTTTAGCAGATAGTCAAACTATCTTCCCCCTTGTCACACACGCATGCATTTCCGCCACCTTGTTGACCATTTTTCCACACACACAATCCAAAAAAAAGGGAGAGATCCCCTTTTTGTGGAATTTTCCTATTGCAATTTTAAAAGCTCACTGCTTGAGATGAGAAACAAGCTGTACTCCATTTTTGTCATCAGCTGTAAATGCTTAAACAGAAGGACACAGAGTTAGGAGGTCTTAGCCCATCAATAGACCACTTCTGGATGACAGCAGATGGGACCCAGGGTGGATCTGCAGCAAAGGCACCTTTCACAGAGCCTGAGCAGCGTACAGATGCTGCCAGCAAGCTGAAAAAAAAAACCCCAGGTAAACTTGCTACAAAAACTTCACCTTGCAAAAAGATGCAAAGTTAGATCAGATTAGTTAACTTAATTTCAACCCTACCTTTGGAGTTGTTGCTGCTATTCCACAGAAATATGTATTTTTACTACTGTTACTCTATTTTTTATTTTTTTTTTTTTTACTATTGCAATAGTAGTATCACACCTTTCTCAACTCTGGCTTCAGCCCTGTCCTGTGCATCCACTACATTAAACATTTCATTCTCTTTAAGAATGGAAGTACCATCTCCCTGTCTGCAAGTCAGCTTTATTGCTGACCTTCCTACACAGGGAATCAGACTGGAAATAAAAACCACATGGCATCAAGTATGTGACAAAGTGCCTAAACCATTTTATTTGACATCCATTGAGATGACCTGAACAGCTCACTCATTGCTTCATCATTTCTGATTAATGCACTCACCCAAATGCATGCCAGTAAAACCCCTTCTGAAACTACGCTCCATTTGTTATATGACAGTGATGTTCACATGATAGACTGGAGAGCACATGACTACTCAGCATATATATTAGTAATAAAACACATTACAACCCTATAGGCCTATCCCTCCTGCCTCCTGATCTATCCCTCATGAAATCCTGTAACTTTCAAAATCCTGACAAGTTTTTATAATGTCAAATTGAAAACAGCCCCACAGCAATATTTATTCTGCCTCTTTCACAGTGTACTTCCCTTCTAAACCTATCCTAGGCTGTAGCATAAGATAGGTCAGATTTGGTCCACTCCTAGCAAGTGAATTTCTGCAGCTAAAAATTCTCCCTCTTCCACTACAGTGAAGTTGGCTATTCAAGTACCTGCTGAGCAAAAACTATGAACTTCATATACCTGGGAAACAGATACCCAGATGCCATCCAGTGGCCCTAGAAGGAATCCAAGGAATTTCAAAGTAATTTTTTTTATTCATAGGAAAGTTATTTTATGTAATCTGGGAGGATTTTCCCCCCTTTTTAGTGTTTTCAATTTCATTTCGATCTCACGTCCACAACTGTGTCTAGGTCTGAGGGATTCTAAAGGAAGATCTTCAAATAAAGCTGTCAGTTTTTGAAATACACTAACAATTTAAAAGTCCTGGCATCTTTAGTGTCACAAACATCATATTACACAGTACATGGTTTTTAAAAATTGGAGGGTTTTTCCTCAGTTATCTGCCAATGCAACCACCACAAATTCATGACAACAAAATGTCCTTATTGAATTATTAAATGTTTCTCTCCTTTATACCCAATACTTATATGAGAAGAACAAAAGGAAAAGGAATTTATTGACTTGAACTGTATTTAACCATATTCCTCATTAATTAAGATTGTTCTATGTATTTGCAAGAGAGAAGAGCATATAAACAATACCACAGCTTTTACTGACACAAACCTGGTGCAATCATATGATTCCTGCTTGCCTCAAGTATAAACTATAGAGGTCATTTTAAAATGGTGTAACAAGATTTACTGCATTCCACCTTGTATTTTCTTCATACCTGTTTTTTTATTTGTATACTACATTATTTTCAAAATTAAATACATTTCAAATCTATAGTTGGATAAAAGCTATAAGCAAGGATCGAGCGTATCATAAAACCGAAGTATTCAGATTCCAAAAGCTGCTTCTAAGATAATTTTCTTGGTCACTTGCATGCCTACTGGAGACGGATCCAAAGCAAAGTGAAATCAAAAGATCAAAATTCTGGACTTGGTTAGGTGCAGCAATAAAAGTCTTACTGATTTCAGTAGGGCCAAAATTCCATCTACTAAGATTACTTCCTTTGACCTAAATGTGCTTTGAATCAATCCCTAATAGCCTTTGAGAGGCAAATGGTTTCTTTCATTTGGGATTAACTCATAGTATGCTCTATGGTGTGATCGGATGTTGTTGGTTTTTTACATCCAATTACAAGGTGATTAAATAATCTGCAAATTCAAAACACCCCTCTAGTTTTTAAATAATTTAAAAAAAATTATTGTTAAGACTTGGTTTTAAATGGTTATAAACCACAGTATATTGCTTTGACATTGACAACAGAGATGCCTTATTGCTGCTTACTGTGGCCAACATGTTCAAGAACGAGTGGAAAAATAATTTCTCTCTGAGCAGAAAGATGAACTCCAAAGGGTCATATCTTTGAGCCTCAACATGGACTTTGCAGTAGCTGTTAATTGAGGTGTTTCTAGCACAGGTCCCTCAATTAGTATATCCAGGGGACAGAATACTAAGGAGCAGTCAAAAGCCGAGATGTGAAATTAATGACAACAAGGTTCAGGAGACAGATTTAGCACAGAGAGAGACTGTATCCTGTCTGCTCTCTGTATCAGGGGCATTGGATGCAGATGAACCGTAACACGGACACTCCAGAAAACAAGTGGCTCTTTAGCTGTGCTGACACTGTCAAAATTATCCCTGTATGATACTCCTTCAATTTAAAAATTGCTTTCAGTTTAAGTAGGACTGGAGGAAAAGTGGAGGTGAAACTTGACCCCGTGCAACAGAAAAACATCTCTGAGGGATTCTCCCCCTTGGGCGGATGCATCTCAACCCGAAAGGAAAGACAGCACCAGTCCTTTACACCTCTGACCAGTTTGCATCTTCCACCACTAGCATGAGGATAAAAGCCCTCTCATGCTGCTCTGAGGCTCATCTGACCCCTTAATGAGCTGATTCAGCTCATTAACCTGACAAGGAACGACTCCTTATTTTTTTGTTTGGTATTTGCTGTGTTTGTTTCCTAGATCCAGATGAAGGAAAACAGTGGGAGCATGAGCGCGTGGGTGGAACAGCTCTGCCTCTGTCAGTAGCAAAATTTTTAGATCAGCCTGTAAAATCTTATCCTGCTTTTCAAAGGTACTGTAGATCCTGACTTACACAAGAAAAGAAAATCCTTCAGGGATTTATTAAAAAGAAAAATTATGAAAGTGTTCTTACTTGACAAGTTGGCTTTGGTGAAGAAACCAGCTTTAAGAAGCATGTTTCCCTTCCTGCCCTTCCCCTCAGCCACTGGTTTTCCAATGTAAGCAACACTTGCACTATGTTAATACAATTGTTTATGGAGCCATTCTGCAGGCCAGATCACTGAAATTAACTTCATTAAAAATCACCTGCCCACCCTCAAAGTTATTCTTCAGCCAGACCATTTAACTGAAGTGGTTCATAGGATGGCTTTTCAGTCAACAGGAACAGTCAAGCAGGCAGTGAACATAAGCATCACGACAGGCGGAAATGTTTCTGAAGACGGCTCTGCTGTGAAGCCTGTGTGACAGACAAACAAGCCAATCGTACATCAAAGGTAAGGGAAGCTGCTGACTCGGGACAAAATACGAGCAAGAAGGATCTCAGATAATTCTCAGCCAAAGACAAGGCAGAAGAAGGAGCTGAGGAACGACAGGCAAAGCTCTGATGCCTCACAACATCCCTGAAACACCAGAGAGGTTTTTAGACTCAGATAGATTGCATATGTGCATGCAGGAATTGGATGCATGTATGTAATGTGTAACCCTCCAAAAAAACTTTTACTCCCAAACAGACTAGTCACAATTAATAGTTTCTATGAGATATCCGTAAATGGTTATGGACCAAAGGAAAAAAACAAACCTCAGCTGTAGAACTGCTCTCCCTGAACACTACAGATACTTTCCTCAAGCATCTGATATCCACTGCTGGCTGGGTACAGAAGTGATTTTGTAAGCCTAATTCACACAGTAATGAGCTCAAGACCAGAAAACCTTCTCAGACTGCTTACCTCTTTTGCACTTTTAATTTTGGCCAAGAAAGTGTACAGTTCCATAGTTTCAGCAAACAGAGCCCGACATACTGCTTGATAGTGGTTCGGCGCCTCTGATCGGGTTGGCAGGTGGGCAGCACACAGCTAGAGAGAAAAATAAAATAAATAGCAATATCAAAACAATGCCCCCATTGCTCTCATTAAGGCATGAGGTAACATGAAAGGGAATGCAACGGAATATTTAGGGCACAGAAATCCATGAGAGATTTAAGTTTAGGCAGGAATTGTGTGTATTTTCTAAACCTGCTACCATTTATTTTATGAGAGAAGTTCTATAAGGACAGTAAGGGGACTGGTTGACCACATCCTGGAAAACTCTGAAAACCAAGACATTACCTTTTCATTAAAAAAGAAAAAGATGACAACATAATTGCGAAGGGGAAAAAAGCAATCTTGCAGTATCAAATTTTGGGAAAACGTATTTAATTCAAACCAGCTTTAACACTGTAAGTGTTGTTTAGCTTCCTATGAATGTGGAAGAGAACTGTATCCCTACCAATTTATGAAAGGATGGAAGGTGAAGCAAGGGAAAAAAGTAAAGTGTAATCGCCAAGCTGAAACTCTGATTTAATTTATTTCAAGCAGTACAAAGATTTTAAAAATCTGCGAGACCCATGGAAGCACAGTCTTACTGCTTCACCTCAGACATTCATGGACATTTCCAGACGCAGCTGATGTAAAGAAACGCTGATAAATGTTCTCATGTATGCTAAACCTGCAACACTGAAAGCCTACTGAAATCACTAATAATCATTCACAACTACTGTTCAGCAGTAAGCCAGTCCAGCAGTGCTTTTAGAGTAAAACATACAGCTCTCATTTCTGACATGGGAAGTTTCACTGAAATCGGCCTTTATATTTCAAGTAGAGAACGGTCTGAGCAACATCCAGCTTCAGCAACACGAGCATCCAGCTTCTACTACTGTAGAATAGCTCAGCACTGACACTAATGGTTGCAGTATCTTTTTCTTACACTTCCCATAAGTCATATCCATCACCTGTAAGCATTCGTCATGGAAATCTTGGCTGGAAACAAACAGAACAAAATAATATCTATAATTTGTTCCCTAAACAGTTTTAAATTAAAAAAAACCCAAAAAACAAAGCTGAAACTAGAGCACCCATATAATGTACCATACCACTGTGCATATTAAAATAAAACAAAATCTTATCAAAGGCCTTAAAATGTGTCTTGTTACTGTGGTTTTATAGTAGCTATTTATTATATATATAGCTATATTTACAGCTCTAGTACTAAAACTTAAGAACAAAACAAAACCTGATGCAGTAGGTGGCTACATTCAGATCTCCAGAACTAAAGCATCAGACAAAAGCCTCTTTAGGAGAAGAGCCCTTAATTAGCCTAGTGGCATATTTGTCTAAATCTCTCCTGCTATTACAGCGAACGCTGTCGTTACAAGGGGCGCAATGCATGTAACACTTGGGCTGCCTTTTCATATTGCTTTCAATTTGATTTAAATCCATGCTGCCACTAAAAGGTGTGGTCCTGTGGCCTCCAGCTGTACGCGTCCACTGATGCCCTTATGCTGGAATCAGAGTTCGTGCCCTAACTCCAAGAGGATTACTCACCCAGGCAAAAATTAACACCGTGAAGAAAGTGGGGCAGGAGACAATTATTCTTCATGGCACGGACACACGCGCAGTAGCGCAGGCAAAAAGGAGCAAGGGGAGTATGCTGCCAGAGTGGGGAAAGAGAGGAAGGGCTGAACAATTTCTTTTGGTTGCAGTCAGATTTAGATTGGCTCAATCTCACTGACAAGTTTCTTTCTAAGGCCATAACCCCCTTGTTACCTTTTCTTTCTTCCAATTAGTATAACAATACAGAGCTCAGTGGTCAGATTTGGTCAACAACTTTGATAAATTTTCACAAGCACAGTTTGGACTCTTGCAATATCCTATTCTGATTATTGTACCCATATATATATATATATATGTCCTTTTAGTCATAAAAAAGAATATATATAAGGGAAGTTTATATATGTGTGTGCATGTATTTTCCTTCCTTCTGATGCACTTTCCTTATAAATAGGGAACACAAGGCAGATATGTTCACAAAACTGCCCTGGATTCCTCCCTTTCTAATTTTATACTGCTTTACAATGATGGCCAAAATTTTCTTAGAACATTCACATTTCTTTCCAGAAAATCACAAGGACATAGTTGACAGAAAAAAACCCACTTTTTTCTGTATTTTTTTTCCTTTCTTTTTTCTTCCTTTTTCTTTCCTCGTCCCCTCCTTTTTTTTTTTCTTTTCTTTTCTTTTTTCCTTTTCTAACAAATCATACCATCTCCTTTGCAGGTACAGGAAGAAAAATCAAAACTGATGCACCTCTAATGTGTGCTATGGTGACAACGCATGTCACAAAGGCAGAAGCTATTAAATACTTCCCTCACCTTAACAAAAAAGTCAGAACATTTAAAAGACCAAATTCTGAGTATGGTTAATGTGTGTTCCTTTCAATAAGTAATCATGTCCTTACCTGCCTTACTATGCTTTCAGTAAGCTATTTCTGGTTATTAATTATAGCACAGATAAAAAGGGTTTCATTCTAAAATACACCACTTACAGGAATAACAATAAGAATAATAACAACAGCAATTTCAAACCGGCCATAAAATGGTACAAGTCATCATAGCTGAGAATAAAATTTTATTAATATACAGATTTCACACAGGTTTTTAAGAATGCTTTTTTTCTTTATTTGGAAGTATGTTAATTAGAAGCAATTTGCATCAAATATTGAAAAAGTTAATAAAATGCAGCAATGGCAAGTTCAAGCAGGGGATGGATATAATCTTGATTTCACTGTTGAACACGAAGAAAAAAAAAAAAAATTAAATGCCTGCTGCTAAACTTAGTTACAAAAGCAACCACATTAAAAGGTAACCATTTGGTTTGTAAACGTTAGGCTGCAGATATTAAAAGAGGGCCAGCAGCTCCTACTAACTTTCATGTTCTGAAAAATCAATCTCTGAGTGATCTTATATTATGTGAAGATGCATTACACACAAAATCCCCTTGTGGCAACATTAAGTCAAGTGACTTAGCATAAATTTTTGGATTGGAGAAGGTAAGCCTGAAGAAAAAGGAAAATGCAAATAGGACAGAGTGATTTTTTTCCTCTTCATCGTAATGTATTGTCCTTGCATGTTGTTCAGAGCGCCTGATAAACTATAACTTCTACATGAAAAAATACGGCAACATCTAGGTAGGCAAGGCAAATGAAGTATGAAATGCCACTCTTAGCCTGAGTTCAGGATATTTATCTACTTTTAAAAAAAATTAAAATCACATCTTTAATTTTATGATAGTAGTGTTGGAAAAGCTATGTTACTGTAACACACCACAAAAATCACAGCCAGAATGTTTTAATAATTGAAATATGGAAGGACAGCCACCTAATGAACTCCTCACCATGTCATAGCGGTTGTGGTGCAAGAAGGATTAAGATCAGGTCTGCAGTCTTTTCCAGCCATTTAGAGTTCACGGAGGAAAGAAAGCCTCTGTACGCTGCTTATTCTGACACTTGCCTTTTCATCCCTCATGATACAACTTAAAACTATCCTAAGGGGAATGAACGTGAACAGTGCCCAGAGCTTAATACAAGGGCTGTTTGTTCTCTTTCCAAGAAGTCTCAAGAAGTATGGTTGAAAACAAATTATGTGGTCTTTACAAACTGGGGAAATATCAAAAATATTATCAACTACTGAAAACATTAACTAGCTTCGTCTGCAAGTATTTCGACTTGCAATCATTGTGAAGAGATGTGAAGGGATTTTTTTTTTCCCTAACTGAGCCTACCCAAAACCCAGCTTGACCCAAAGCATTCAATCTTTGCTTAGATCACTAAGAAGATTACAGACTGTTTCCCTCCACATTCAGGGTTCACAGAAAAAAAAAAGGCATTATGTAAGTACCATAGCCTTGCCAGCTCCTCTGTCCAAATTCATCCTCAATTGACTAGGTAACAGAGTGCACCAAGCCAAAGCACTGTTAACAGAAATCACAATTTAACCATCCGAAGAGATCAAACAGCATTTCTTGCATCTGTTTGAACACACTCCATCAAAGGCTCCATGAAATTACAAAAAATACAACTGACTCACCCACTAAAATTCACGCAGGTTTTGCAAAACCTTTTTGGCTAGATACATAGCGGAGGCTTCATCAAAACACCNAAAGGACAATAAATGTTTCCACTTGCAATCATCTTGGGCAGAGGGCCTGTATGAATGCACCATAAAGAAGAAAAGGATTTCTTTTTCCCATGAGACACAAAGACAAGCTATTGATATTATGCAAAACACACTACCAGCCTGCAAATGCCAGGCTTGTTAAGTGTTTTGAAAGCCTTGGAGTACTAACATAGACTTCGAAGATGCACTTTTTATTAAGCAACAAGAAGAAATTACTTTAACCAACAGATCACTGAACATGCAACTGGACTAGGTATCTGCCTCATTCTTTGCAGTATGGTACTGCAACAGGTTCAAAAAATAAAACTCAGGATGAGTTGCCTTCTCAACTCAAAGTTATTTTCTGAAAGACTTTATCTCTGTCCAGACAGACTAAACCTTGTGATTAGGCTTTTTTTTTTTTTAAAAAAAAATATAATTTTATTCCTATATAACTTCAAGGAGCCATCTGCCTTACCAGAAAAAAATCTTTCTAAGACAATACCTGTGTATTTGTAAAACTCAACCAAGCATTTTGCTTTGTTATCCAGAATAACATTAAGGGATGGACCATTCAGAGGAATAAGTAGTGTTTTGACGTGAGTTTGTAAGATGTTTCTGCCTGCTAGGACCACCACTGTACATAGTACACAGCACTTAGGCACGGCACAAGTTTTGAGGCAGCTTTCACAACACCTGGATGCAGCTCACCTGCTCCCTACCAGTTCACAGCTGCTTTCTCAAACTTTCCAGGCAGAGATTTGCCCCTGGCTCCACTGCTTGTAACTGCAGTGGGCCAAGGACTAGCTGATCCCTCTGATAAAGGACTTAAGGGAAATACTAGGGAGGTAAGACCACGATAAGACACAAGGGATGGGAGCACAGTTAGCTATTTATCCACAAAATAAATTTGCAGAGAGTACAGAAAGTATTCACAGAAAGTTACTCTTCCCAGAGCACTACCTGCAGAAGCTTTGTAACTTTTTAAACGTATTTTTTAAATCATCATTTGCAAGTGCCATGGAATGTCCAATTGCTTGATGTGTGAGCTCCTAATTAATTTTACACACCTCAAGGAAAAGGTAGGTTTTGTGAAAATTGAGGTAAATAGCTAGTTTGCTGGTGTCAAGCACATCTACCTCATTATTTAAGTGTTCCCCAGCAATCTGGTAAGACTTTCCCCACACACTGGTATTTGTTCATTTGATCATGTTTCTCATCGCTTTGAGGTAGACAAGAGAAGTTCAGAATTTAATGGTTTAAGTGATCCTCCCCATAAAACAACTTAACAAATACATTCTTTCTTTACCGATTTTCCTTTCTAATATGAAAACCCAAATGCAGCAGCAAAGCTACTGCATTTAGCAATAACAGGTACAATTTGAGGCAATAGTGGCCTTGGTTTGTTCCCACTTTCAGGACTGTAAAAAGAAGAAAAAATGTAGCTGCTAAAATTAAAGCCAAAACTACAAATGGGAATTAGATGATGCAAGGACTGACAACAGTGCTTTGCATAAGATCTTCACCCTTAAAAGTGTCCAGTTGTCTGTACCATACAATCTTCATCATCATTAACTTTGCAAACTCTGAGGATTAAAGGTCTTGCGCAAGTTATTTATAGATATGCTTAAATGTCAAACAGGAATGGACTAACAAATGTTTGCAAATGCTCTCCTGAGTCAAAACTTAAGTCAGTGTGGAAATAAAGTTGAAAGATTTACGTGGGTAGACTGTTTGGGAAATGCTGCAGTGCTGTTCCATATGCTACAGTTGTTTTTAGAAATACAAAGCAAAACCTGAGCAATTAAACAATGCTCAGGATGAAACTGGTGCACAGTAAAGGACCCTCCTCTATTATTTTCTTCTAAACAGAATATCTGTCCTGACACTATTTCCTCCAGGTACTGATTGCCTTGAGGTGCTGAGCACTGTGATTCCTTTTCTTTCTTAAAGTCTTACATTTCACAGTTATTTGAAGTCCACGCTGTTAGAGTGAACTTAAGCAGTGATGAGAATCTTGATAAAATTTCAACAGACAGCAATGGCAAGACTTAACACCTCACTTACAAACTTGAACGTTTTCCAATGACAAACAATTAAAGGTGAAGACAATTTGTATCCTGTTACATTTATAATGACACTATATTTAGGGGAACAAGTCTCACAAATATTTAACACAATTACTAACACTTTTGAAAGCATTTAAAACTTACATGGGTGTTAGGAAATGGAAATCAAACTACAGTATATATTGCTGACTACATTTCAATTTTTAAGCCAAATCCTGTATTTTTCATGTTCAGTGAACCCTATTTTTACTCTTTATTAGCCTTCTATGTATAGAATGAAGACCTTGACTATCGAAATCAAGTTCAAACAAAGGTCAACCTATGTTTTTGTGTGATGGTGATACTTGCACTGGACATTTTGACAGTATTTTTTCAATGACTGATTAATTTTCTGTGCTAGTGCGGACTTCTTGATAAAGCTGCGTTTGCGAAAATTCTTATTTCATCTTGAAAGTTATTTAGCTATTTTCACCCCTCAAATACACCCCCAGCATACAGCTGTTTCTGGAATATGTGTTAGGTGTATTGTTACACTGTCTTTACACAGTGGGCTAACAACATCCTGCTTCCCAAAGAGGCTTGTTTCAAAAGAGCCAATTAAATGAAAACCAATTCTGCATTCTCCCTTAGTTTCAGAGAAACTGTGCTCTGTTGTTTCTTAGCAGAATAATGGAGGAATTAATAATATAAATATGCAGTAATCTGAATTTGCTAGCTCTTGCTCTTTGACTTTTCAGTGGAACATCAGTGGGATTATTCATGAGCAAGGGCAAAATCCTACAATTTATATTTTTGCCATTCTTTTACATGAAATGTCAACCCCTGCAACGTACAGCAAAACCACTAGTTAGCCTGTCAGCAGCAACTGTTTTCTAAAGCTCCCTGCTTCACAAGGCAACAGCTCTGTGTACATTCAGCAGCTCTCATCCAGACTGCTCATACATCTGCGTTTCATGCAGGAGCAGCAGCATGAAGAATGGGATGGAGGCATCTTGGTAAGGAAACTAGCTTCAGAAGCGGAGTAGAGGCATAGATGGGGAAACACGATAAAATTAGATAATTAAAGGAGAAGGGGAGTGGCTGTACATATTTACAGGGCTACCTGTAGTTGTTTAGCTAACAGCCCATTAAGCTGCGGAACCACCCTTTACATTATTAAATAACTTAGACCCAAACAACTGATAGCAAAGAGTTGCACCCCTGTAATGTCATTTTGAATGGTTGTCTGCCATGCTTCTCAGGCCCTCCTTAGGGCTGGAGGGCGCCTTCTTACTGGAACTACTGCTTCTGTTCAGCAGAAAAGAGAGGAGAGTTGGTTTTGTTCCGGGATGCCTGGCATACGCAGCAGAGAATGAAAGCAGGACAGATGCCCTTCTTTCTTCCCCTCTCCCCAAGCCTCCGTACAAGCATGTGAAGCAACCATTACACTCAGGGTACTGGTTGAAAAAAAACCAAACCAGAGCATCTCTGGAAAAACAGTAGAAAATAGTGAAAATTTCATACAGAATAAAAGAGAAAACAATTTTATCAAAAGGCAACAGAAAATGACGGGGAATGACTCTGAAATCAGAAACCAAAACTCACTGACACAGATAGAAAAGGAAGGGGATAACAATGCAGAAGAGAGGTTGTTTCCCTATAAGTTTTTCAACGATGTCCATCAATCTCATTACTAAACAGTTCAGATGTTTGCATGCCTACTAAATGAGACACAATATATTAATGTAAGGCAGTTTTATTCATAGGCCACTTGAAATCCAATTAAAATATATCAACGAAAATAAAAACATGCACTTTCCTTGGCAGCAATTTACAGTTCACATATAGAGTTTTAAAATGCATGTGTGTGGGTAGCTTGTTTGTTTTTATGTAAAGTGCTGAAACTTCTCTCAGTAGGCATAATAATAATTTGCTTTCATGTTTTGTCCTGAAGCATGACTTTTTAAAAAACAGATTTCTAGCTGCATAACCAAATGAACTGCATTACTAAACATAACAAGCTTTTAACCTTCACTACCAATGAATAAATCCAGCAACTTCTAACCAGTTCCATTTTGCTTTCATTAGATCTCAGTCTATGGAAACCTATACTATTCCTTCATGCATGCCGTACTCCTTATTTGTAGTACCTTTGTCAGGGAAATCAGGTCTTGAAACTCTCATTGAATGAACAAGGCCTACAGAAAAATTCTTCCTCCTCTTCTGGGGAAGTATGCTAAACACTTTTGTGTTAAAATTTACAGCCATTGAATCTACGTTGCCATTGCCTTATAAAGCATATCAGTTACATTAATTTTAATACTCAAAACATACGCCACTCTAAGATAGCTATGAACAAAATTTTTTAACCCAAAATTGGTTAATTAATTGATTAAAAAGAAAATACTGTAATTCTGGTTCAAATATATATCCTTGCTTATTCGAGCAGAACAGATATTCAGTAAGTCAGAACTTAAAAGGTGTTATTTTCTCCTCAATTCACTCTGTTTCAAGAGGTGGGAGTCCTTTTTTGTCCTTCCCCTCTATGCACACTCCATTCCTGGAAATTGTCTCTAGTCTGGTAATTACTAGAAATTGAATTATCTGGAGTCAATGGGTTTGACATACGCCCTGTATATAGGTGGGATTAACCACCTGTAGGGACTGCAGATGGTGCTTATACTGCGCTGACTGCTCAGAGGCTTGAGGGAAAGACAGCTTTACTGCTTTGCTTCGGCTCCACGCATTTCTTGCCAATGGCAGCAACAGGAGGAAAACCACCACTCTGTCAAGCATTCAAGGCCACTTCATATATCCCAAACCGCACTGAGTCTACACCGCGGGGACCGTAGTGACTGTAGGGGCTCCATCACAGTAGTTGCCTCGCAGTCCACGCTGCGCGTATTCTCTCACACTTGAGACCCTAGGAGTTACCAATTCTATTTTGCTGATTGAGATCTGAGGCCGATGCGAAGCCCACTGAGCTGATGGGAATCTTTTCTGATTAAGAAAATCTGGATCAAAGCCATAGCTGACCAAATCACGTAGCTTATTTTTCTGCCATGTTCCTGATTTGTCGGTCCATGTGCACTCCTATTCGCTGAAAAGATTTCAATCTCCACATGAAAATTTAGACTAAACAACTGTAGTGAATTATTATACATCTTTTAGTAATTGGTGGTTTTCCTGAAGTCTTAGGTCCTGAACTTTTAGGAATACGTATTCAATGTAATCATTATTTCTAATTAAAGAGACTGTGAAGATTCTAGTGCAATCTAAAGGCTGACCTCTTGCTCCGATCTTAAAACATGTTAGTTTATTTTAACATCATGACTCCTTGGAGGGGATAGGAACGAGTTCTTGCTTCTAAAAAGAATGAACACAGACCTCAATACATGATAAGAACCTAAAGACAGAAAGCAAGAGAGATCCCCTCTCGCTAACAAACTAAATTTAGAAACATTTCTTCTTCTCTAGGTTTTGGCTGTTCTAACAGTTAGCTTGCTTATTTCAGAGTATGCCTTTTGTAGAAGGAGGCAAAGCCATGCACCTTGGCCAATCTCTGATTGCAAAAACAAGCAGTTCGTGATATTTTCAGAGAGAGCTACTTGCACTTTCAAATGCTGAGAATCTTCTGGAAATTAAATTCCTTTGCACACTCAAAAACCCACATTGGAGAAGAAGTATTTGAACAGCCTTCCCAACTCTTATTACCTTGCTTTTAATTAACATAAAATAATATTGCACTTTAGGTTATTTCAACCACATCAGATAAGTCTTACCATTCTTATCTAAGAAGAAGCATTGTAGAAACAAGTATGTTCTGCAGTAAAAGGGATGTGTCTTGACTGAGAATAGTTAAGGGAAAAAACAGTGAAAACCAAAAAAAAACCAAACCCCACACCACAACCGAGCTACCAGCTGCCTCTTCATCAAAATCTTATTATCTGAAGGGAAAAAAAGAAAATGGAAGGCGGCAAATCACTCTCCTAGTTCTTCAGTCAACTGCTGCATGAGTGCTTTGTTTTCAAACACAGCTCTTAAAATAATTAAACTGTTTTGTGCCAAGATAATTATTTACCTGTTCTCAGTTACATATCACGAAAGATATATCTCTGCAAGTCAGGCAGGAATTCCCAGCTCAGTTCTTCAACTTCAAAGCTACCTTTAAAACCCCTGGCACTTGCAGAGGCATCTACTACACGTCCGTTGAAATAGATGCTTTTTCATGATATGTTTACCAATGCCTTCCAAAGAAGGAATATAAAAGGAATTAAATCTCTGGAAGGTAATTAATACTGTAGTGACCTCAGTCCATGGAGAGAAGGTTATCAAAAGGGTGATCGTGATAGAGCACTCTCCTGCTTGTAGTCAAAGACCAATTGTTACTCTTGGGTAACTCTTTTCTGTACTGACATTTTTCACGATAGTGCCACTCTTGAGGGCTGAAACTCAGGGCAGTTATTTTTGAAATAAACAAGACTTAAGAGCAAAGTACAGGTAACTAGAAATGCAAATATATAGATCTATTTCAAACATTGCTACCTTCAGCAAGATGAAAGCCAGTTTAACATCAACTTCATATAGAAGGACTTGATAACAATGGATAAAGGGACAAATCTGGCAAAGTGCCTCAATTGGAGTTTGTTGACAGCTCTGAAGTGAATTTAGGATATACCGTCACATCTACAAAGAGTCTGGTGTAAAACTGATAAGTGTTAAAGCTTACAGCTTGTTCTGCCAGCAAAGATAGCTGAAAACATCACTGTCCTGTCAAAAAGCCCCAAACTTAGTGTTTCTAAAGGACTTTTTGCGTGTATCCCCAAGTATACATCAGGGTCCCACGAGAAAGACGACTTCAAGTGGGAGCTGGTGGAGGCGGGGAAGGCGAGGGGGGCTCAGTTCCCTCAAACTCTGCATGGCACCAGCAGGGAGCTGCCAAGAAACCACTCTGCTTGCAGCATCTTCATTAGAAGGCCTAGATAGCTGCCAAATTAACCTCAAAGAGAGGTTATCTTTATCTGTCAGAGTGGTAAAGAAAATTATTAATCATTTTATTGTGGTAAGCATGTAAGACAATAGAGGTTAGTGGGGGGGTGGCCTAGATATCTCGCCAGTTATCTCACCTCAGCAGTTCGCTGCTGTGCACCCAGGCAGAAGTAACACCCGGTGGGAGATTAGAAACCTCTGGAGTTTCGTCTTCACAGTGGAAAGTGTCCTGGACTCAACAGAGACGCCCATCCTGTTCTACCTGCTTGCTTGACCCTAGAGCCAGGCTGAGGGCAGATGGCTGCCATGCATCCCCTGGCCACCAGGAGAGGACCTGGAAGGAGCAGGAACGTCCCCTCTCCCCTTCTCCTCCTTCACCCACTCGTGACAAAAAGTGGGCCCAGGTAGGAAAGAAAAAACAACGCGTAGTGTTCAGAGGTACACTTTTTGCAACTGTTTTGCAGTTTGTGTTTTTTTAAAGGTTTCCTGTAAGGACAAGAGTTCAGCGGTTTTGCTGAAGGTGACACCATGAGGCGAAGTGGCTCTGGCAACCAGACTCTTCACTGGAAAGTCCCCAGCAAAGTGCCTTGGCTCCAAACACAGTAAGCACCATTTCCAGGACAAGAAATTGCAATAAATGCCCCTCCTTTGCTCACTAACACATTCAAATGTGAAAAGGACTGACATCACCCTTTTAAAATGAGCACAGTGGTTACTTTCAAAGTAAAGCAGACCACGTGTTGACCTCCAATTACACTGCCCAGAATGAAAAATCAGGACAACTGTTTAAGACACCAAATGACATCACTTTAATTAATGAAACCTGTCTATCAACATAATTCACTTAAACACTTGTCACGTTCAAAGCTGCTTTAAAATTACGTTAAAGGGATTTACACAAACTGTCCACAGCTTTCCTGATCAAGCTAAGGTACTGGAATCCCTTCACTTTCTGTATAGTTTTATAAGAAATTAAACACAAAGGCAAAATTAACTTACTGAATATTTCTATTTCCGAACGTGTGTGTTTCCTGGAAAACACTTTTTTTTTTTTAACCTCTGAGCCATTAAAAGTATTTCTACTGTGACACAATTCCTCTGTCCAGACATGAAAAGACTTAATAAATCATGCTGACTAATACTCTCCTGAACTTAATTTTTTTCATATGTTTGTTAATATTACATGCTCCCACAGAAGTACAAGTTTTTTAAAAAACAAAACCTATAGCTCATTTTCTTCCCCCAATGCCATCATGTGTTCAAACATCACCTTATAATCTTTCCATTTTAAAAAGTGGATTGAGGACAGTGATATTTTACATCTACCTGTGCAAGTGTGAGTGACTGTATAAAATACATATATGGGGGCTTGTTACACACAGTATGATAAAGTGGATTGATCGACGTGAATTGATTAGAAGAGAACAGTTCATAAAGAGATCTGGCTTCACACAAATTTGCTCATCTAAAGCAAGTGTTGATCTTAGTGCTCACATCAAGAAATCTTGGCATGCCAAAAAGGAAAAACAAATACAATTGCCCATTAGGACCTTCTTGTCCCAACTCCAAGCTTGCTTTTTCAGAAGAGAAAGGCAGGCAAAAAAACATAGATCTCTCTTTTGGCTTAAAACACCCAAAGTATCTTGTTCTTCCTTGCCATCATGAACTCAATAACAATAAAACAAACCCCTAGTTTTTCTAGTGTTAAAAATCAAGTTTCTAGCCTCTTTCTCAGAGATGCAAATATATAAATAACAATAAGACAAAGGGTTTTGTTCCCTCCTCAGGGCAAAGACAAAAAACCTCCTCTGTTTTCCATCCAACCAGGCTTCCAAAAAAAGTCTTCCTAGTGCCTGCTTTACAGGCTTTACACAAAGCAAACTCTGAGCTGTGTATGAAGCATCGCCCTCGCGTGCAGCTGGCTTCCCTTAGCTCCCTGCCCTTGCCAATCCCTCAGCTAAATCTTCTTCTTTATATGATTTAGTTCGGCTGACCAAACAATGAGCAGCCATGGTTGCTACTCAGCTCTGACAGTTTGCTTCGCCACCCCACACCAAATCCCTGAATTCCCATGCCTGCTGTCTTCCTATAGCATCCAGGCTAGCATACACCTTCCCTTCAACAAACACTCCGCCAAACCTAGTAATTCAAGGAGTTCATCTCTTGGGACCATTTTGTTCAGTGGCACAAGTCAGTGTGACTTACTAGGAAGGCTGCTAGATTAAACTATTAAAATAATTCTCCGCAACTATGCATACAATCATCTTCACAGATGCACAAGCTTTGGGACAGCACGGCCCAAGTGATGCAGTAAAGCAAAGCTAAAACTACCGGAGAAACGAACTGAAGCCATCACCCAGAAGAATACTGCTTTTCCCATTGTGTTATTTCATTAGAAATATTTACTACTCAATCATTTAAAATACACCGCGGGCCATGCATCCTGCAGACAATAGTCTTTTGAAAGCTACCCCTTAAGACTGGTTCAGTTACTTAAGGATGTTGCAACTACATGTTTTAAACAAAAACCTACTGTAAAAAATCTTTTGCTAAGAAATGCGAAACATTCCCTGTCTTCAGACCAATCTTTGGGATAAATACGATATTCTGACTTTTAGATTCAGATCTCTGGGGGACAGCATAATCTAATGTACACTGTTTATTTCTTTGTATCAAATGGCCTTATCTCACTTAAATATTTTTCTAGAATACAGTATGCAACAGCACACTAAGCAAAGGGGAGCAGAAAATAGCATCATGGGAACACAGTAATCAAGAGTATATTAAAAAAATCACATAGCTAAAAAAAGAGATTATTATTTTGTAAAATTAGTGGTACTTTTAAGTCAATTCAAACAACTTTCCTCCAAATGTTTCATTTCTTTTAATACTGTTACGGGCACTGAAATAAATGCACCAAAAGAAACTTTGCCTCCAGCCCAAGGCTCCCTTTTGAATAATTCAAAAGCAAGAAGATCACAGTGGCTTAATTAAAGGGCCCTTGCTCCGTTTCTTTACTTTTCCCATGTTGCTGTTACCGTACAATATGCCTCTACGAGGAATTAAGTAATTCTGTAGCATCTATGCTGCTTCCATTTTCTTTGGCAATGCAATCATATCATCCTTAAAGGGACTCTGAACTAGCGATATTGACAACCGAAATACCCATTGTTTTTTTACACAACTGCTATCAGCAAGAAAAACTTCTGAGCATCCTCAAATCAAGTCATTTGTGTCCTGGCAAGAACTAGAAAAGGCAAAGATTCCACAGCTATTTTTCCTCTTGTGGTGGATTGTGAGGCTCAAACACCTCACAAAAGTTAGAGTCCCAAAATTTATAGCAGACAAGCACTTGGAGACCCTGCTGTTGGACCTTTCATTTCAGCCTATACTGGGCTAACGTGTTTTTCCCCAGCTCAATCAGCTGGCCCAATTAAGAAGTTCTCCCCCTCCCCATAAATCCTGCTTCTCTTGTACCTGTAGAGCATTAGAGCTACAAGAACATCTATACTGCTCATTTCAAACAAGAGCCATATATGCATAACTTAAAAACGGCAGAAACAAGTTAATCTACTGTATGGTCTGTGAGGGCAGCTACTGGGAACCTTCAACACATAACGCTGTACGAGAGAGAGAATTGTACAGCAATTTTGCATGTCACTGTTAATTTACTTGTCTACTAAAACATGTATCACACACACAATGTAAATAATACAAGCGGTACTGCTAAGGTACATGGGATATTCCCTATGGGATGTTGGCATTACCTGGAAATCAAAGACCACTTGTGCCTTACAGACACGACAGAAGATGTCATGTGAATCTGTAAAAAAATACCCTGCATTTTTAAAGCAGCAAAAGGAGTCAGTAGAGCTAAAAAGCTAGCTGCAACCCCACGAACATCCAAGACTGCAAAGTCTACATGGGTGGAAACTAGATTCTGACAAGATGAACCTTTGCCAAACCCTAACGCAAGACAAGCTGCTGTCCTGGCTAATTTTTCTGAGCAGATCTACTGCCTTTACCAGCCTGACAGTCAACCTGAAAAATCCATCATGGCCTTCTGTGCACTTAGCAGTTTCAAGACCTGGAGAGGGGAGGCGGTTCCAAGTTGAAGGGAGAGACTCTCAGGCAGATCCCTTCAGCTTTGGACAGGTCAGTCTGCATTGCCCCGCTGAGGGCTGGAGTTAATCCATAGGGCCACCGAGAAGATATGGGTCACTTTTGTAACGAAGAGCGGCTCTTTCTTTTTTTTTTACTTTGTTACGACTCACTACAGCATTACTTTGTTAATTGACCATTACCCTGATTTCCAGTCATTAGTTAGAATTTCAAATTAATCTGATCAAACAAAACGTACCTTGTGAAAGTAAACACTCATTGATCTATTTTAGTCCCCAGGGTCTATTTTAGCAGCAGAGGCTAACGCAGGTTCTTTGATACTTCAGAACAAACCTCAGACTCAGATCTGTTATTTCTAACAGATTGCTTTGCACGTTTTAGACATTTGTATTTTTAAAGGGAAAACTGGGCTCTGTCACAAGAAATTCTGAATTTTATGCACTACAGGACACCATTACTGTCAAAGAATCCTTCCACGGCCACTAAAACCTGGAACTTTATTTTTACCCATGTATAAATTATTTATAATAATTGCAGCATAAAACAGATGGGGAAAAATTCCATGCACCACTCTGCTTCTTTTAGATGCATAAAGGCCACACACAAATTTCAGGTGTATTCTAACCTCCACATACATAAAAATAATCTGAACACCCAATCTGTGTTTCCTGTTTTTGTTGGACAACTCCTTGGATTCCTTAGACTATTTTAGACCTTAGACAGGTTATACCAGTATAATTATGTGAATTACGGGTACAGAGGTTTTTAACTGGTGTAGATGCATTACTGTGAGCCATAATGGGAAGGTAAAAATCACCACAGAAAAGGTGATTTGGTTTTGTCTCCCAGCCTGGAATAAGAAACTCCAATCTATCTAAGCCATGCCGATGGATGGGATGTTTCCACTTATTATGGACTTATTATGAGAATAATTAAAGCAAGTGGGGAAAAAAAAGCCCTTCTTTTTTTAATGGGAAGACCAAAGTCATGAGGGACAACTTCCTTGCAAGTACATTTGGTATAATCAGTTCTAAGCAAAACCTCTCAATATAAGCCTTGTGAACAGTACAAAATTACTTCCACTTCTACTTATCTTTCACTTGCAGAGTTCTGAGTTGTCATAAATCCACTTGCTCTGCAGCTGTTTGTATAGCCCTTCATATCAAACCCCTATTATTATTGCTAAATAATTTCCTTTCAGAACCAACAACATGGAGATATTGCTCATACATCACGAAGACTCAAACATGCAGAGAGACACTTCTGCTTTATTTTGCAGTCTGTCCTCAGCTCAGCTCCCTGGGCCTGCACAGTACCAGAGCTTCAAACACCGACTCCTTTCACAACTCAGCCAGCAGCAGAGTTTATGCCGCCAGTCCTTCAGTTGAGCCTGCGCAAATGTTTGAGGGGTCTTGCAGCAAAACAGATGAAAGAACTGATGGAGTTAAAAAAACAAAACCAGGCAAATTTTTGGGATGCTTTCACTAAATATAGGTGACATGGATCCCAGCCGAGGTGACAGCACAGACAGAAGAAACACGCTCAGGTTTGAATGAACAACCGTGATGTACAAGGCTTGCTCGGGCAAGAGAAAAATAGCAGATTTATTGCATTTCTAAGAGAATTCCAAGTTAGCTCAAAGAATGGTGAAGGAATAAGAAAATGCCTGTGGATGGGTCCTAGTCAGTCAAGATCTCTATATTTGTTTGTTAACCGAATCTCAGCAATTGTTTTTCTGGGGCCTTCACAATGTCTATGTGTCTGTCTGAAGACACTGGGTAGTTGATACCAAAAGGTGTACTCTCAGTCAGCCTGCTTTGGGAGGGTAAGAGCCCCAAAGGGAATGTTTTTAAGCCCCTGAGCACAGGAGACGAGCACTAGTCCTTGGGACACCTCGCTGCTGAACTCAGAGGTGCCACTTCCATCAATTCATCACAGAGAGAAGGGGTGGCCAGGGAGCGTGCCAACACAAGTCATCTACCTGCTCAGACCAGCACCATGAAGGTTCATCTTTCTAGAGGCCTGAACTCCCCAGGGGCATTCACCTGGGGGTGCCCTGTCATAGCAATATGATATGGGGGTGCATTCACAAAATCATTTTGGGAGATCTTTGGGTTTTTCCTAGCTTACAGTCCCCAAAGAGTTAAACTGTAAAAAGGAACAGCCAAAGGAGAACCTGTTCCCCTCAGAACTTAAGAGGTATAAAAACGAGATAGCTGTACTTTCAGGGACCTAAACAGTTGGGACAGGAGGTTCCCCAACATTACAAAAAGGATCTCAGACACCAGTTCTGTATGGACAACTGAAGGTAAAAGATGACTAATTTTTAGTCAAACCAGCAAATCAAGCTCAAGTACCATGGCAGCAAAAGTGAAGGGAACTGCGGACTTCCAACCCACTGTAATTTCAATTTTTTCCCCCACCGACACGTGGAGACATAGATCGCCTTTATCTTAGTGGATCTTCTTTTCGAAAAAGACTAGCATGTGATATTTGAGTACACTACAAACAGGACTCGAGAAGAGATCTGATAAATTGTTGTCTATTTTTGAGCGTGATGATTTTCACAAATGGCCAATGTTGTTGCATTCCTTTTCAATATAAAATGAAGTGACATTAGTTACTATCTCGGTAAGTCTCCAAAATCTTCACCAGCTTCAGGCAGAGTTACAGGGTACACTGCAATTTGCTTGTTTTGATATGAAGCATAAATACTGTTCTGCAGACTCACATAAAAATGCTAAAGCCAACCCAGCCTTAAACAGAATTACACTCACAGAAAGCTGCATCTTACTAATTTTAACCCCATGGACTAGGCAAAATTACGGGCCTTTGAATTCCAGTAACATGAACTCTTTAACTGCCTGTCATAAACAAATACCCAGACTTGTTTTTAACTGCATTTTCTGGTTCCTTTCTGACAGGTTCCTATATTATACTTACATGGGGTCATACCATCTATATGATAATAACGTATGTCCTCAAACTCAGAAGGGAGCCTCCAAAATACTTAGATCTGAATGTAGATCTTCCCATCCCTCCCGTAATTGCACGGAGGCAGAACATAGTCTTCTTTTCCTCTATAACTCTACACATGCCATGGATAGTTGATCTGTACTACCATTAGAGCACTCAAAACACAAGCAAATCAATATCACCACCATAAATTTCAGCTCCTTCCAGCTGAAAAAAGTCAGTCATATACTTGAACTACCAAGACTTAGGAGTCACCTAAATTTTAAAGTTTCTCATTTTAGAGACCATGGCAATGATTAAAGGATAATTAAAATACCTGAAGTGGGGTGGGGAGGGTGGGGGGGTTGTGCGTGACAGAAACAATGTATTCTTCCTCTTTTGTTTACAAGCAAAGCACAAACATGAATTTCTACCCATAAAAATATTGCAAACTGTAATCTTGTTTACATTTGTTGTAGCAAGATAACACAAGACTGTACAAGCTGCTCTGAAAATAACTTCCATACAAATTAAAAGGTCAGCAATGGAGATTTCCTAAGTACAAGTTTTGTTCACTATGGGACCTGGGTCACTAATTCATCTTTGTGAAGCAGCAGTTGCACAACAGTTAATTTTTGGTCACAATTAACAAACGTTATTACTGAACTACCTAAAGGTGATTAGTTAGGTAAGGCCTGGGAACAGAGCATCGGGGGCATCCACCTATATTTGTCTCTGAGACAAGAAGGTGTGGCTTGACTACAGATAAGGTTCTTGTTAAAGCTGAGTTAACTTTCGGAAGGAAAGGTGAACATAAGTAAGAGCAAGGTATCAGTTCAGGAAGACCACTGCCTCCTTACGTATCTTCTACAAGACCAGCAAAAAAAGGTAGCAGGGGCAGTGACAAAGGTTAGTGTCACAACTTGCAGATACTACTGACAACACCTCTGATGTGAAGAACAGCTAAGGTAAAGTCTAGTACTGGCAGTAGTGATTTGGCTACAATGATGTTCAAAGCTAAAAGAAATGACAGGGCTAGGGCTAGCATGGCTGTTCAGCCCAACAAATACCAGCAGAGAATAAAACCTGCTATCAAAGGGTTATGTGGCTTTATTTACATCTGGAATTAGAAGAGGGCGCTGGCCTAGAATAAAGAATAATACTGGAATTGGGTTTAGGGCTGGGGCTCAGGCCAGCAGATACTGATAAACTGCAGCTTAGAAAGCGCCTCCAGGTTAACGTGAAAAGTGGTGCTGGTTTAAACCACCTGACTGCAGAGATCTGTGGGATAAGGAGTGAGATCACGTTAAGATTAGGACTGGAATTGGGGTTTGAGCATACTCTGGAAGAGGTAGATAAACTGCATCATCTCGTTTCAGTATCAGGGAGGGCCACACGCTGTGATAAAGGGGCCACATGACAGGGCTTCACACACCCTTAGCAAGCCCAACGCCGCCCAGCGTGCCAGGCCTACTCTGCCTATAGCCTCTGTTGACCCGAGGCTCCCCAAGCTGTACAGGTGCTGTCAACCTGATGTGTTCCCGACCCCTCGGGATTACTGTATATGTCCACTTCTGTCTTTGCGTATGTGCACAGCGAACCTGCTCTCCCGAGATGTACAGATTTCCTGTAACGTAGGTGCACTGTGTGTACACACTGGGGGCAGGGAAGAGGGCTCCCTCCAAACAAGGAAAGCATCTGTCTGAAAATATTAAGTCCTTACTGTCTCTCTTTCTCCCTTCGTTTGCACTAGGGCTGACATATCCAAAATACATCAAAGACTAAAAAAAGTTAAGCGTCTGGCAACCAACGTCTCCTCCCTTCATAGATGCGTTTTTAAAAACAGTGGATCAAGTCTGTGCAGCAGGTTGGTCCTGCCAAGGAAATCAAAAACCAAATCAGCCAAATACACCGAGAAGCAGCACAAAGGCTTGTCTGTGTCTTCTCCAAACAGCAGCTTTTCCAATGATGATCTTGGCAGTGCTATTTAGCGCTTACCCTTTTCACAGTTCTTGGGAATAGCTGTCTACCACATTACTCAGCGCTTTACAGGTTAGGGGAGGGTTTGGGATTGATGATGCCTACTTTACATTATAAAAAAACCTGACACATATCATATCTCTCTCTGTGTTTTAATCACAACATAGGCTCATCCACATCAGTGATTAATGGTGAAAAATTCAGTCTTAGTGGGACAAACAGGCCTTGTACCTGACAATGACACTTTCCGGAGAAGGACGAAACACATAATCACATTTCAAGCACAAAATCATGTCCACGCTGGCGACTATATAGTTAAAAACTTTAAAAAACTGCAAGTAGCACACAGTCCATGTCTACCATTTTCCAAGCTTGCAATTTAGAGAATGCAGGGTAGGCAAGAACGACAGTTGCTCAATTCATTGAGCAGACCTGCTGCAGCATTCACTACAAACTGCAAAGAAAGCTTCACAGTGAGTCTTGCCAAGAGGGAATTACAATTATGGAGCCTCATGGTCACAAGACCACAGGCTACTGTTGTGAAACAGTCACTGGGTAAATAAGGGTGGAGCCTGCAACATAGTTTACAAATGGGGGGGTGGAGGGAAGAGAAGAAAAGGCCACACAGAAAACGTGGCCTTACCCCTGAAAGGGTAGGAAGTCAAGAAAAAAGGTTCTTACAAATCCGCACTGAGGTCAAAAATGTGGCAGAACGATGCTGCCGTTCTAATACTGTCAATGCAGGAATGACACAGAGTAGGGAATAATGGTGAGTTGCAGAGTTAAGCCTGCAGCAAATAATTCAGGCAAAAGCAACCACAGCAAGAAAACAGAATTCCAAGGGATGGAGGAGTAAAAGTTAGGATGACATAGAAATGACAGCTGAACTTCAGTTCACTATAAGGTGAAGTCACAAAAGTGGTACGTTTCCAGAATGGTAAAAAATTAATAGCAAAAGATGATAAAAGTTAAAATGTAAGACGCTGATTTTAAAACACATAAATAGGCAGGTATCGCAGACTAGCAGAGATAAATATTAACAAAGCAGAACCAGAAAGATGCCGTTCAGCAGCCTTAACAGTTGAAACCTGACCAAACATTTTCTTATCCTCTTTGTATTTCTTTGTACCAGTGTAACTGAAGTTCAGAGAAGTTTTCCAAACTTATCTTTTCTTGTCTGCAGAAATCAAGCAAAGAACTTGCAAAATAATCACTTCTACAAACCACCGCGCTCAGCTCTACATATACAAATGTCTTCTGCGTCTGCACTAAGCAAAACTTCCTCTAATGATCCAACTTTGATTGTCCCACCAATTCACAGCATTTTTGCCAAACTGAGGGAAAAGAGAATATATTGCATCTATCCTCTACATAGCACCGTGCTGTTTGGAGCAGCTCACACAGGGGCTTAGCAGGGTGCTTGGTGGCCACTTCTAGAGAAGGTGACTGGGTGACGAGGAGTGGCAGAGGGAGGAGAGAGGAAAGCAACCTTCACTCCTGCCCACAGCAAGGGCACCGACTCAGCACGGCTGAGAGTGGCAGGGGCTTGAAGGGGGGAGAACTTCATCCAGCCAAGCCTTCCCCATCACAGGGGTGGCAAATGGCCATCCCATTCATTTCTCCCTCTGACCCCTGCTTCTCCAAGGGAGGGAGAAAATATGAAGGCATTAGCATTTAGCATTACTTCTGATGCAAAAAGGATACAAAAGCATCTGAAACAAAAGTTACTCCCGTTCCAGTCTCTTAAGAGCTTCCCTCTTTACTGTCAACCCATCAGAAGTGGTGGGTTTTAGTGGGGTCTTCTTTCTGCATGCTAATGTGTCCTGGTGTGCCATCCGGGACACTCTTCTAGTATCAGCTTCCACCACTACACTCTTCTGTGACACACCAAGCTTCTGGTCCTTGCATATGACTTGCATTTACGAAGAAGTGTTATGGAGGGTTCAATCCCCTGGTACAAACCAGCATACAATTTTCCAACCTATATTAAACTCTCAGATCATTTATGAGGTAAACCAATTATACACATTTTGTCAAAATCTACACTTGTTAATACCTTTGTACTAAGAGCTCATTTGGCTCCAAAACTTGTACTGAAGACTAGAAAATAGAAGGTTAATATTTCTAAACGGTTGCTCACGGTAGCCCAGATAACATTAATTAACCTGTTGCAGTTAAAATTCNATTATTAATAACTTTGCCTGTACTAAGAGCTCATTTGGCTCCAAAACATGTACTGAAGACTACTCTATAGAAAATAGAAGGTTAATACTTCTAAACGGTTGTTCACGGTAGCCCAGATAACATTAATTAACCTGTTGCAGTTAAAANCTTGTTAATACCTTTGTACTAAGAGCTCATTTGGCTCCAAAACTTGTACTGAAGACTAGAAAATAGAAGGTTAATATTTCTAAACGGTTGCTCACGGTAGCCCAGATAACATTAATTAACCTGTTGCAGTTAAAATTCATAAGTTGTATTGCCAAATCTCACAACTCAGGTCAAGAAATGCAACCATAATGATCATCAATTAAATACTGTATCCTGACTCACTCCATACAAATAAGCTACTCCTATAAAAGCACTCCTCTGCTTCAGCAGAGGAGGGTGGCAAAGGAAGAAACTGATAAGGAATAATTAAACTAATACTGCACTAATGAAAAGGTGAACTAATTGAAACAGCCCATGAAGTATCCAAGTGTACACAAAGTGATTCAACAGACATTATACTGGAAGGCTGACTATCCAGTGCATGGAAGAAATCAGAATATGATATTAATGGCACATCCAATGATAAAGTTGATCACAGATTTTCTGTTGCTTACTGTCAAACATGAAATACTACTGCATGCCATTTTTGCAAGCAAACCTTACAGAACGACCAGGGGAATCAGGAATCTGAAAATGATACAGCCAGTATCACACTAGACAATAACATGGAAAACAGAGTTGATTTTCTCATTGATAAAAACAGTGAAAAACCATATAAACTGCCCATTACTGTACCTTCATGACATCTTTATAGGAATGAATGGCCTCAACTTCCTCTTTGTCATCCTCATCGTCATCCTCCACTCCTTCATCCAGAGCATCATATCCTTCATCCCTACTCCCATCTGTTTCTGTGGTATTAGTCATGTGGTCAATAAGCTGCTCCAGTGGCGGACTTAATTCCCGCTCTTCATTCTCCTTCAAACCATAGTCCAGGGCTTTATATATAATAATCCCTAGTGATTCAATAACCTATAAAAGTGAAAAAGAAATCTTTATTAATACCATTTACATGAATGAATAGGTCAGTCTAGTAACACCCTTTTGTGGTGCCTGCATAACAAACAGCAACAGAGAGGGCAATAAACATCAAAACGATGAAAAAATGATCCTCTAATACCTACAGTAGTACTTCAGTAATGCAGCGCAGAACATGAAAGAGCAGGTCATACCACATACCTACCGCTTTCTTATTTCAAAATTTGAAATAAAAATCTGTAATTCAAAACCAAAGCAGGACTTTTTTAGATTATTTTCCCTTTTTCCTTCTAATATGACAAACCTCAGAATAACATTACTCTAGACTTTGTAAGACTATATTGCATGCACATGACCCTTTGGGGGTGGGGCCAAGGGAGAAATAAATTAAAAGAAAGAATAAACTAACACGAGATGCCTCCCTTCTCCCACAAATTAACACCACTTAGAAACTGTCCCTCAGTTTCTGCATCTCTTCACTGACGTAAGAGGTGTCTGGACACAGCTGTGGACATCAGCCCCCAAGAACTCCTTTGCCTATTGCATAGCCAACTACCAACAACCGGATAGTAATGAGGTAGTACTTTGATTTCTTATTGAAATTAAGGCACCTTTTTTTGTGCTCTGTCAAGAGCAGAGCAAGCAGGCAATCTCTTACTCAGTATAAGCTAGCAAAAAAATGTCATGAACATCCCAAAATGCTAAATGCAAATTTTCTTTCTTGGCATGATTTTCCTTACAAGTAATATTGAAGCTTCTAGCATTTCAAAGATGTAAAGAGAGGGCATTTCAAACTCAGGAGTTTGGAAATGGATATTAATGGAGAGGGAAGGGAAAATGAGCTTGCAAGAGGAAACCACAAGGTAATGTCGCTGCTGGGAGATCCTTGTCTGACAACGGAAGTACGACTAGAGCTACTGCATGTAATCTGTGATCTTCCTTATGTGTTGTGGTGGCCAGCGTGTCACACAAATGAGCAGACTCCAGTGTAGGAGTAGTTGGCACTAGAGCAACTTTAATAACAGGAGCATTTCTAAACATACCAAACCTTGTCATCAAATGCCATTTTCTCTCATCTGGCTTTCCATACTACCCTGGTCAACACACTTTTTAATGCAGACTTTTGAAATTCTGTTTGGGTAAAAAGGGCAATACAAACAGATTCTTAAAACATTAAATTTCACTCTAGCAGCTTATTTATTTCAGCACAGCACAGTATTTTTGGTCTGAGACGCTGGAGGTTAGAAAAGACTTAAAATGAGATCCTATTAGTTTATCTAGACAGATAATTTAATGAGCTAGCTGTAGTCTGACAGCTTTACACTTGCATACTTCATTCCTCTGTTGAGATTACTTTGCAGTGCAAATTCACTTTGCAAGACAGTGGCTAATAAACAAACAAATATAAAACCCAATACATAAACCTCACCCTTTTATAATTTATTTTTAAAAATTTTGACAACTCAATCTAATATAAATAATTTTCCTATGCTATTCTCTTGAAATGTGGTTATACATATTTGGAAAATATTCTTACAATGCAGTTAAGAAAAGTGATTAGTCAAATTAATGAAGAAAAAATTGTATTAATTTATTTAGTTCAAAGAACAGTTTCTGACTTGGGAAATGCTAGTGAGACAGCAAAGTAAACCGGGGAAGTATCACTGCATGCTCGCTCACATCTCATACCCTTCCCCAGTCTTCTGCCATGATCCACTTTGGAGATAGGACACTGCATCATATAGACCTTAAGAACAGCTGTAACAGATCAAACTTACATTTGCAGCATATTTGGCTTGCTTCTTGGGAAAGCTATTTTGTAATAACTGTCTTGTAAAACTTGTTATAAAAAAATAATCTGAAAATGTGAAAATTTCACAAAATGAAATATATTCTACTGGTAGTCATGTATGTTTCCTGTAACTTAGGTTTTGAGTACAACCTAAACATATACCCCTTCAGCAACTGAAAGCGAACAGAGAACACCAAGTTAATTCCAATTTGAAGTAGACCTAAATGAAAATGAAGTACAATTGAATAATAGCTTTGATATTTTAAACACTTGGGAGTAAGCACAATGTCAGTGATTTTTTAACTTTAATAAAAACTAAATTTGAAAGAGCTTAGCATACATGAAGAGGACTAGAATATCCACATTAGATGCAAAGAAAATAATGTCTTGTGTCATGCAGCGATGGCTTCTGGCTTTTGCTAGACCAACACTTAAAATAGGGAGGGGGGTGTATAAAGAAAGTGCACTCTCTCTGCCTCGTGTTTGGGAAGAGGATTAAGGCATTCAAAAGCACCATGGCTAAAACTAGATGACAGCTGCTGCTTTCTTTGATGTATCAGCAATGGGGCTTTTGCAGTTCAGTAATATCGTTTGTGCATTTTTACGTACTATGAGCAGATTTCATAATACATGCAAAGCTGACACAACATGAAAGCCTGCAACAACACCAAGTCAGACCTATATTTCAGTCTCTCAGCTCCTTATTTAGGAGACGTGATCAAACCCGTATTTATTCAGTGTCTGTCAGTATCACAGGTTCTTCTTGCTGAAAGACAAAGCGGCAAACATCTTCACTAAGAAACTTTCCTTTGACTTGCATTAAAACTGAACACATTCCATGCTTTCAGTAATACTGGTTTACCAAGGATCTTGTAAAACCACACAAGTGCCATACGAATATCAAACAAAAGTCACAGAATCCTCAACGCTTCTTCACATGGACAAAACTACTAATGCAACTTCACACAAACAAAACTTCTATGTCTATATAACTAGAAACATAATATACAAGGTTAAACAGTCAGCTCATTGCAGCTTAAACGCATGAGTGCTGTCACTTTGCCTGCAATACAAATCAAACACAAACAAGAAAGGAAAAGCTTTTCACAGCTGAATGGATGAATTGATAAACACGTGGGGTTTTGAGTTGGATAATCAGGGACTATCACTTATCTTTTTTTAAAAGCATCAATTATTTACAAAGAAGTCACTGGTTCTAAACTGCATTGTTTGCTAATTTCACACAAAATAAATAGTTCTGGCACCTAACAAGTGACAAGCACTGGCATAGTTTTCAATTATATGTGAAAACAGAGGTATAGCTGGAAAAACTAGGGTAAGAAAGTACTTAGCAAGGCTCTTTTAAACCACAGAGTTGTACATTGACACATCAAAACAACTGCACGATGCTGAAATAAGTGCCAGCACTAATGATAAATGATGTTGCTCTATTCAGATGAAAAAAAAAAAAAAAAAANGTACCTTGAATTTTAAAACTTATTTGTTCCTGTCCGATTTGAATTTTGGCGAAGGACCTGATCTTTGCAAATCAATCAGTGGCTAAGTAACTTAAAAAAATAAACAAGGAAGTCTGCATTATTATGCTTTACACCTTCTCACCAAGTTCTTTTGAAAGTCGTGGCTTCAGACCAAAAGAAAAAAAAAAACCAAAACATTTCCCACAGACTGAACTCATACTGTGTTGTGCTTAATTCGTTAGTGAAAGGGGAATTTTGTCTCAACGCGAGTATTCTTTCAGTTCCTACACCAGTATGGACTTGTATTATACTGTTCTTCTATAACAAGTTGTGATAAAGTTGCTGGAACACTTTGACTTCAAACATGATGTAAAAACAATATCCTCGTGCTCCTTTTACACACATAGTAAAAACAAAACCCAAACCATTCAGATTATTTTCATACACAAACACTGCATGGAACTTTCCATTCCGTGTACCTTCCTCCATCACATTGAGGCATGCCTCTTGGAAAGGAGTTCATTAGGGTTTTAGGTCTTTCATACGACACAAATTACGTTCTTCCAATAAACACTGCCAATGTAACATTCTCAAAAACTTGTCAAATTTACAGCCTTTTTATAGGAAGCAAACATGTTTGGGACTTGCAAAAGTCTCAAGTGAAATTACTGTAAGTTATTACTGTAAGTAATTACTGTAAGTTCCCCCCCCAGAGAAGAATCCCTTTTTCCCCTTAAAATATCTCTCTCTCTCTCTGACTCTTGCTGAAGCGTAGATGAGAACAGGCAGAATCCACATGCCATTCCCCCCACTCACCGCACACACAATAGGGCACTGTCTGAGCTTTCATCCCCTTGCTAGGCTTTGCCTCAATTTTTAAACAAAGCAACAAAGCCTAAGGACAGGCTTGTACCTACAGCAGCAAAGGGCTTTTTTTCAGCTGAAACGCCTGTCCCTCCCTAAAGTTCTCCCTTCCTCCAAAAGCCACTCACAGGGTTTGTATCCCTAAATTGGGATTAAAGACGCCGTAAAGTTCCAGCTTCTAAGGTGAGTCAACTAACTTTGAACTTTCCCACAGGGACCTCAGATATGGCAACCAGTCACAACAATATTTGCCTTACTACTGCACTGTCTTTTATGAATTCTAATACCTTTTTTTTATAAAAATTTATACCCCAATTACTATTTTTCAGTGCTCCCATTTCTTACCAGCACATCTCCAACACACTTTATGAAGGAGAATCACCCTGCCTTACAGTAAGAGTGCTGAGAGCCCACAGCTGGCGTTCGCCACGGCACTCCTTCGGGCAGAGCTCCTCTCTGCCACCCCTGGTATTAGCCAGCACTTAGTCAATCTGCAAAGACTAACCTGTCCTACTGCTGACTTAAAACTAGCCTCCCATGAGCTCCACACTGTGCTTCTGGAATCATAACACACAGCATAAACATATCCATAGACACCCTTGAAGTCGGGAGTTATGTATCTTAAATTTTCTATGGTGCGTTAGGAGAAGACACACAAACATGCACAAGTTTTTGTGCTAAAATTCTGTAATACAGTCCAAAAGACAAGCATGTGAAAATTTTATGTAAACCCAAGTGTTCCTCTCCCGCTAGATGACAGAGGGAGCAAGCTATTGCCCTGGTTATCATTTCAATTTCTAACAGTAATTTGCTTCTTCAGGATCCAATTCTGGAACTGAAAAAGACCGTGCTTTTAGGAAGGGTGAACAAATAACGGGGTTAGGATAAACCAAAGTACACTTTTCGGTTATTTACCTCATCCTTAGATGCCCTACATAACTCTCAAGAGTAGCTCATGAAAGAGTACGCCTAGATAGGTTGCTATAAGAGATGCATTGCTGTCACTGCATACCTCGGGTATCCTATGTAGTTTTAACCACAGCAATCCCCCATGGAAACAGGCGAGCATTACCCAGGTTTTAATAGCTGGGGACATTGCTAAATTTAAATACAACCTTCACTAAATTAGAGCAACTTGCAACAGACTGTCAAATGAGAACAGTGAAAAAAACTTCCAGGTAAGCAGCAAGGATTCAGAATATTTCCAATGAATCAGATGAATCACTCCTTTCCAAAGAACATAGACATAAGACACAGGATTATTTAACTTCTGGGCGATGTTGGTTTGCTACTGAAATAACGAGATACCACTTTCTGCAATATAACGAGCCTTGCTATTTAAGACAAAGCAGTAATAAGAGCAAAGCAAAAAAAAAAAAAAAAAACAGAGTATGTCAGGTCTAATAGAAAATAAATATGAAAGGAAATTAAATACATCCTTTTAACAAGATTCAGTCTGGTTTAGATACATTCAGAGTTAGGAAAATTTCTCTACCGTATTCAGGGGAGATTTTTTCAAAATGATTTTATATCCATGAGTCTTTGAGTGCACTAAGTGGGTAGAGAGACCTACTTACTGAATTCTTTTTATTATTCAGGTATACATTAAAGAGATTCAGTGGAAGAACTCCTGATCAAGAACACAGAAGGATCCTAAAACATTCAAAGAGGACAGTAGCTTTCTGGGGTTTTGTTTCGTTCCCCCCAGAGTGAATATGTAAAAATTTAAGCACTTAAGTGTTGTTGGACTCAGTTGCCTATAATAAAGTAGCAGGAATTTACCAGTAAGTTTATTAAGGCTCAAGTGTAATATAACTCCCCAATTTATTCACAGGTTCTGATAATTATAAACGTGGTTTTGGTTGCTCAAGTTTCACTACAGATATTATCTAAGGAGAACTATCATGAATTAGCATAAATGAAAGCAGAATTTATTCCGTTCTATCGGTTTCAACTTACATTTTATCTGCTGCATTAAAACACTGAAACAAAACCCTCATTTTTCTTCTAGTTTTTGTTCATACATTATAATGCCCAAGATTAAGACAAATTGTTACTCTGTTATTAAGGAATTTATCCAACCTGAAGGAATTTCACCAAAGTGACAGTTCATCCCCAGAGAAAAACAAAATTAAATTCCCTGATTTAACTGTGGGGACTCCGGTAACAGCTGAAGCTCCAGTAAAAGAATTAGGTGCAATAATTAAGTAACACAGATGGTGAAAGTAATTTGAAAGTGTTCTTAAATACACCTCTATTCATATCACGGTTTTAAATACAGGTCATGTTATCCTGATCACATTTAAGGTAATGGCAGAGATGGCAATGACATTAAGAACTCTAAGGTTGGAATATATTTGCTGAAACAAATAGGCAGAATCGGTATGTTGTTACATTTCCCTACTGTAGGTTTAAAACTATCTGCAAATTATCTTAAAATATCCTACCTGTTCAGAATTTTAAGCACAGTACCTTGTCTCGATCTTTTTAGAAACATTTTATTATCACAGTCTATAAAGACAATTTGCACAAAGACTTCATTCAAAATCTTAGTGGCTTCAAAATTAAGTACATCAAAATTAAGGTCATGAAAGCCCCAATGACTATGGAAATGCTATTTCGAAATAGCAAGAGAATATATGCTTTTTATCTTTTTATCACAAAATCAGACCATGTCACCAATCTGTGTTCTAGTTCCCTTCTCATGTACACCAAAGCCATAAATTTGCTATTACTCTTCAGGCTAATGCTTCTTACACATAAGAGGAGATTTTTTAAAGAAAAGTTTCAATCCAGAATTAATCTGATAAAACAACAGGTAGTATTACTACATCAGAACCATTTAATACTACACCTATCCAACCAAATGAATTATTATTCTTTTCAGCACGTGTAACCCTTCAGTATTCCTGGCTTTACTAAATAAAGTCAGGTCCAAACAAAGTTTTTGTTGTCTCTCTTTTTTTAAAAATGATGAAATATAGTTAAACATCTAGATATAGTTTAATATAGAAATAAAAAGCAATCAAGTGAACTCCCTGAGTAAACCAACAGAAGGAGCAAAGACTTTAATTGACTACTAAAAACATAACCAGGCCACAGAAACTCCAATGGAGTCAAATTGTTTAAGAGACAGAAATTTTCATTTGCCATCAGCCTTCTGAATTGTCATCTCTTTATCGAGATGACATGAGAGCATCAGATTAACTACAGCAGAATATTTTGTAGTGAGAGACAGAAGTGACCAGCTCAAGGAAAACTGGCATAAAGGAGAGTGAAACTAGTTCAGTAGCTCTGATCCTGAGAATTCATGCATGACTGGTTTAAATTTGGCTGATACTGCAGACATGCCTATGGTCTGCAAGACAAGTTATAGAAGAAAGATAATAAAATGCTTACAGTAGCTTTGATTCAGTACAATTTACGGTAGTCATGAAGCAATGCAAAATCAATGCCACTTTTATTCAAAGTATCTACACAGTTCAACTAATCTACTCAAAAAGTCAGTTTGTATTAACTTCTCAGCCTTCCCACACAGATTTCATTTAAACCACTACAGTTGCCTGCTACAGGCTTGGCCCCCATTTAATTAATCCAAAAATTAAAGTGAGTAAACACCTGCTGCAATGTAAACCATTTCTTCTCCAGTGAGTCAAGAACTTTCTCACACCTATTTTCTCCAAAATTAACAACTACAAAAGCCAAGCAAACAAAATACCTGTACAACGAAAGCTATTCTTTTAAATACAAATTCTTGATTAGTTGAAGTTTTACATTTGCATGTATGCCTTAAAAGCTTTCTAGCAGTGGCTCGCAACAGACTTCACAAAAGTTAGGCTGGTTTCACCATTTATCAGGAGTTTATGTGCATTTCAAGCATTTCACAGATGATGGAACTTCACACAGACAGATGAAGCATCTGAACAAGTTCACATAGAGTTGGGAACATGACACCTCTTCTGGTTTAACTGTAGCTTATCTAAAATCCATCTTCTTCCATTCCTGAAAAAATATGTCCTTCTGACTCCTAACAAACTTCTCTTGTTGAAATTCCAAGATTTCATGCCAAAACTCAATGATGTCAAGAAACAAGCTCAAATGTAACCACACAACAGGTTCTTTTTCAAGTGATGCGCCACAAAAGAAAGCTGACATACGCTGCTGCTGCTTTCTAGTCACTGAAGTATTCATTAACTACACACAAAGCAACACAAATTTAATGCTGTTTGTCTTAAAGGTACTGAATATTGATGGGAAGTCAAATAACCACCAATAAGAAGGTTGTCCTTTTCACGCATACTGAAGGAGGAACTTTTAAGATGTCTACGGGATGCTGGCATTTATTATTTAGCCACTTGAAGACAAACCGTGCACCGCTACCTCCACTATCTCATGGAAGAGCACTCAGCCATACCTAGGCAGACACCTATAAATTACTTCTTTCTTAAAGAAACTAACAAGAATTCACAGATGCAGCCTGTGAACAAAAAGCTGAAAAATTAGGGACTCTTGCTGAGAGTTTTTTGTTTGTCAGGTTTGCAAGAAAACACGAGGTTGACATTAAGGACATGATGTCATCATGAAATACGTGAATTTTCATATGGACTATCATGTTAGTCCAAGGAGTTACTAACATGCTAGACAGCTATTCATTTGGGTCCCATATGATCTCTGTGTCATACAAACATAACACTGCAGGCTGCCAAAGCCTCTGCAAAGCCCCTGATTTTATGAATATTCTTCCACGTCCTCTTCCCAATAAGCAGCAACACAGGATACTGGACTTCTGGATCACTGGCATTCAAACAAATACTCCTCCAAAACTGAATGCCTAAGTGAACATGAAATATTTCAGTAATGAGCAAAGGGAGTTACTGCACAATTACCTTCAAGCTCTCTCAACGGCGTTCTTGAAAAGACTGGCATTTGCTAGAATAGTTCAAGAAAGCACCAGTAGGCACTGTTGACAAGTTATCTACGCATAATAAGATGCAAGTCTGACATTATTTTTTAGTTCTGAAATTCAGACAATCATAGCATGGAAGGCTGACTTACCCTAAACCAAAGGGCAAACAGAATGTGTGGCTGAGCCCCATCAGAAAGCTTACCACCTGCTCTTTGGGCTGCAAAGCCCCAGAGAATCCATTTATGAAATGACATTCACAGTTTTCTATTTCCTTCACTGTTCCTTCTGAACAGTGAAATCCCCTCAGAAGAAATCCATATTAAAACACACCTCTATCACAGTTAAAAGTTATTGCTATATAAAACATACAGTTCATAACCTCAGGCATTAAGTATCTTAGCACAAGATACTCTAGCACCTGCCAGCTCCTAAAGTCATCAAAGTGCTGAACTGTGACAGTTTATTATCCTTAATGGGACAGCCATATTCCTGGATTACAAACTGCTGAACATTGTTTTATTGCTCTCTACCAATAACGACAATATCCATGTGTTCTAGTACAGCGATGATAACAAAGATTTGTGTATGCTATTTGCTTATCTTTGTTATGCTATTTAAAAAAAATTCATATGCACTTTATGCTTAGATTAAAAAAACAAAACAAAAAACAAAGCAGAAAGCTGCATCTTACTGCCAGATTTTCTACAATGCTCAGCACTTGGCCTTCTAATAGAGTAGAGATATTATCTAGGTAATTCATTTAGCTGCTTAGATAGCAGCCAAGTTACTAAATATCCAACCATTGGTGGAGAGGGGCTAATTCCAACACTTAGCTCTATGCATCTGTATAAGCTGCACAGGTACTTAGGAACAAAAAAAGGGCTGAAATTGGTTGTTTGGGGGTTTTTTTTAATAAAGTTATATGCATACCAATTAACTAGACTTACCGCCTCAAAATCTATGGTGAAATTCACTGTCCTATTCAGTGCATTTTGCAATGCTTGGGAAACTTGAGAGTCACATAAACTAAGGCCTAAAAGAGCCAACCTTGAGTTTCTCCTGTGCTGAGATGTTGTTAATGGCTGTGCCAACGTCAGTTCCTGTACAAGCCACACTCCTGTCCTCAGCCCAAGGAAAAGCGAGATACGTAAAGATGCGTACCAGAGGTAACATGGTAGCAAGGGGAAGGAGGAACACCAGGGCAGAGTGACCTGTCACAGCCATAGGACCACTATAGCACAGCTCTAACGTGGTCCTACACAATTCATCCCTGGATCAAGGATCCACAAGCAGCTCCTCAAAGCTTCCTTGCTGGCTTACAAAGAACTGAGCTGAGCTCAGGCATACAGGGAGTGTAAATTCCCTTGGACTTCTCATGCTTTGGAAATTAAAATAATGCTGCGCTATTACCCTGTCTTTCTAGCCACATTATCATCCTAAAAAATGCTGCAATATTACCCTGTTTTTCTAGCCACGCTCTCATCCTTTAAATGACAGCATGGGATCCCTACCTGGAAAAAGAAAGTCAAGGTGTTACATTCATACTGTGGCGAGTTTCCTGATTTTGAAAACATCACACTTCTTTTTGTAAAATACCAACTACAATTCAGAGTTAATAATACCTGGGTAAGCGGTGTCACAGCACCTCCTATGTCAGAATATAGTTGTCTCCACAATTTTCTTAACACAAACCAACCAGAGAACTCAAATCCTAAATTTAGTCTCATCTTTAAACCCCCAAACTCCCCAGCAAAATAAGCTGAGCTGCCCTTCCTAACTACATTGTAAAACACAGGCATTACCTCTGCCATCCAGTACTGGAGCCAATTTCAAATGTAGGAAGTGTATGGGGCTGAAGGTCCTGTGCCATTTTCCTAATCGCTTGTTTCTTGTGAAACCTCACACTGGTGATTTCCCCTCTCCTATAAGAGCTTTACTACCTGTTACATGAGGATATTGACCCATTTTCAAAGCTTTGGATGAGAAGCGCTGTGCAAGTCTGAATTACATTTCTGCATGTCACGCACACAGGCTTAAACACAGCTGGAAGCGCCTCTAATCATCCAGTTTTCCCTACAATTTTTGTTCCCTGTAAACTAGGGGAAGGAGAAATGTAGAAAAGTACATGCCTGAGGCTAGTGGTTAGTCTTATCAGCTGGGTGCAATGCAACACATAAAACTGCTTTTCTCTGAGAATATAGAGCAAGACGTAAGAGTGATTTATTTAAATCTAAGTAGCACAGGTAGCCAGAGAAAACAGCTACGAGGATTAGACTATCAGATTTTTCTACACTTCACAGGAAATAAATTCTGACAGCACCATCCCTTTGTCTTGTTATAACAATGTAATTATACCTACCAGTCTACACTCTAGAGAATGAATGTCTTGAAGCTTAAGAAATTGGAAAAATGGCAAGGTTTTAATGATTTTGGACATTGTGGCTTTAAATTTTGATCCTTAATTTAATTAAGACTCCCTAATTATTTTTAATATCATTTAAGATTTCAACATTTTACAAACACTATCATATCCACACACCCTTTTGGGAATACCTTTCGTAATACACACAGCACGACAGTTCATATTATAGCTCAAAAAGAAATTGCCTGGCAATTTCTAGGCCAAACAAAATGAAAAAAAGGTTGTTTCTTCAGATAGTTCTCTTACAAGTGAAATAATTTTCCTGGAGGGAATAAAAAAAAAAATTTAAAAAAAGGCAATGTAACTGAAGGTCCATTATAGAAGGAACACTAAATTCTGCTGGACTTCCACAGGAGTTGCAGCTTTGGAATAGCAAAAACATTCCTGCCTAGCCAAGAAACTAGTTACTCAAAAGTAATCTCCCTAAAATCAGAGCGCCATCCATTTCATTCCATCAGAGAGTCTTTTTTTTCTTGTTCTTTTATTTTGTAGCTCCCAAAAGCTTAAGAAATGTAAGAATGAAAGAAAAATATCATTGTATTACAAAAAAAAAGTCTAGTTTTCTTTAAATAAGTACAGTCATCAATACTCTTGAAGATCTTCAATCAAATCTATTTGAAAGGGCACCTACTCAACTACCCCCAGGGAATCAAACATTCAGTATTTCAAATGCCAATGAACAATTTATATCTGTGAGTTCTGGAGCTCAGAGTGATGACTTTCTTCTCATTAACCCTTTTGCATGGATTATTTTTCTCCTTTGTCCAGTCGTACTGCACTTCATTAAGCTGCGTGTTCTCACATAAACTACCAAAGAGGCAGCGACATGAAAATGTTGGCTTATGCAGAGGCGAAACCTCACAAAGGAGGTGAGTGCTTTGTAAGGATTGAGACCATAAGCAAGTGTCAGACAAACTGCAGTGACACCGTTTCAGAGAACACTGGTTTTAAGGAACAACTATTACTTGCCACACCAGGGGGGTGGGTGGGTGTCATCCTCACCTCTCCCTCTGCTACTACCATAGCGCTTGCATTGCGATGTGGTCTGCCACATCAGTAAACGGACTTTGCTGGAAGAAGTCATGCTTTGCTGACCAGCATAAAGAAAAGAAAAAAAAAACCACAACAAACCCAAAACCCGACTCTCAGTGCTACCATACACGCTCTCTACGTATGTGCATATGCACTCTCTCTGCTACCGTACATGAACTTCGGCTTTGGGCCAAAAGGAGGCATAGCCCTGCAGAAACCTCAAAGCTATACTTACAGAGAAAAGAAATGTCTATTTTAACTGGAAGAGCTAAAATTACCCTTAACAAGGAGTGACAGCGTGACTGTTTGCTGCAACTATTTAATATTTTTAGATAAAATGCTTGGTGTAAACATAATCCTTTCTCTGACAATTTCTCTACCTTTTTACAAGACATTATCTTCCCTAATCTCCAATTTTACCTATGAATATTGCTTTTTACCAAATACTTGTCATGACAGTTAGAACTGGGAAGGGGAACTGTTAGGTTTTGCTTTGTACAGTTAAGATTAGGGGAAAAAAAAGGTTGTTTTTATTTAATTTATTTCAAAATTATTCTGTAAAGGTGAATCAAGTCAACCAAAAGCAAGACACAATAAAATAAAAAAGTCTAATTCAAATCATAACAATATTTTAAACTAACATTTATTAGTAAGAAAAATCTAATAACATTAAAGAGATTTCAGACTGGAGCAAAATGCTCCAAATACAGTCTTTTCTTTTAGATTTTTTTTAAACTGAATTAAATAAAAACCCTTAAAATTAAATTTCTAAGGACTTTTCTATTACACCTAAAGGTGTTTTTACGGAGTAATACGTGACATTCCAACAAATCCCAGGTGCAAAGGAACAAGCAGACTGGAAACGCAACCTTCCCTGCTCATTGCCCTTATCTAATTAAGCTAATAAAAAGTATTCTACCAGAAGAAATTAAGCTTTTCTCTGTCCTAGAAAGCCCTCTATTTTTAGATGGTCAAACTGAGGGAATGAATAATGTTTATAAGCATTTTAAACACACCTCCCAGCTAAAACATTTATTCCATGAATTGACCAACCAATGGGACTACATAAGCATCTGACCTAGAAACTTGCACACAGAAAAAAAATTCAAGAGAAAAAGATTTTTTTTGTTGTTGTTGTTATGCAGGAGGTACACCTCGAACTGTGGATTACTGCTCACTGAAAAGCATTGCCTCAGGGAGAAACCTCTTTCAGTGAGCAGATGCTTCAGTAGTTGCTGCTCATATGGGAACACTATATGAAATACAAAATGTTAGGCAGGATGGCCAGCAGCCACCACAGATACGGGCTGTAACAATTCCTGAGAAATTTTCAACTGAAGGCAAGACTTAATATTCTTAGACTACATATGATATTTGCCCAAATCTCTCCAGCCATTTGACTACAGCTAATTTTTCTAGACTGATTGACAGCTGCTTCCTCCAAACAAACCTCATCTTACTATGAAACCTCCAGTTAATTCTCTATTTAAGTATTTTGCTCTTTTCCAAAGTTTAAAAAATTCTGGTCGAATGTTAACATTAAGCTGTTTGCAACAGCCCACTTGTCACTGTTTTCTAAGGAACAGTAGCCATTAAACCCAGGAGATGAAGCTTCAGATGACTATCAGACCTGCCATGTCTGCTACAAACATTTACCAATTTTGCAGCATTCATTACTAAGGGCGCACATTTATGTCTCTTGTTCCGTCACATTTTTGGGCTACCGCATCAAAAAAAACCACTGGACCTGTAAAAAGCATTTTCTTTCTCTTCTATAACTCGCTAATTAAGAAGTAACTGCTTATGAATTATAAACACATAGCAGATACATTCACAGCCCTGNAGTCACATTTTTGGGCTACAGCATCAAAAAAACACTGGACCTGTAAAAAGCATTTTCTTTCCCTTCTATAACTTGCTAATTAAGAAGTAACTGCTTATGAATTATAAACACATAGCAGATACATTCACAGCCCTGGTTCTGCATTCGTTACCCATCCTATGATAAACGTGCTACAAAGTGGAATGATGACGTAGCGTGGGTTGCTAAACTGAGGCAGCACATGCTTGGATGAAGCACCCTCAGTCACTAAGGGGTACTACAGCACTCCAGTTTTCAAGTAAAATGGGCTTTTGTTAACCTTACTAGAACAGATTTTTGACTGACCATGTTCTTCTTTGGGGAACTCACATTAGCATTTACATTAACAGATCTGAACAGAGCTTTTGAGGTGACCCTCCCCATCGTCCCTCTCTGAGTTTTTGGGTTGCATCACAGTGCGCTGTGCAAAATGGTGCTCCTTTTACATGAAGTGAAAACGGAAGATGAAATCCAGAAGCTTACCTAATGTACTCATTTTGCCGATGGCACACCCAGCCTAAGGCTCTCAGAAGAGAGCTAATCTTAAGTAAAGCAACTGGGCCACATATTCCATGGACACTGGGTCCTCAACACCAACTTTCTTGCTCTACAGACTTGCAACGTGCTATTTGTTAATGCAATGGATCGAGTTGAGACTGAAACGCCATATATAACTTTAACGCAAGACTAAAGAACGACCAAAAAGTTGTAAAATAACCACAAAACTATTAAGCCAGTACAGAAAGAATAACAGCAGCCGGTATCCTGCACGAAATTTTGTCACACAAAACCTGTGGGTTTAGTTGGGCAGCTCAGATGCAGTCTGTACTTAGTTTCTGTCTAAATGGAAATTTACGGCAGGTGGCTGCACCTCTGGGATATCTGGGCCAGGTCTGGGACATCTGGGGATGAAAATCTAGCAGTGTCCACTCGAGTTCCTTCCCCTAGCTGAAGGAGGATGAATATCATGATGGTTGGATATGCTGATGGTACGGGAGACAGTTTAATATCTTTTGTCTCTCTTACAGAGCCTCTCAAACATTAATAAGCACTTGCTTCATGACAACAAATATTATCAGATTACTTTGGACACTATAAAATAATATTTTTTAATCTCTTCTCACTGTGCTTGAGAAACTCACTCTGCTCTTCCAAAATCCTCCTCTTTATACCATAGGTGTTGCAATAGGTTAAAAATCCCATACAGATGAAATCCCCCACATTTTTATCTATCATAGCCTTCACCTGAGATAACTTGCTTCCTATAGGAAATACTTGCATTTGAAAGTAAATCCTCAGATAATGTTTCATCTCAGAAAACCTGCACATGTGGTGGTATCACAGACAACAGGAGTAAGGGAGCTTTTGAAGGATCAGAATCAGGGGTGGGAAAGGGGAGGGGGACTGCGAGGAAACAGGGTGCTTAAGGGTAACTTACCCCTTTATACAACTACTCACACATAGGTGAAACTGCACTGCTGAATCTCTGTGGGAAAAAAGGGAATCAAAAAGCCAAGCGAAAACTGATAACCTGTGTGAAATGCACCTGAAAATACAGTCATTAATTGTGATCCACGGTCCCTAAAACAAACGGCATTGGGAACACAAGCTGATGCAGTGCTCTAAGCCAATTCATCACACGGATCTTTACCAGAGAGATCCCTCTCAAATGAGTATTTATCCCAAAGTGGAGATAACTTCTGAGCAGATCAGCATTTGTCCAACATCACCTTGAACAGTTTGCCAGGCAGGAGCTACACTACGAGAGACTATAAAGGACCGTAATGAGGACTTGACTCACAAAGCAGCATTGATGTAGAAACCTACTTTACAAGTAGTTATTGTAGTTATTTCACAATGCCCAGCCTGTGAGATGCAATCTCAGGTGGTCTACACCTGTTCTGCAGTGCTTCGGGCTGTCAAGGTCAGATATCTTGAGCTCGTTGTAACTTGAACTCCGGCGGAGTTCAGATAAATGCAGTTAAAGACAGAAGAGAAAGCTTTAGTGTCTCCCGAGGATCCTATTCCCACAGAGAGCAAAGGGAAACAGAAAGAAAGTTTGTGTTAGTAACACAGGCTTGGCTCTGTCTTTTTTCCTTCCTTCCTTCTCCTGTCCTCAAACCCACAGGCATTGTTAGATGTCTAATTTTAGTTTCAGACAGCATATACCTTTTTCATAGCTTCTCCAAGCAAAATGAAATAATAAAGGGGGGGGCATCTTAAAATTTTAAAGGGCAGAAGAGAACTTATTGAATCTCTTGTTGTTACTGTTAATTATCAACACTAAACAGATTTAATTCGGACCAGCCAAACAGAAAAACATACATCATCTATGCCTTTGGCATAGCGTGAACCATGCAAAGGGCAATGGAGCAACCCCTTGCAGGATGATTTCATTTATTTCAAGAGTAGTTGTCAGACCAGGATTCAGCAAGGATATTTCTAGTAACTGATATACCATCATTGTTATGAAGGATAAGCTTTAAAACCACATTATATTTTGAGACAGTAGAATGCCTCGTCATGATACATGAAAATCTTGTTATGTGCGCACAAGAGGTTTCCTATTGTGACTGAATAGGCAACACTAATTTTGCTGTTTCCCAACTCCCACGTGCATGAGTTCATAGGTTTTTATTTTGTGAAAGCAAAAAGTAAGAAATGGGGAGGGGAAGCTAACAAAAATGAGCTCTGTCAAAGCACTATGATCAGGACACCTGTAAAATTGCAACCTCTAACCAAGAACCTAAGCACAATACGAGGCTGTTATCTTCCACATGGACTGGTTTATCCTTGGCAGATATCTGCGGAAGAAAAGAGGTCTCCCTGATACTTCTGACCAAGAACACTTCGAAGGTGTGTGGCCTCTCTTCCACCCCCATGCTCTTCAACCCATTCTTCACCTAATGGAAAAAATTAAGATATATTGTGTTAAGCTCAGGCAACCTTTTATTGGTAAAACTTTAGTCCCCACTGATTGGAAGACTGGCTTAAAACCTACATGGGTGTCCATGGCTTTGGTTTCAGGAATGACTTTTCTTAGCTTTAATAAAATCTTCCATCATTTTGTCATAGTAGACCTTTATAAATACCCACAAGACCAGCTGCACATACTTAGCACAGTTAGCCACTAAATTTTATACCCCTCTTTCCCTGTAAGCCTGAATTTTTGATGTAGCTCTGAAGAGCAGAGGCACTGAACCACCAGAACTGAAACAGAAATCACTTGAAGCGCTGTATAGCATGAAGTACTCTGACTCAGGCTCTAAGTATTCAGAAAGGACAATCTAAAATTAGATTATCTGTACAACAAAATGGAAACATGCTATGAAAATATACACTTGAAAAGTCTTTTGAAATTACAGCAATATAATGGTAAAGTCCATGACAAAGTCAACCTTTCTTGGAAAATTCATTTGAATGTTCCAGCTATAACATAGGACTACTCTGTGAAAATCCTGTGGAAAACCTGTAAGATGATGCAAATGTGGAAAGGAACCAAACTGCTCTTGCAAGGCCACCATCAACTACGGGTGTTCTTAGTTTGTGAACGCTTGAATTTACAACCTTAACACGTTTTTCCTTTTTTAAACATGTGTGTAGAAATAGCGTCACACACAGACCTTCCTTCAAAATGATCCTTTAAAATATGTCTGTGCATAGCCCACGTCACTAATGTTTCGACATGTGCGCACATACAGCATGCACACATGTGAGTGCACATGAGCACATACACACAGAAACACCATTACCTACAGCAGTAAACGATTTTCCCATCTATCCCCTGCTACAGCTTTGAAGCTAAGCTGCTTATTTTAAAAGAGTTGAACCTACTCTGTTTAGTTTGGAAGCTTACTAGAAGGAGCAATTTTACATCACAACTGTTAGAGGGCTAATTGCTTTAAAAAAGCAAACCGAAACAAAAAAAAAAAAGGTTTGCCTTTTCCTAAAGACCGTAAAACGTTCAACCCTCTGTCTAGTGTCTGAGTATTTCACAAAGTAGAGACCAAACCTGTACTTCAGTTGTTTTATTCCTGTGGGAGACGCTACCGTAGAGAAGACAGGTAGCCTTTGAGATAAGGCTGTCTGAGCCCATTTAGGGCTTTGAACATAAGCAGCCCCGGTTAGAGCTGCACCCAGGATGTGACCAGCAGCTGAGAGCGGTGCAGGGCGCAGGCACAGCACGAAGCGCGCTCACCATGAGCCCCACGGGATAAAACCGGCATTTGTTCCCTTCATGTGGCCTCTTAGGCACGCAATAGTGAGACACAGATACCATAATTCAGTCCTTCGCAAGAAGACTATCAACTACAGCCAAAGAAGCAGTCAAGAGGAAGGGGTTCGGACCTCCATCGGCAAAAGGTATCAGATGTTAACCATCACCATTCATTAGCAGCTTGCTTTAAATTAAAATTAGTAACTTAAAGAAATTATGCAAGCTTTTCTTAACTACCAACTGCCAGCCCCACCTACAAATTTCAAGCATTAGGTCAGTTCCACAGAGCTTGTGAAAATCAGCTTACGCTTTTTTAATGCTTTAGTAAGTCTTGTTTACAAGTGTTTTACAGTGTGATTAAGCAAATTCTAAATTTAAGCATGATTTGAACATACAGAAGTTCCACTTGCAAACATGTTACATGAAATTATAATTGGGAAAACAATAATCATCTAGAATATAGTAATTACATTGTAAAAATGAAACCCTTAGCCAATTCAAAGCTATCCAGAATTAGGGAGTTCATAGCTAATACACTGTTGTTCTTGATGTTTGGTTGTGGTTTTTTTCTTTTTTTTTTTTAAAGGAACAGCCATAAGTAAAAAGATGAACCTTTATAATCCTATCACTCTTTCAAAATTAATGAAGCCATACAGGGAACAAAAGAGCAATTATTTCTAGACATGTAACAGACTTTAAAAATTCTAAATCAGCTCTTAATAAGATCATGGATGAACATGTGAACTTCCACACCTCGTCAAAGATATATTAGGAGAAAGAGAAGCATTTCAGCCAATACAAGCATTATGAGCAAGCTTAAATGACAGATCTTTGTCCCGACAGAATCACTTAAGTTTTTGCACATGCTTTTACTGTGTACCCAGTCACGTCAAAATATTCTGCAGGATTCCATTTCCACGTCATTTCAAAAACTTTTGCCAGCAATTGTTAGAAAAGTCAAGGGTGATTACGTATGTCCTGTTCAATTCAGATCTATTCATAATATAATTTTGCAGAATTTTGTGAGACTAGAGTGCATGATAGTAGAAGAAAGTAATTTTGGAAATATATGCAAATATTCTGCCTAATAAAGAATATAATTTGAACATTAATATTACAAGTATACAGAATAGATAGCACCAAAGAGGATTTCCTGGTGGCTTTTAATTAGACAGTTTGTTAGTAAACACACTGAGTAGCAGCATAACCAGGAATTTCGCTCTGTGCCTGCAAGGGCAGAAAGGTCAAGAGCACAAAGCTCCTTTTTTACGAGCAGGAATAAAGAAGGTTAAAGAAGGCGTGACAAAAGGATTTTTTTCCCCCCTTCTTGCTTTCAAAAAAATAAGGGATTGGAGAAAAGCTTGGTTAATTTTTAATCAATACCAAGAATTTTTTTGTTCACCTAAATAAGCAATTTTATTACAGCAAGTACCTCTACTGTTTTGCCTATATACTAAAAAATAGTAAATCCCAAGAGCATCTCGAACATTATCAGTTTAAAGAATTCAAAACAAAGGATGAACAGAGTATCAGAATAAATGCCAGTAAAATGAATGATAAAGACCTTGATTTTAAAAGCACACAGACCTTCTTGCAGAATATGTTTCTTTCACTGACAGACCGCTTTCCCAACATGACATACTGTTTCCATGAGCACTAATTCAAAACTATTGATGTATCTCATATGTCTCACTTATTCTTAGAGCTCATTTAAAAAAAACCTTGACGAAGCAACCCATGAAAGTCTCCAGGAAAAAAAATACATGAGTGCTTACAAAAGATTCAAAAGTCGAGCAAACAGATAATCAGATAATATGGTAGGGTCTACTATACTGCATGGTTCAAAAGCTTAAAACCCCTCCTCATTAAGATTTCATTTTTAATGATTAAAATACCCTGTATCCTTATCATAACAAGGTTCTTACATCTTTGCAACATCACATTTCAAAGCAGTGAGTTCCCCAGACGAGGCTTTGGGTGTGAATAGGCTGAATTTCCTTTCTGCTCGACTTCACAAAGTTCTGGAGGTGTTCCTTCCCGCTGCTCCTCTCCCCTCCTCTGCTCTAATTAGCCCTTTAGTGTTATTTTACAGTGTCTTAAAATATGATTTGTTGAAAAATATTTTTTTAAAGTCATAAAAAACCCAAGAATTAGAAAAACAGGGAAAATAATCCCTGGATGAGACTGTCTTTGTTTCCTTTATTATAGATAGTTGGGTGCGAAAGCATTTTCCATCAGAGAAGAAGCAGATGGACCTGGGCTTCTTCAAGGCTGGAGAAGAGAAAATTTTGAGGGAGCTAAGCACAACCTGCCAATACCTGCAAGATAGTCACTGAGAAGACAGAGCCAGGCACTGAATTATACAGAGTAAGAACAAGAGACAATGATCTTAAACTGAAACACGAGAGGTTCAGTCTGGATATGAGGAAAAAATAAAATCACCTGATTTTATTAAATCTTAAACTAAGCCCTGGAACAAGCTGTCCAGAGATGTTATGGAACCGCTGTCCTTGGAAGTTTTCAAAACCTAACCAGACAAAAAGCCTTTAGCAACCTAGAATGAACTGAGAGTGGACCAGAGGCCCCTTCCCAACCTAATGGTTCTGTTTGGAAATTTTTAGGCAACATTTATCTTTAAATTTTAATGTTGCAGTTGCAATGGAAAGAGCGGTTGGGCTAAAGTAATCAATGGTCATAAGCTAATTTGTGAGCAGCAGAAAACACACAAGTGAGGAATTTTCTTTTTATAGAAATACAGTGATTACTCATCATCTATATATGATTAAAAAAAAGGCTGTCCCTTAAAACCCAAGCCTTAGAGGCTGCCAGCATTTATTAGGTTTTATCTTTTCTTAAAATGGCATCTTTCCGTGGACATGAGATCATGCCCATGCATACAGTATTATTATCTCTTTATGGAATAAGTGCTGTTGTTATGTGTTATTTAAATGAAAATATAAAAGTCATTACGTATTTATGTATGGGTATTTTTTGAATAAAACTGTTTATAGGATTGGTGTTTTTTCTGGGTAACAGAGAATAAAGAACTTTCCTGGCAACCTGATTAAAAATTTGTGCATGGTAATTCATAATGTATGTAGATAATTTCTCATTTGATAATTTATACAGTCTTAAAAGTACAGTTTACATCAAATACAGTGCAAATAATTATCTATAAAAAGTCTCCCCCTTCCTTTTTTTTTGAATAACAAATATAAGCAGTTACCTTACTTGAATCCCTGTACTTTTTTCTACTACTATTTTATGTGCCCAGATGACAGCAATGTACTGAAGAACTTCCAAACGAAATCTCAAAACATTGTGCTAAATTATAATATGGGAAAGCAATCAAATATACCAAAGAACTAAAAGTCACTGAACATCTGCAAGAGCTAGAACCCACTCCTGATGTAGTGACTCCTTCTGTGCCATCTGATTTAGCTGCCTACTGTGCAGTACCAAACATAAACGCATCCATCTTGTTTCCAAGCCTGTATCGTAATGGGGAGAAGACCAACTTGAAAACAGTCAACTTCAACTGAAGGCAGGATGGCACCATATCACATTTGGGGGACGGCAAGTAGGAATAGATTGGACATAATGGTGAACACATCTAGGAAGATTCTGGCATATTCAGGAGAACCGGGTTATGTAGATACTTCATCAAAAAGATCAATATTGACTAGTTTGATAAGGTTTTCCTCATCTGAACAATTAAGTACTTTGACACACAGAAGTGCTGCTGTTTGACAAAGCTGACTCTCTGAAATGCTATGTAGAGTCACACACTATAAAATCCAGGTCACACACTCTTCTCAGTAATTATGGAAGGCATGAGATGTTTCCACCAGAACAGCCAGTCTGTACCAGCAACACAAAGATATTACTCGTTAAAAGCAAAAATTATGCCAATGTATTCGGACTTTGCCAGATGAAGGTTCAGTTTATGGGCCAGAATTGGTTCCCAAAAGAATACCTTGATTTTACCCCTGCAAGAAGAGGAGGCTTCGTTACAAAGATGTAAGTATTCAGACGACTATGTATTCAAGGACGCTAGTTATTTTGCTGTTGTTGATGCCAGTTTTTGTAGCGTAAAAAGGCTATGTCTTCTCCCAATTTCCTTCTAAAATATTATGTAAATATTATGTTTACTTTCAGTAATATGGTATAGCATATTTTATTTGGCACAGAAAGTAAAAGAGAAGACGTGCGCTATAAGACAGTAAGAGTTGGATCAGACAAATGTAGTAAGACAACTTATGTTCTAGACATTCCTTGGGAGTCCAATAAAACTTATCTCAAAAACTTTTTAATGAAATGTAAAGACAAACCCTTAAAATATGCAGGTCTTGCTTTAAGACAACTTATGAGGCCTGTAGCGCAGCAGTTACGAAAAACTATCTAGTCATAGTTGTACTAAAACCTGTTCTGTCTTGAGACATCTTTCCAACTGCACTTGAAGTATTAGTTACCAGTTCTCATGATTTCATCAAAAGACTCATGCAATTTAGCCTGTTCCTTACAGCCCCAATTCCTGAGTTGTGCAACATATTTTTGCTTCTTCATTTTAAAGTGGGGGTTTCAGCCTTTAAAGTTCAAGTAAATAAATAAAAATCAAACCCCAGGAATCAGCAAGGTTGGATGGTGCTTTGAGCCACCTGGTCTAGTGGAAGGTGTCCCTGTCCATGGCAGGGGGGTTGGAACTAGATGATCTTTTAAGGTCTATTCCAAACCAAACCATTCTATGATTCTATGAATTCTAAAAGACTTGGGGCTTTAAGGAGGAAAGGAAAGTATTCAAACTCATTAATTTCTGAGGGGAAAAAAAAGGGTTTCTATAGCCTAACCCAATTTCAAATGCTTGGATTTTATACTACTGCTTTGCATCATTTCACATTTATCATTCCCGTAATAATCATTATATAACTTCTACTTTTTAACAGCTACAGATTTTTTACGGATGCTTAGGATATCATAGAATATACAGGCTCTATATACATTTTACACCAATATTAGAAAAACAAACGCATACTATTCCAATATCAACATTCTTGCTCCTACAAACATTAAGCTATTTTTAAACACCAGTCAAATCCTACCCAAAAAGGGCAGTATTACTAGCAATTACCATTATAATACTTCCCTGGTACCTAACTAACCAAGGCGAAAACATACTCAATTACAAAAAACGAAGCTTACTGCACCCTGTCTTCTAATCACATGCAATGAATTCACAGACTTTCAAGCAATTTACTTAATGTAGCAGAATACAAAGAAAAATGTGAAATACACCATTCTTCAAAATTCATTAAGCATTCAAGAAACAGTTTTTACATCGAGCCTCTCCTGGACTTAATCTTCGCTAGCTTTTTTCGTTTCCTCAGACACAGACCAGGCAGCCCTTTATTGTATCCCCAGGATTTAAAGAATCAGGAAATATTATCAAGAGGATAAAATATTTACAGCATAGGTTGTAGATCTATTGTGTTACATAAACCCAAAGGCATGAAAGCCTCCACCTAGAAAGCAAATTCACATGCCTTCATAGCTTTTTTGGGGGGTTGTTTTCTTGGTTGTTTTTTTTTTTAACTATGATAATTAATCTTCTTCCTTAGAAGGGAGGACAAGAACAAAGAGGAGCAGCACAGGAATAAGCAAGCAAATCAACAAGAATAAACAAGCAAATCAAGTACTTTTCTAAGAAGAAACTATCTACTGAGTGAAAGGTGATGGCATAATTTAGATAGGGGGTTTTTTTCTGCTTCCATGTAGAAGGGAGAATTATACAAGATTTCTAAAAGTCCTTTCTATCTACACGCTTATGATTCTGTGCTTAATACAGCTTGAGGCAACTGTAATCACCAAAGACTCCCACACTGAGTATGCAAGATGTCATGAGACCTATGAAACAGAATGTTTCTATTGTTCTGATGAGACAGCAACATCCTAAAAAATATTTTCATTCTTCCTAAGACGCAGACACAATGTATTTATAGCATGTCATTATTCTCTTAAAAAGTTTATCTGTCTTGCAGAATTTCATGTAAGACCTGCAGTCTTGTGAGATTTCCCACTTTCACATTCTGCTGCTAATGGAAAAAAAGAAGCTTCAACCAGTCATCCATGGTATGGCAATTTTTAACTTATCGTAAGATATGACATTAGTTTTGAGTATGTCTGTTAGGTTGGCACATATAAGTAGTTCTACTGCAAAGTGATTTCTGTCTAATCTTCCTTTGGAAAGTACATTTACATAACCATTTGAAATTTGTACAAAGATACTGCTTCCCAAATAATGTTCATAGGGTAGTCCACCAACAATATGTAATGGTGAAAGACTACTATTTAATACTGAAACTGCAAGTCAACGCTTCACATTTTTTCTTGCTCATATTGGAGAACCATTGCAACAGGCGAAGTCATAGAAAATCATCAGAAGACAAGAAGGAAAAAAAAAAAAAAGGCATTTTGCATGAAAAATAAAAACCCATTGTTCCCTGCCTCCCTGATACTTGAGTCCAAGTACCTTGAATAACCTCTCCTATAACTGTAATAAGCTGGACTCGTCAATTATACCCTACATCAGAGAATAGTATGTAGGACTCTACAAACAGTCTTGTTACCCAAGAGCATGTTTCAGCAGCAAGTAGAGCATCTATTCTGCGTGCTTACTCGGAGTGTATGAAGGATATACCCAAACTGTGCACACCACCAGAATTTCCAACAAGCTGCAGCTCATGCCAGAAAACTATCTGTTGCACTAGCCTGGAGTTGCAAGCAAACTAGTTTACAGTAGTCGCCCACGTGGAGCTGTGGGCCACCGTGGCTATCTGCATTCAGAAATAGCTCAGGCAGGCTGAAACAAACAGCCAGATATTCCCTGTGGCTACAAGTATTAAATGTTGTATTTTCTGTTTGGAAACTGTGTCTGTCATAATCTTTCGGCAACTCAGACTCAGGGCCCAAACTCCTGCAGAAACACTGAAGCTCTTAACATTGCAAGGCAACCGTTGAGCCAAGTTACTTACGTTTCTGATTGAAGTAATAGGCGTTTATCCAACCAAGGTGGTCTTCTATATTAGCTATTACAACATAGATGGAAACATCACAGATACATAGATTTTCATTTTTTTTTAAATAAAATTTATATATTTGAAACTTTTCTAAGTATTTCCTTTCCAGAAAAACTGCATGCTCAAATACAAGCGTTGTAATCTCTGCTCCCATTAAGCCTTGAATGCAGCCCAAATACATCAGTCAGCTCAAGGTAGAAGAATCTCAACTACGACTCATTAGTTAGGGAATTTCTGCCCACTCCATGTCAATTAGAAAATGACACAGTTATGCTGAACAGAATGGTCCTCTTGCAAAACAGACACCAAAAAAATATCTGTACATCCATTCATACTCCAACTACTCTCCCCAATTCACAGCCTCAGCCAGTGTGCACTCAATCTGTAGATACTTTAGTCCAAAAAAAATATTTGCATGTAATATATGGATAGTTTCTGTTCTTGTTTTTAGTGAAATGTCTATATTTGTAAAATAGCTGAGCCTAATTAGAGGAGCGAGAAAGGCAAAAAGATGTGAAAAAGGTGGCATCAGATGATGACGGGATGCTCACCTTGTAGGATTGGTTAGATATAACTGGTTGACTAAATAACAGATTCTTCATTTAACACGTATGATTCTTTTATTCATAGAGCCATGTGTTTCAGATAACAACTGTCATCTTCTCTGCTGGGTTTTTCCTGGAGTACTGTCTGAGCAATTTAGAAACGGAAGCAGATATGCGAAGTATGTCATCCTTCCTCTTTGAAGAGCAATGAAAATGGGCAAAGGATGATCTTCTGCGTTCTGTAGAGTCCAAAATTAACTTTGGAATGAAAGTAAGTCTAGTTTTGACTGATACGTTAACACCATAGAAGTTACAAAACTGACGTTCCTTGAAAACAGCTCCCAGTTTAAATGTTGCAAGAGGAGAAAGGGCGTATTATTCACTTTGTAATGTATCCTTAGAAAGGACAGGCTTTTACTGCTCCTACTTACAGGTAAGTGAAACTTTCCTCTTCAGAAAGACAGGGGACACAAAACATATTGGTTTGCTTTAAAACTGTTTTGCAGTACTGTGTGATGATGGTAACGCTGCTAATGAAAGTAAGTGGGGGGCACTTACAGTATTAGATGAGATTTAGTATTTATTGTACTATTTTTGCTGGCCTGAGAGTTTAAGCCTGCTCTTTTCTGACTCATAAAGTAAGCAGACATCATAATTTTGCTTCTCAGAACTTCACTGAGAACATTTCTTTCCAAATATAATTTGCTATGAAACAATTGGGACATTTGTTTTTCCATATAGGAATTTCAATCACAAACGAGTCCCTGACCTTCACGCAAACAGGCACAATGATCCCAGTAATAATCTCAAATTATATTGTGACTTGTTCACAATGGCCACATAAAAGAGACATCAAGGGTGGGAAGATGGAAAAACGGGTAGGCCACAGTCACCCCACCGGCTGGTTGTTGGCTCTTCTACGGATGTTGCCCCTGTCATCACAGCATCTCCACTGGCTGGGGAGAGTATGCAGATGTAAATACTGCAAAAAACCTGGAATGAATTTCTCAGACACTGAGGCGTGCTGACTCCTGTCAGCAGTTAGGGCACGGTAATGCACTGGGACAAACACAGGACAACTCCGTGGTATTTACTTTGATATCCCACTATGATACTCTCAAAATGGATGAGGCATTAAAGCTATAACTTTGCCAGATCCTTCGTAACTTTACCTTAAAATCCCTTGTATTCTGTGTTCTGCAAACCTGTACTCACATGTACATGTTGGCTGCCAGTGCTGCAGGGAGAGAAAAGATGGGCCTGTATCCTCACCTAGAGGGTTCAGCATCCATGTGTGTTTATTTTCTCTACTGTTTTTTTACGCTGTGATCAGCGAAAGGAAACACGCTTTCCTGTTTCTGAATGAGCAAAGAAAACCACGTGAGGAAGCAGTATGGGCAGCCACCTCCACAAGGGAAGGCAAGTCAGGAGCTGAGGGTGACCACAACAGAGGCAGGGGCAGTGCCCTCACTAACCAGGGACGCAGTCCTGGGTACCCAAACAGGAAAAGCAGAGCAGGTCTGGTGACAGAAACCAGGGTCAGCCACAGTCCATGATCACCAAAGAAGTCCCACAGTGACGAGGCGGGTGTGAGGCTTGGCCAAGAAGGCAAGCCAGCAGGTCAGGACCAACAAGGGACGTGGCCAGGCACAGAAGAGCTGCAGCATAGCTCAAGAGGCAAAATGCAAAGGCTCAGCTTAAATGCTGCTCCTGAGCAAAAAAGGAGTGTCTGTGATGAGGTTTCTCATGGCTCTTCCCAGGTCTGAGACAGCTGGTCGCACAGCCGCCTGATCCAAGGCTAGAGCTGCACTACAGCAGAGGTGGCCCTGGGCATGGGCAATCCAACCCTACCGGGGTGTGTGTGCAGGGCTCTGGCATGGGGTGCTGTGCTTCGGTACCAGGTAATGCCAAAATACTAGGGGGAAAAGTGTGTATTCTTCTATTATACACTGTATGGCAACTATCAGAAAACAAAGTGTTAGTGAAAAATCAGATGTCTGAAGTCAAGATCAAGAACATAATGTAAGATACTGACATATACATGGACTTTGAAAGTTAGCTTGGGAGAGAGCTGCACTGAACTCTGTATTTATCTTGAGTTTTCCTACACTATGAGACAAAACACTAGTCATATTCTTCAGGAAAAGAAAAACTTCATCCTCCTGAATGAAGAAGATTTGGCAATTTGCTCACTACACTTGTTTCATAACTGATCATGAGACCTACTAACAAACCGGTGTTGTTCATTTTTTAATTAAATGAAGTCTATTATATTTGGGAATCTCCTGGAAAAAACTTGTAATAAAGTTATCGATGGTTTTATGGTAGAGAACAATAGCCTTTTTAAGCCAATATTGTTTATGAAACTAAAACCAATTAGATCCATCAACGGCATCACATAAACAAGACCCTCCCTTAAAAGAAAGGGTACCGACAACTATTGCGGGAATTACTGAAAACAAACATGCACACAACTTTCACATCCACAGATCAGTCTTGGGCATCACGTTATTGTGACTCCTGCACTGGCAGACTCGTTTTGGGGAGCATGAGTCTCCCCAGCACACACGTGGGTACCGTAGCACCAGTATCTCTGTCCCGTTTGTACTTTGTCCTTCAGAGGGACCTCTGGCTCTCTTTAAATAAGCTAAAAGGCTTTAGTCAACATCATGGTTCATTCCTTCTAGCCACCTGACCATCCTACGCTCCCAGTGACACTCTGTGAGTCAGCCAGTAGTCTGTGCGGCCAGGGCAACACTTCTGCCTCCTCCCTGAAACCTCCCTGCACCCTCTCTGACACCTCATCTCCGTATGCGAGGTCAGCGTGGGCGTTCCCAGCTATTAAAATATTTCAGGACTCCCATGCATTAGATTCTCTCTCGTCTCTGAACATCGAAAACAACCAAACTTTCTTTCCATCAAATACTTGGAGAGGATAATGCAGACAAATAAATATACAGCTAAAATAACCCTGGCTCAGAATATTTGAGGAGCAATAAAAAGGATAGATTTACACACATGGATTTGGTATTTTTTACATAAATTATTTCATTACAGCAACATGAACAGACAGATCACTAAAGTGCTCCCAACAGCTTATGTTTAGGCTAGTTTAACAAAATGAGCAGCTAAGAAAACGTTTCTAGTACCTGGGACATACATAAAAAAGTTTTGCTTATCTTGAAGCCTTCTCATTTTAAAACTGAATTATCTATATAAAACATTTGCTCATATATATATGCCTATAACACACGTTGTTGAGCAGCTGTCTTTCTATAAGAAATATTCTCGAGTATGTGAAGACTATATAAATAATCACTGGCAAACACGCATCTAAATTTGAGACATCCACGTGGAAAAAAACGGATGCATACAACAAAGTGAGAAAGATCTAGGATACACAAAGAACACTTAGTTTATGTAGAAACTGTCCAGTCTCATATGTCTGGAAAACATTTCATCAGCAGCTTTACTGCAAGTAAACAGTGATACAGTCTAAATCAGAAAATGAAATATATCCAACTGTCTAATGACAATGGTTGCCTAACAGTCTTTTTAAGATCATTTGATTAAATTTTAAACTGGCTACATTATGGTAATACATGTTGGGTATTTTAAATATTACAATCTGTAAGACTCGTTAAGTAACAAAAAACTTTATGTAACATTAGCTTCAGTGATTTGAAGTTTCTTCTAAAACTTGTGATCAGTCACAAGGCTCTATGACTCTTGAGATTATCATTTCACTTAAAGGGAAATTGTTTTTTCACCCAGTTATACATATTCAGAATGAGCACATATCTACTTCCCATAGCTTCACAAAAACCTACCAAGTCTCACTTTATTTTTTCCTTGTGCAACACACACTAATTCCTGGTGTTGTTTTACATGTGTGTGAACCAAACAATACAATTCTGCTGCTAACAGGAAACATCAACATATTCACTATGCCTTTTTTTTGTCTGCTATTTCACCATGATAAAAATAAATATAAATACATACAAACACACGTATGTGTTTTTGTTTCCTATGCATGATAAAACACAAGCTTTGTATCCAAACAAGCAAACAAACAATCAAAAACCTTAGAATGATTTGCAAAGTTTAAATAAGATCATTCATTGAAGACTGACATGAAATTGCTGGAATGAAAACCATGACAGCCATTTTCCAAATGCACAAATACAAGGTTATGCAAGAAACCAAGAACAAAAGATTTATTACCAGTGACCCAAGATCCTCGAGATCTGTAACCCAAAGTTTCAGTACAGAAGGGCACTAGAGTTTGGAAAGTCTGGTCCTAGCTTTAACAGTACTCTGAGAAGGAGCTCATGCCTTTGTCTTTCATGTTGTGCTGCCACATCAATGCTCTGTTCTGAGCACTAACCTCCATGCCCTCAGTATTTCTCAACCTGCAATTCAAAACAAGTGCTAGTAGATTAAAGAGAAGTCAGAATGTACTCATACCTGTGGATTACATTTTCAAGTAACTACAGCTACTGCTAAGAATTTCTTTTTCTGTGTTTGGGCGGCCATCTACATACGTGTTCTTCACAATGAGGGTGGTGAAACAGAGCAGCAGATTTCCCAGCGAGGTTGTGGGATCTCTGACCTTGGACGCAATCAAAACTTGACAAGGTCCTGATCAACCTCATTTAACTTGAAGTTAGCATTGTCTTCAGCATGCTGGTTATCTAAGTACACCCCAGATGACCAGAGGTCCCTTCAAAAGTCCCTTCTAACTATATTGTTCTACAATTCAAGAACATTGTAACTTTGGCCACTTTCACGCCCTATCTTACAAGTTTACAGTCATTAAAGAGCAGATCACAGAGGCCTTCATCCATGCGAGTAGCAGAGCCCGCATAGTCCTTGGCAAACAACATTGTTGCCAGAGTTCTCAGCAATGCTGTACAGCTTAATGAAGTTACAGAGCTCCTGGTAGCCATGCCGAACAAGTCAGTGCTGGAAACCTTCCCAACCTTAACTCTAATGCAGCTCTGATGACATAAATGGAAATCAACAAAGCCAGCATGACCATAGCTAATATACATCAGTCTTGGCACAACACATTAGCCATGTCAAAAGGATTTGAGTATGGATGGCCAACCCCCACAGTTACTCCACAGTAGAGACAAAAATCTGAGAGATAATATGAAAGGCTTAGACCTGTGAATGTTAAAAGACAGTTTTTCACATTCAGAGCAAATAATGAAGCTTGTAAACTTTGTACATCCAGAAGAAAAACACAAGTAAATTGTGTGTATAGGAATGGCTGGCATAGGATCTTCAATGTCTCCTCATAAATAACATTGTGGTTAACAGGAAGACCAACTTCATGAAAAGACACACCAGTAAATATGTTGCCAGAGGTACAAATTCTATAGGATATTGTGTCGTTCAGTGTCTCATGATACAGGAATCAGGTTGTTTAGCATCTTATGACCCAACAGTGTTCTATGCAGGCTGGAAAAGGACGACACTTGTTTTTCTTGACCCTAGAAATCCTGGAAGACATCCTTAAATCAGTCACTGTAATGGAAGAAGCTGAGGAAACCAGGGATTTTGTGTAGCAATTACATCTCTAAAATGGACTGCAGCAGCAGGAGTTGTTTTTCCATGTCGGTGTCAAGAGGACACAGTGCCATGCAACAGGAGTCATGAAGGTCAGATGCCAAGAACATATGATAGACAGAAGGTACTAAGAGGGACACGGCATCTGTAAGAGTCAACTGTCCATTCAGGATCCTGAGTCTCTGTAGCTGTAGGTGTTATCACAGAGTGCAATGGTAGCAGCTGCTAAGCTTAGGGCAGTCAGAATTTAGCAGAACTTGTGGCTGAACACAACCATTTGCTGTATCCATTCATGTCTGTTTCTTTTCCCAAGACTTTTTTGCTCAGGATACCCTCATGAGATCTGCAGGTGAAATCCTGCACTAGGATGCTGAGAACCTCTGTGATTTGCAGCCTCCAGGGCCATAGCAGAAGTGGGTCAAGCCAGGGACAGTAGTGGAATTAGCATGGAACACCAATGAGACCAACATGGTCTAAAAAGCCACCCATCACCCTTACAAGGAGGGGTTCTACAGATGTGGGCTTTGCTCCCTCTTTGTGGGACTCAAAAGCACCAACAACTCTATGCTTAGTTACTGGATCTCTCCAGAACAGCAGAGATACTCAAAACATGGGCAGGTGACAAGAAGTATGCTTTAAAGAGGCTGTTCTCAGGAGGTAGGCTGCCTACGAGCAATTTAAAGGAAAACATAAAAAAGGCAGACTGGGATCCTCATTCACTGAGGAGCTAAAGAGGTCTGGCACTAAGAAGTGACAGGCAAAATAATTAGAAAATAATTATTTTAAAGGAGAAATGGATGTGAAAGAGTAGTAGAAGTGAGTCAAAAACACTCCAACAGAATGAATCATAAAAAAGTAAATTCAGAAGAGAACACATCCATAATGCAGAGTTCCTGTTGTGCTGGGTGATTCAGAGGGACGGACACGCTCTAAACTGGATCTTCTGCACATCACAGGGAGCTACAACAGAGCAGGTTGGATGGGCACTGCAAGAATCTCTGGTCGTGTGTGTTGGTGGTACACAATAACCCAGGTCCTGAATGAACATAGGAACTATCACTAAGAGACAAAGTAACATTTCTCATCCAAATTTATGTATCAGTGTAAATGTAATTACACATGTAGTTGCTTTGGATGTGGGATTGGGACTATAAAAACATAATTTTTGAGGAAAAGAGTACTCTGTTTGGTAGTTTCTGTACAACTGATGTTAGAAGGGCATTTTATTTCAAAAGTCTAACAATTCTCAGTTTCACTGCATCAAAGCCACAGAGGTTGTAACTACCATAATGCCTGAAGCAGCTGATGTTCTTTGTTTCTATAGCCATTAAACAGGGGAAAAGCACAGCAATCAACACTTTTCCGTCTTCTACTCAGAAAGCTTTCTGAAAACTTGCTTTCAGTCACATTATAAAATCTGTAATAGGCTACATCAAACAAAAACCCCAGTGTCACAAATTCAGCCACCTTTGGTGAATAGTATCTTTTAGTTATACACAACAAAAATACAAATACAATAGTCCATTAATCCATAATGTTCAAGTTTCCATGCCAATACAGTGTGTATGTGTATCTGCTGCAGTGCCCACTGTCTGGTAAAATCCATCTAACTAGATATTCACACTGACATAAGATTGAAGAACCAAGATCTTCATACATATACAAGCCGTCTTTTTCAAAAACAAAAGGATGAGCCACTGACAGGAAAGCGCTTGGAATGTTACTAATTTGACACTTCGTGTTTCAATATGATGTTTGAAATGCTAGAAGAATACCAAAACACTGTGTTGCACTGTAAATCCACAGTGAGATTCAGGCTGGTTTTAATGATTGTATTTTCATCCATGAAACATCTGCTGAAAAATTATACCAGTCCTCTGAAGCAGATTTTGTGAAATGAAATTCTATTTTTAGGATCACCAGCTTGCTCACTTCTAGCAGACCTTTTTTTTTTTTTTCCTCCAAGTTCTCTGTCCTACTACGTATTACTAGAGTATTACCACACTGTGAAGCTAAACATTATTTCATCCACATTTTAATGACAATGCACCTCATTTATTTCACTGCCTTTCCAAATACTGCAGTAAAGAAAGGTTTCCTTATTCTGTATCAGTTTTTGATGCTTCTTTCCCATATTACTGGGCTAGTTTCCTTTTTCTCATACCTAAATATGACTCCTACTTCAAATCCCCTCAGGTTTGCTTTTTTCTTCTATGAAACTACACGTTTTGATTTTTCCCTGACATTCCCCATCAGTTTTGAAATAATTTCTCTGTCTGAAATATATACAGGAAATTTGGGGGTAAGTTTGTCTTCTGTTTAGGAACAAAGCTCAGTCTATCTACTGCCAGCAAGTGAACAATAGAAAGCAAAGTCTGCTTTTGTACTAGCACGGCAACATCTACATGTATAACCCTGAAAGATAGCAGATCTATTTTGAAAGAGAATGGCTTACTACTTCTACAGAATTTTAAAGTATTTAGGAAATCTACACAGAAAAAAAGGGATAGCCTATCCGGAAAGTAAACTCCTAGTATCTTGATGAACTGTCTCTCATTATAGTCCAGATAGATGTCTCTAATAATGAAAATTAGTATTTTCTTGGCAGCAAAATTACAGGTTTGTTATTTCGGGTAGTATTTGAAATCTGAAGAAAGATTTTTGGTTTTGTGATTAAGGCTTAAATAATCCAGATTCTACACTAGATCTGCCATGCAGCCCAAATGTCACACTGGGCAATTTGCCTGATGTCTTCAAACTTAATTTTTCTTTCTCTAAAATGAGAACAGCATTTATTTTCTCCTAACAAACATTCATCTTGCCTACTTTAGTGTCCATAGAATTAAGTCACTGGGGCAACTCATAGAACCTCAAGTTCAGAACACACCTCATTTACTGCTGGACTGGGTTTTATGCTGTAAAGTTTGCTACTATATTTGCATATATAACTAGCATAATAAGACACAGAAATCAACTGGAGGATCTGAGAGCTGCAAGCAGACAACACTCCAAAAAGCTGTGAGTCCAGGGATTAGAAAGACTTTAACTTCCAAACAAACATTTTCCTTGTGTAAGAGAATGAAGTATTTCAAATTGAAAAATAATTTTGCTATAATCCCTCCAAATAAGTGGTAAAATTCTCTCCATCACAATGGCGTGATTTTCTCCTTTTCTCTCATTTAACAATTCTTACCGACGTTGTCCAGATTTTTTATTTAATGTCCAGTAACGAGTCAGAAACATGAAAAACAAATTGTATTCTAATACATTTTCCTGGTGCCAATGCGTTAAACGCTACAGGCATAAACATGCAGCTGACTCTCCGTGAGCGTGCAGTGTTACTGTTCAAATGTCTCCTACACTGTGTGATAAAAGCACCAGACTCTGCATAAAGAAAGATGGGGTCAGCACTAGTTCTGTCTACCAGATCTGAATAAAAAGCTGTGAGCTGACAATAGTAAAGGCAAAAGTCTGAAGAAAAATGTATTACAATAAAAAGTTTGTTTATTAAATAAAATCATAGCAGAAGCCCTCAAGTACATTAAGTTGGACAGCAAAAGCTAAAAGTATCATGAAAAAGTAACACTGGATTGTTAAGAACCCATCCTGGCCAAAGTTCATTAAGAACATTATTTCTGTTAGTGTACAGACAGATAAAAAAATAAAGAAGAAAAGGAAAAAGAACTATTTTCTGCACTAGTTGTAGGTTCAAAGCAAACTCCAATAGCAACCAATACAAAGAGTTATAAACAAGAGCAGCCCTTTGGAAAATTACAAGGCAAAAAGGTGGCCAAGGACCAGAGACCACAATTACTTCACTGTTTTCATGCAGTTTCAACTGTATTTATTTTTCTCCATGCCCAACTTAATGAAACATCTGTGGAAGACCTAGGAATTGCATGGAGCTTTCACTCTGAGAATAAAAGTGAAATACTCAAATACTCAAGCACAAGCAACGTGCTCAGGAAAACAAATGTAATCTGACGTGCTACAAAGTATGCTCAAAGGAAAGTATTGATTCACAATCACCAAACGGTGAAGAAGTTAGAAGTACATAGTTCAGAAGAATACACACACATTTTTCAAACCTGTGTTCTCTGAAACATTTGGAAGAGCTTTGCTCCAAAGCAAACAGAGCACACAGCACAAGGAATGGCGCATCTTCCTGAACGAACAGACCAGATGGAGCAACTCGTTTACTTTGCAGCGAGTGTCTGCTCCAGACCTACAATAATAGGAAGAAGATATTCTGAACATGCAGACCAGGGGTGAAGAGAAAAGCAACATATAGTGACTCCAAAACCAAGACAGAGCCAGAGAAGAGTCTTTCAAAAAAAACTTTGAAGAAATATTTCACATCGTTGCCAAGAAAGGAGTAGATGGCAGGCGCTTTGCATTAGCCAAGACAACCCAACAAATAACCACAAAGCCTGAATTATCATCCTGGCAACAGAGAAGAGAGGGGTGCTTTTAGCAGACGGCAATTAAGGATTTGGCAAGCATCTGGAGGAAAGGAAAGAGTGTGAGTCAAAGATAACGCTAATATCACAAGTCCAGATAACAGAGAAAGATAAAGACACAATAAGAAATACATAGCAGAGAAATAATGAATTCAAGTGGCAGTACAACATCCACTAGGACCGACAGAAGAAATAAGCAGAGGTGCAGGGATCGGTGAAAGAACACATTTGGAGCAGAGTTATCTCTGCAATGTTGAGAGCCATCAAATATTGGGCAGAGGCCGTAACACACACCCACAAAAGCAGATGATTAACTTTTTGGTTAGGGAAAAACAGAAATAAATCAAGTTAATGAATGAACTATAAAATATTTTGAAAGAAAAGAGAAGGAGGCTTGGAATTAAAGGTACAATACAGATGAGAAACGGTGACAGGAGACTTGGACAAGGTTGTTTCAGGCTTAGGGATGGATACGTGGAAGAGAAAAATCTGTCAGTTTAACAGAATACCCCTACTTTCTTAAATGAAGCAGGACTTAACCTACTAAGTGTGAACAGCTTGCCTTGTCCTAGTTAATTATTTAACCTTCACTTCTTGCTGAGGGTGAAGTACTAAAAGCATTACAGGTGCTTTATAATTACTGCCAGTTAATAGAAGAAAAGGACATTATGAAATACACATTTAGAATTCAGTCACCCCTTTGTTTTATTTTTATGTTTAATTTGCAACACTAAATGATAGTCGAAGAGTTCAGCACTGAACTCACCCTTCAGAGTCTTTCCTTCAAGCCATTAAGGAGAGACCTTGGAGCTTGCTTTGTTTTCCCACGATTGACATTACAAACATGCAAGTGGCAGACAAAATTTAACAGTTTAAGATGAAAATGTTCACACTGGTAGGTCATGGGGAGCACAGAAACTTACCAGTTGCTAAAAAGTTCACCTTGGAACAAAAGCTCAAATGAGTTGCACCATGTCAAGTCAAACAAAAGAAAGCACAAAACTAACAAAAACTCCTTTTTGCCTCAGTGAGCCCCAAGACCGATTCAGTGTCCTCTCTGCCAAAGAAAGCACGCAGTGCTGCACACTCTCACGACTCGACTGCAAATCTTGCTTTGTTTAACGTCTCAACTTCTCAGGTCAAGTGATTTAGATAAAATGCTACATGCTAGTGTTCATGTGAAGAAAAACATTTAGTCATAGACTAAGAAAAACTGAAGAAAAACTATAGTCATAGTCATAGAACTGCAAAGAAAAAAAAAAGTATATTGAGTATGTATTAACCAAAACTAACCTAAAAACCCATATTCTCTTCACCAGTTTGTTTTCTGCTGATTTCACGGTATGCTAGAATAAGCCTTATGATTTTTGAATGCTCAAAGACACTGTTACTGGGAATTTCTGACCTGTCCACCACAACTTGCCCTGTTACTAACCTACTGAAAATGCGTATCTGACTAAAATTCCAATTAAGCTTTACTCTTAGTATTTTCCCCGAGTAACATTTGGAAATCCTGTGAGGGGACACCACATTTCTCCTCCCTCCCCTTGCAGTAACTGAAGCTTCTGCACGTTCCCAGCCAGCGCACAGCACCTCTTCTTGCTCCCAGCAGAGCGGTAAGACAGCAGAAGGTGGCAAGAGAAATTAAAGGCTAAAGAAAGATCAGCCAAGCTGTCTATTTGTTCATAAAAATTCCACATGTTCATCTGCATTAGGTCAGCTAAAGCTGCAATAAAAAAAGCCTTTCATAATGTTATTTTCCCAAACATAAATTGCTGGGGGTTCTACACATGTAAAGCGGCTAACAAGAATTTATACATTAAAATGTGATCTGCTTTATACAAGAATGGTTTAGAGGAACTGTATCACTATTTCTAAGCACGTCCAAAGCAGGAATGTCAGAATGACTCAATGTTAATATAAGTTATCACTGAAAAGAAGAGCACAGGTGTCGTTAAACAAAGTAGGTGGGAGCACTCTGGATGCACCTCATTCTAACTATTTCTCTAACTTTAAATCTCTTTACATTTTGAAAATAAACTTACTGATATTATTAGTTTCATCTTTCAATCCTTGCCTCATTTTCTTAATGGTTAAATTTAAAACAACATTTGTTTTTAAATTTTAAGGTGGGAAACTGGTACCTGGTAACTGAACTGCTGAATTGAAATTAAGTGTTTAGATCCCTTGAGTTCCTGTTTTCTTTGACCACTGAGCAAATTCAAAAGTGATAAACAAGCAATTAGGCTATCTTAGCTATGTTAAAATTAGCATAATCCAGTAATGCATGTTATAGTTGAAATAGTGCTGCTCAGATATTCAAGGGCCTTTGTGTTAACAGTCAGAGCTACTAAACCCAGCAATAAGAACAATTAGAGTTCAATTAGGAACACACACACAAAAAGGTCCATCTGAGCAATTTTCTCTCTTAAGATGATGATTTAATAATCTAGTAGTAGAATAATATTTAAAAAATAAATCTGTTTGCTCTTCACAGAACACCACTAATACCCACTTCAGTCAGAGGAAGTTACTCATGTCCTGCAGTGAGATAGCTACGATATCAAAAACAGAACATCTGGAAGGAAAAATGCAGTACAAATCGAATGCAATACTATATTCAGATACTTAACCAGCTCAACAAAGTGCACCTTGCTCTCCTAAAAAGTTTTAAGTCTGATCTCCCTCGGCTTCCCAAAAATCAAATCTCCCACTGAACCTACTCAGTACTTCAACTTCACCACACACACGCACTTCATCACTGCAAGTGCTATGTGGATTGACATGGTGCAAGGAAAGAATGGCTGCAAACAACAGAAAATCTTCTGAGAATCAACTTCTTTGTGTGCTTTTTGTCTGTCATTTAATCTACATTTTATGTACTTTATTCTCACCACCTGTAAATCTTCTGCATACTTCTTACATTGTAGATGTTGGATTTCTGAGTGAATAGAGATACTCACGAATGGAAGGTTTGGGTTGGGTTTTGTCCCCCATACATCAAAAAGCCAACACTATCAGGTCAAACTTCCCACTGAAATTGAACTTACCTCCATTTCAAAATTGCCCTAGGCAAAATCCACCAAGAAATAACAAAGAGCTCTCTCCATGCAATCACTGTTAAGAACTATTATCCAGATTCTATTTAACCCCAGAAAGCATACCTCTTGTTTGGACTATGTTTTCACTATTAACTATTTGGTACCTAGCAAAAACGCAGGAAAACACAGCATCTCTAACAGAAAATTCATAACTAGCAGACTTAATAGAAAAACAATATTATATGATCTCAGAAGCCTTTGAGGGATTTAGCAGACCAGAAATGTAGTTACAACTTTTGTAGCTTAAAATTTATTTCCGATTACAAGCAACAGAAAAAAAAAAGTATGAAACATCGTATTCTCATTTCATACCGATACTCTACATTTGTCTTTTATTATATGCAACAACAAAGAAGGACAACACAAAGGGCCATTAAATTGTAGGCATGCAAACAACATCTAAAGCTTAACTCTTTCCTGCAGTTTGAATGAGCATTCAGATCACTCTCTTGGTCTGGACAGACAAACACGTCCACTGGCATTGGTCTACTAAAAAAATATAGCACCTTAAAGCTAATTGATACAGTAGCTATCATATCAATCAGTACATATGATAGCTACCATAGATATGACAGCATATCTTTGATACGATAGGTATCTTATCAAGTACAATATAGTAGAATTTATACAGAAAGGGTTCTGCAAAAACTAAAGACCTGTATGAACTACCTTATTTCTCCCCACATTGAGATCCCTTTCAGAGTCACATAATCTATATTTGCAAACCTTCACATTTAATCCACAGGGTTACCACAGAGTAACTATATGGAGAACATTTTTGTGCTTTGAGAATTTAAAAAACAAAACAAAACCAAAAAACACCACCCAACTTAATGCTCCATGCTCTGCTTTTTGTGCTTTTAACAGGCAAAACGTTCCCTGGAGGGATCAAGGTTACTGCAAGACCTACTTTTCCACCAGCCATTATCCAAAATTGTCACAAGACCAAGGCTGAAGCCTGCCTCTGGACTCTTCCCCAGCTGACTGAAAGGTTTACCGGTGGCATCACAAATGAAGATTTCGTCATAAATCCTGTGTGACTTTAGGGCGTGTAGATTATTAAAGGCACATCATACTACACTGCAAAATTACAAAGCCTTTATAAGGAACAGTTGATTTCTCTTAGAGACTCTGGACAGATGGCAGGATTTCACTATCACTAAATCAGCTTAGTCAAATACATTATTAGTTCTCCAGCCCAATATTCACTGTGTATTCCTAATGAAATTGCTGAATGAAAAGGGCGTTGTGCCAAGCTTATAGCAAGTAAACAACAGAAATCCATTTGCCTCCAAGATCAACCTCCTCCTGATGTGCTGTAAAAGCTGATACAAATTACAAAAAACAAAGCTCCTCTTGAAAAAGCAGCTCATTAGAAAACACAAAAGATCAAAACCTAAATTTTACTTTTTTGTGTGTGTTTACTATTTAATCAAGTGTCTGTTAAGCTGTTTCTTTGTGCCTATGAAGTAATTCAGGAAAATCAGGAGGTCAGACTTACTGCCACAGAACCACCACATCAATGAACAAGCATAATGGGCTTTCAGGTATCTAAAATAACAGGTCCCTCAAAGGGTAGACACGCAGCTTCTCTGAGATAATTCCATCAGCAAGGGATGAGTGCTTCACTTATCAGAACTGGCACATAATGCTCAGGCACGACTTAATGCTCGCAAGAAAACATGCATGATTCTACTTGATTTCTAAAAGGCAATCCTGAGTCCCTGTTAATTCTCCTCTTAACAGCAGAAGGAATAAAAAAAAAAAGAAAATTCATGGAATTACCAGATTTGCAACCAAGCATTCATACAGAATTTTATTTTTTCAATGCATAATCAAAACTTATTTTGATGGAAGACAAACTCAGCCATATTTTACTAGGAGAAATGATTCTCAAAACCATTTTTGTCTGTCCTCCTTGCAGTGGTATTTTTTCTCCCTTGTCACTGTGAGGTTAATGCCCAGGAAGTAGAACTATGTAATTATCACTGTGCACAACAAGGATTGTTCGCTGCAGCAATTACCCCTCAATCAGAATGTTACTTTTATTTACACTCAACAGGGATTAAAAAAAAAAAAGAATCCTAGATATTAGTATATGCTAAATACACCCATTTTACACTGTTTGAATTTTGAATAGGTAACACACTTTCATGTAGGTGTGGCATCATTTTTAATGCAAAATTATGACACTTCTTTTGAAATCCTAACATTCTGTGCTATTAAATACATGCTCTCATTTTCATCAGCATGATGGTGGTTGATTTTCTTTGCGTCAATACAATGAACTAACAAGTATTTTTTCCGTTGTATGAAAGCAAACACTGTATCCTTATAACCTACGTATTTATTTCCCTAAATTATTATCTGAAATACAGTCAATATTTCAAGTTCCCAATGAAAAGGTAAAAAAAAGCAATTTTACCTCCCTAGACAAGTACTATAATTTTCACTGTTAAGATTTTCAATAATTAGATGTACATATAACTGATAGCTCATGAATAGAATTTGCATACAGAGCACACAGTCTCCCTAAAACACTTCTACAATTGATTCCTTTTATGATTTGACATGAGCTGAATGGAGTTGAACAATTTATTCACCATTGTTTGGGACACGCTATTCAATTCATTTCTGACTTAAACAAATGTGAGAGTTCACGTATATCTTTATATTAGCATACACACTGGTTAACTACATTAATCATACACAAGAGGCCTGTGTTCAGTTAGGTGGGTCTTTTCAAATACACGGCAATTAAACCCTCCTACATATGAATCACTTAGCATTCATAGAATACTTTCTATATGAGTACTAAATGTTTACAAATGAGGCTGGCATATTTTATATAATCTTCACCACCTCGGCTGAGACGACTAAGAAGCGCTATCATTATGTACATAACAGAGTCATAGGCAGATGCAGATTAAATAAGGTCACCTTATTCCTTACTCCCATCTTCCCATTATGGCTATAGCATCTGGACTCTGAACTTCACACACCACTCATATTGCCAGCTTAAAATAAATGGTGTATCAATTCAGGGTATTTCACATGTTCTGCAAAAATGTTATTATAATTATTAGTTACGATTTTAAGACATTTCCCACATATTCTAATACATTCAATCAGGCCAAGCTCTTCCACGGGAATAAAAAAAAGTAAGACAGGCTGTCTCTGCTGAATTCCTAGTTCTGAAAAACACAAACATCATCAACTCCAAGTCTAAAGCTGCAGCCCCAAAGGAATTTTGGGAGAGGAAAAAGCCACTGACTCCTTCACAGTCTCCTTCAAAACGACAAAGATAAACAGAAGAGTCAACATGCTGATAGTCACAGTGCTGCTTATTAGAGAAAATTTCAAATGAAGCCTCTGTCCCATGGGAAATTCTAATCTGCTTTTCTTTCCAACTATCAACAAAAATATTTTAAAAAGATCAAGATTAAAAACTCTTTTCACATGGAAGATGAAGTATAACATATCCAACTGACTCTCACTAGACATTTTCACTTGAAACAAAAGCACTTTTACTTTCCCAAAATGAAATATTTTGTTTTGTTAAAGATATTTTAACAGTGATTTATTATTATCTGTATTTTTAGTGTTAGGGCTTTTTGTTACCTTCCATTAAAAAACAGAAAGCAACATTGTAAACAATATTTAGTATGTAAAGCAAATGACACACTAAATTGTTTATAAATAAGGTACTAGATTTATGAACTGAGATTTTACAAATGCTGAAACAAAACCAGGATGAATTTGCTTAACTGAACACACAAAGAAACAAAAAGTGCCTACTTCCAATTACCGTACTTATATCAGTTAAGAATTATTCCTTACACTGTATCCTGCAGAAAAAAAAAAACATTTCCTTTTCTTATTGTTATTAATACTTGCAAAAAAAAAAAAGTGGCATTTTACCATTTGTAGTTGAATTAGCTGGCTTTTCATTTTGTCTTTAAGCCAGTCATTTTCATGTACATGTATAAACCATTCAGTAACAACAGTTTGTCACCTTCATATATATTATTGATAAGAAAACAGTCAACCCGCCAATTAAGATGCATGCACTTGCCCCATCTCCGGGCTCACCCTGAGGTACTGATGGAACAGCTGAAGTCAAAACTCAGTTTTACATTTCAAAGAAAGTTCAAAGACAGCGAGAAAAGACAGCCCTGCCAAGGACACAGAAATTATATTTATTGCTGGAAAAGTTTATTTAAGGAGTAGACTATATTATTTGCTCTTTATAATAATAAAAATTATACTACAAGTCCACATCTTGTTGAACAAGGCATTCTACTTAGGTTTCCTTTCAGTCTTAGATTAAATCTATGAATCTGGCAAAATGACAGTTTGAACATTCTCAGAACACTAGTCACAACTTGGTATCAAATAGAGAGTCAAATAATGCTCAAGATATAAATCAAGCAGATTTAACTGGATTTGTGTTTCTGCTGCTACCCCAGCAAGACACACAACAATATTTCTTGGGCCCCAAAATATTGCCGAAGTGATAAATTAAAGGAAACATTAAAAGTATCTGAAATCAGGATGACTTTTAATGGACAAGCAACCCTGAGCTCACTCATCTCTTCTCTGCTTCCATCCAAATTCTTGGATTGTCAAAAAATCACCAAACCATTCTATAAACACTAAGAATTTATTCCACGACCTACTAGTCCTTTCTAAAGAATTTAGAGAATTCATATAAGAGAAATTACCTAAAATAAAATATTCTGCTAAAAAATATTTTAAAGAAATTAATATCAAGCGAGATTACATTGGCTGCATAACTATTCTAACCTTTCTTTCCTGTGTTTCTGAAAGTGAGACTAAATATCCCATGTTAACACACATATACGCAGCTGTTAATGAAAGTTATAAATACAATACACATTTCACGGTACAACTTTGCGATGATAACTCGACACTATAAATGTATCCCATTTACACTATAAGTCAATGAAAAAGGTCTAAGCCAAATCGACACCAGCAGAGAACACAAAATACTTCTCTTACCTCCATTTCTGTGCAGTGTAAACGGCCCGATTTATCTGTAACTGGGAAAAAAAAAAAAGGTTTTCAGATTAAGTAAAAGACAATGGACAAACAAAAAACTAAAAACCTGAGTAACATTTTTTTGAGTAATTGCCACATATTCTTTACCTTACTTTAATCATACATTTCAATAATATTATATATGCATCACAAAATTAACAAGGCGGCGGCAGCCCTGCCCTCTTTATTTGGATCCTTCACAATACTCCCTTTTAAAAAGATGTGTCTTTAATGCCTGGCTTCATTATTTAAATTGTATGACTGACGCTTGGCCATGGAGGAACATGAAAACATGTTGGCTTAAATTAAGCAGCAGTAAATAATTATTTCAAGAGAAAAAACAACATTAATTCATAAACCAGGGAAAAGCCACTGTTTCATCTGATACTTCTGGGATATCAAAGAGTTCAACAACAACACAAAGTTCAAGCAAATTAAAGTTGAAACATTACTGTAATATTTTTGTAAGTCCCTCTTGTCAATTTTTGCATTTCCTCCAAGTTCAGAAACATCACTTTGGAATTTATATAATACAGAAAAATTAAGTTTCTGAATTCTTTCATCAAATTGAAATCTCAATTTTCTCGAAGACAAAACACTTTGGTATAAAAGCGTAAGTGGTTTGACAGCTTACAAAAAATAAGACTGAAATTTCACAGCATATTAGGAAGGTATCATTTCACTAAAAGCAGAAAGTTTGATATGAATTATTAATACAAAATTATAAAGTAGGGTGAAGTAATTCTGACAAGATGATTTTCTGTTGGAAAAATGATATTCAAGAAAGTGAAGTATTCCACAGAAATATATCCATTTCAAAGGGGAGCGACCCAAAACTTTAATTTCAAAACACACAGATATTGACTTTTACTCTTTGTGTCATTGCTTTTCGGCTGCATTTCATCCGCACTACTAGTTTAAAATTTGAGACTTTAGACCTGATGGCACTCACCCTAGGAAACGTGTGATACGATTCCGAGTCCCCACGTGCTCAAAAACTCAAAGGGCGCGCGGTCGCTTGACTGTGCAAACACTGAGAGCATACGTTATGGGTGATGGTTGCTGAGCACCACCCAGTGTGGCGGATGGATTTACAGCAATAGTTAGGAAGAGCCTGCAATTTGTAGCCATAACTGGAAGGACTGTTTTATCAGATTGCCCGGCAAGCCCAAGGAAGCTCAACCAACTGGTTAGCACAATATTTGCACAGAGGAGTGATCCTGCTGACTTCATATGTGAAATCTGACCGGCATGCACTAGGGAAGAGTCACCTGCTTAGAAAAAGATTAATTTTTTCATATTGAACCGGTCACCTTCCCTTTGAAACTAAAGGTTAAACACATCTTGAATGAATAGGGAACATCCTTTCACAGAGTGAAAGTTGTTTATCTTCATTGTGAACTGCTGCCAATGCAAGCAGAATGCTCGGCACTGGTGTCTTACTTCAAAACGAAGAACAGAAGAGTGACTTAAAAAGGCAGCTTTTGCATCACGTACCATCTTTTCAAAAGGACCGGTAATTCTGGTCGATTCGCTTCAAGATCCACATAAAAGACATCTTTTGTGTTTAAAATGGTAACATTCATGTGATTGTTATAAAGTACAAATGGGAGAAATTTACTGAGAACTTTTTTGAAATAATCCTATGATTATTAGCAGATTTATGAATATTAGAGGCTAATTCTGTGAAACTCAAGTGACAGATAACCAGAAACCACATACCTCCATGATATAAGACGATACAAGAATACTTCACAGAAATGTAGTCAGGTGGGGGAAAAAAGGGTACTGCTTTTTTTTTTTTGGAAAAAAGTATTATTTTCTTTTAATTACTACTTCAGAAAAAAGTAGTAATTTTAAACCTGTAACAATGCAGTGGCGTACAGAAGGCCACCAACGTTTGCAATCACGCATAATTTAAAATATATCGACTTGCATTTCCTACGGCCTAACGGAACAGGAGTGAAACTATCTATCTCCTAGATCCTCTCAGCAGCAGAGACACAAAGTACTCATAGCTACACCTCAGAGCAATGCCAAGATCCTACGAAGATCCTTTTAATAGAAGTCCTAACGGAGTCCTGAAGCATAAAACAAATAAATCAGCCCAGACCAAAACAAGTAAGGCAAAAATTGTATTTCTGAAAGAAATAGCAAGAAGTTTACCTCATAGCCCCTTTGATAGATCTTCTTTATTAAACTTCCATGAAAGCTGTTCTTCAAGGAAAAACACTCAAACTTTGGAAGCCTTCCTTGTTTCATATATGGTACTATCAAGATTTTCTACTGCTTTCAGAGCAAATCATAATTAATTTCTGGTTTTATTATAAAAAATAAGTAGGGAACATCTTAAACTGGATTATTTGTTTCCATTATTTGTGAAGTGGGCAACAANCGTGAAGTGGGCAACAAAACAAGAGGGGGGCAACGTTTATATCAGTGCTTTAAAAAGCATTAGCATTGCCATGATTCCATGCGCTGGGGACGAAAGGGGGAATAACAAGTAGTTTAAGCCTCACACCAGCTCAAATGCACTGCAGGCAGTATTCTAGACAGCCACAAACTACTAACAGAAATACAACATTTTAACGTTACATTCTGCATTAAGCTAACTATTAACCATACCATATCCCTCTGTACCTTGAGTCCAGCTATACACTTAACCGATTTTCCTGAGCTGTTGTTTGCAGTGACTTATGGGCCCACTCCTTTGGGAATTTCCCACTTTTCTGAAGAGACCAGCATTAACAGTATTGACCCAAGAAACATGCGCTTACTTGCATCTACCAAGACTGAAATGAATTTGCTTTTGTGTGGCCCATGCAAGCCAACTTACTTATACTGGCTTTACTTCTACTGGCTGGGAGTAGAAATGTCTTCTCTTTTCAGCTGATATGACTGAAAAAGCAGAAACTTACATGTAGCCTGAGGGTCACGCTTAGGCTGTATTCCCTGTAAGAAGTCATAGAATAGTCTCTGTCTGCAAGCAGTATTAAGTGCTTATCTGGTAAATAGGTGAAATTATTTAATTATTTAAGCTGCTGCTTCTTAACATAGATGCAGACTTCACAAGCATTCAACTAGATACTCATCTGTGTAGCAGAAAATGCTACTCTTACTGCCAAAAAAAAATTCAACAGTACTTTTCCACGACAGCTTTCAAATAGTGACTAATGCAGTCATTACTAGCAAATAGCATTAACTTGAACTGTCAAGTTAACTTCAACTTATAAACAAGCTACAGTTTGGAAGATAGGATGATTTTTCACTCACAGATTGTTGAAATGCAAGAAAATGAACAGTTCTTGCAAGAAGGAAAGAGACTGAAATTGGAGGTTTCCTGTACCTCTGAAAACAGTCTTCAAAGAGACATATTTGCCACAAAAAAAAAAAAAAAAAAAAAAAAAAAAAA
>RSEF01000002.1:107893518-107904337 GCA_003993805.1 Himantopus leucocephalus | reverse complement strand
TGATACAATTGCAATCATATAGAAAGCAGTAGGTGATAAAAACTTTGTGCTTCTGATATATCATATATTTTTTACAAACAGAAATTCGCATTGTATTTAAAAATCAGGACCAAATTATTTTGGGCACTTCTAGGACCTAATTCACACTGCACAACAGAGTTCACAGGCAGTCTGTAGGAAAATGCTTTCAAGCATGACGTTTAGCTGCTTCAATTAGAGGCAATCATTTTTCTTCTCTTGACCTTTAAACAATAAAGGTTTATTACAAGGAATAACTTAAGTTGTATTTAAAAAAAAATAATTAAACCAGAAAGTCAAATACCACCTGTCCTTTCCCTCTATTGAAGAAAGATCGTGAAGGTTTCTTATAAGAAAAGCATACAATAATTCAGCCTTTCAAGACAGTGTACCTGCCTTCTAAACAGTTTCCTCATTTTGCCTACCTTTCAACGTTTCCATCTGCGATATCTTGAACTTTAGTGGACAGGTCAGTATTGATTTTCTCCATTTGATCTTTATTCTCCAGGCCTATGCTGTTCCCATTGTACTTCTCTGTGATTATTTTGGTTGGGTGTGGAGGAGACTGCTCAGAACTTGGTGCTTGGTCCTCCTTAGAAAGCTCCTTCCACCGTTTCTGCAAGCAAGGAGAACATATTTCAAACATTCCCCTGACACTGAAAAGTCCTCTTTGCCCAATATGTCTTCCCACAGAAAAGACACAGAAGTAGATTAAAGGAACTGCTAGATCAAGAAAAGAGATAACAATTGCTAGATGAAGAAATAAGGTTAGATGAAGATGCATCTTCTCCAACAATGATCCCTTCTTATATTTCTCCAGGATGACGCAACTGTGAAGGCATGAGGCCACTGACTTTGGGGGTTGTATTGTCCACAGTAGCTCCATAATGAGAAAGCAACTTGTCTTGCATAGTCCTGCACTGTTCAGCACTTTCCATCTCCCTCTACCCTCTCTACAGGCCTACACTGNTTCCATCTCCCTCTACCTTCTCTACAGGCCTACACTGTGGTGTTACTTATCATGGCTCCAAAACACAGTACGACCAAGAACTGCCTAAAAAGAACTGGAGAAATTTGGAACCCCAAAGAAAAAAAANTGCTGCTGTGAAGGCATGAGGCCACTGACTTTGGGGTTTGTATTGTCCACAGCAGCTCCACAACGAGAAAGCAACTTGTCTTGCATAGTCCTGCACTGTTCAGCACTTTCCATCTCCCTCTACCTTCTCTACAGGCCTACACTGTGGTGTTACTTATCATGGCTCCAAAACACAGTACGACCAAGAACTGCCTAAAAAGAACTGGAGAAATTTGGAACCCCAAAGAAAAAAAGAAAAAAAACCAACAAAACCCCAAAACTATGCCAAAGTTACAGTCTACTATTTCACCTAGCAGGCCATGAGCCCAGAGATCTACTGCATCATGAACCAGATATTCACCTGGTTTTGAGAATTAATCTGAAATGAGATGGAAGAAAAAGAACCAAAAGAACAGAAGTAAAACTGTTTTGCTATCTCTGTGCTAAGGGGTAACTGTCCTAATGATGAATAGTCTGAAGGCTTTCTTGCAACGAAGTTTCATGCAGGAAAAGAAACTAGAAAGGTAACGGGGAGGAGAGGAATTGCCCCTGAAAGACAATGAGTTCTTTTCTCACACAAATTGGCCAGCCTGCAAAGATATAGAATACCGGGGATGGGGGTGGGGGAATCAGTTCCTTCTAAATGTCTATGGTAAGAAACATGAACTGAAAATTGACTCTTCACAAAACAAGTGTTAGATTCTCATCTGTTGAATGAATTCAAGACTGCTGGTCTAAACTAAGTATCAAACTCAAAGACTGAGGCCAAAAAACCCAGCTACTTATAAATTATCTGCTGACAGAATGAGCTTTAACAATAAACAGACTCCTCCATCACAGAGGAGGTTCCAGTAGAAATCTGAAAATCACACAGGGAGTCTTCACGCACAAGAGATTTCACTCTCAGAGTCTTTCTTTGTTTTGTCTTAAACGAAAAATAACCCAAAAAAGAAACAGCCAGTAACAAATGGAAATCCACTTAGCAGCTCCATCTTACTGTCACAGAAAAAAGCCTTTTGGAAGACATGGTTATGTCTATAACAGACTCGCTGGCAAAGATAAATACCGATTCCATCTGGAGTGATAAGCCACAGAGGAAGAACTGAAATCAGAGACAATTTTACTACTCTTGTGAAACAGAAGGAATTTCCCACCAAGAATTCTATTTTAAACATGTAATAACAACAGCTCATATGCTGGTAATTCTAAGTTTAAAATATCTATGACAAGACTACGTGAATGGCAGGACTGGTAAAATAAGGTACAACTTGGAGCAGGCAGACCAGGAGGATTGTGTTGCTAAATTACCTTTGCCATTTTATGATAGCACCTGCAACTTCCCCAAAAAAGAACAACAAAAATATGTCTCAGGCACTGAAGTACTACACTGCCTTTTGTGAAATTATGTCTGGAAGAAACAAAGAAGTGATGAAGTTTGATTTAAGAAATACAATTGTTCTTAAAATTATAACCAAAATGCCCGCATAGGGGAGCTAAGACTTAGGGCCTGTACTGCCTTTTGGAATGAGTGGACACAAGTGAAAGGCACGTTAAGAAGTGCAGTTGACAGAATCAGGCGAATGTCAGATACAGTTTTTGGATTCACAAGCTTCAGTACAAAATTATAATATTCTTGTTCTCTGTCTGCAAAACACACCCTCAGATCTAAGGAATGCAATCTTCTTTGTCCTTTCAAAGCCACAAATTTGTTTTCCAGAGACCACTCATTTCAACAGATTTTTCTGAAAGACTGATGGTAAGTTATTCTACTACGTTGTTGAAGCAATATTAACTTACCTGTATTACAAAGGAATTTTATACAAATGAAAACTTCAGTCTTGTTCCACCTCACCCATTTTATATACTGCAGTGCTGTAGTATAATTAGGAAGCAAGTAATTGCTTCAGCTACAGGACCATGCAGCAGCACACCAACCACACACCTCTGCAGGGCTTCACGGCAACCCAGGTGAGTGTACAATCCTTCCTTTCAGTCACAGGTGGAAATCCCATCAGTGCTGAATGAGGGGAAGAGACTCCTCACCCCCTGAAATAAGCATTTCAGTTGCAGCCCCTAGCTGTAAGCAAGTAAAGGCTCAAGTATACGTTGTGTTTGGACAGTTTACTGACTTGTGAAATCCATGGAGCTATCAGAGATGAACATTCAGGTAAAGTTACATTAGAGAAGCACTCAATGACTTCATGCCTTCCCCATCACTAGCAGAGAGAAGTAAACAGCTCTCACACTCTGGACAGTACAACTGTTCCATATGGGGGGGAAAAAAAAAAGTTATCTAGCTGACCTTGAGAGGAGAATTACTCCTGTTAAGTACTGCCAATTGATTTTCTGCACATGACCCTGAGGCCTAAAGAGAAAAGCACCAGGACAACTGCCTGCACTGCACAAAAGACTGGTTTAAGAAAGATCATCTGAACAATCATAAGAAAAAGAAAAGAAGAACAAATGAGAAGTGTGCCTTCTTAGGCACTCTTTTAGGATGAAGGAATAACACACTTGAACCTGACAAGCAGTATTCTGAGTTGACAATGCTCCCTTGTATCCAAACCCAAGAAATCCTGTGATCTAGATGGGTAAAATGTGGGAATCAAGAGCTGCTCACAATTTGGCGCATGGCTTTTTAAATAACAAAGCAGAAAAATTATTGGAGAGAATACCCTCATACCACCAGAAGTAGCTTCCAGAAAATAAAAAGGCTAAATTGCTGTTAGTGTTAGGATGAATCGTGCAGTCTTCTGCGCCTATGATGCAGGTGTCAGACTAGCAGCACACTACCTAGGTGTTGATTAGTAGCTGTGCAAAATTAGTTCTTTACTTACATAGCAAGTCAAGAAACATTTGTCAAAGAGAAGAATCTGACAACTTGCAGAACCACAGAAAAGAGGAAATGTATTCCAGCTTACCGGCTTCATTCATGATTTTAAGAAAGCAACAAAATAAAAAAAAGCCCTACCACATGAAAGCAGAATTAAGTCTGTTTCACAGCCTCTCCTCCCAGTCCTCCCTCCCATCTAGCCCCAGACATTTAAAAGAACTGTAGCTACTGTTACATCTGCAAGCCACGCTGATATAATAGTGAGATCTGGTAATCTGTTTGTCCCAAAACTCATTATATTTGGCTAGTTTCTACTAACCGTAACAAATTTTAAAGGCTATGGGAAAAAAGAAAATAAGAAAAGCAACTTCACTAATAAATGTGATCTGTAGCATCAGGCGACTTTATTGTTAGGAGAATATAGAGCTAAGATCAAGAAATCCTAAAAAGATCCTTGCCATGTTTTCAAAGTGATACTGGGCATTACTTCTGCTTTTCAGTATTGAAGAGATCAATTTAACCTTTTTTTTTTTAAAAAAAACACAATTTTAAAAAAAACCCCACATTTGTACAGACAAGTTATTTTTGCATTTTATCTGAGGGACAAATACATACGATTAAAAGTTTATCTCATACAAGGGGCTGACCAGGTACCCTCTAATACTTTCTAGGCATCTATTGAAAAAGGCAAATTAATTAAACCCCACAAAGTCACATGTTTTAAAATAGTTCAGAGCTCATTTTTAACTACTATTAGCAGTCTACTGTTTATGGTTAAATACACAGAGCTAAACATTTACCTGTATAGTTGAATCCCCCATTATAAATTTTGCTCCTTCTATTACAGCCATGTATGAAAACCTTAGTTGATCAGGAGTTTGAATAAGTCCCATTCGATATTTTCTCATATCCAGTAATACCTTCTTAATATCTACAGAAAATGGGTCTTTTTTTTCCATCTGTAAAGAAAGTTAGATCAAGAGTGTCACTGCTGTTCGTAAAGAGAGGCAACATATGAAAAATAATTACAAGTAAAAATTAGTCATAAAATTCAATCTAAAACTTCTAATTTCTTCATATTATGTTTCTATTAGTTATATACGAAATGAACATCTCAAATGATTTCTAAATTGTTCTTACAGGAAAAAAGCAAACCATCTAATGAAAGCTTATTATGAACAAATCAATGATCATGTATTAACCAAATAAATCAGTACCCTAATATTAAGTCTTAAAATTAAGAAATTTAGATAGGCTGGATTTTATTTAGGCCTGTATTTGTACTTTGAAATAGGATTATAAGAATCAGAACTGTTAAGCAATATTTCCTACTGCTCCTGAATGGAAGAGCAATTTGGAATGATTCAATGTGGCAGAAGTTTCCTTATTTAAAGTAGAATCAATCCCTAATCTAAGCAATGCACGCACTTGTCCCCACACTATATTCATGGGGTGTTTTTAACCACATCTCTGCACTTCTTGCAATGTTCATTTTACTTTGTATAATATTAAAGTATATTTGCATCAAAACATACACCTATGTTTTTCAAAATGCAGAAAAAAATAAAACCTGAAGAAAAAATTAAAAATAAATCGAGAAGACCTAACCAAACCGCGAGACGACTGTCTTATAATTTAACTGAAATCCTGTTTCATCTAAGCCTGTACTGTACTTCGCACTATTACCAAGCACAGTCAAAAAGAAAAAGCCTGTACCTGGACTTTAGAATCCAACAAAAATTCAAAGAGGTTTTAAATATTATTTAACATTTAAAGTTCACTCAAGTCATGAGCAATTATAGATGATACAGTTCACTGAGTAAGAAAAAAATCTACTCGTTCATGTGGTACTGCAACTGGCTACCAAGCCCCACCTCCCAGAGGGCTGCACAGCTAAGGAAATCCTGCACCATCCTCTGTTACACACTGCAGGAGATCCAGGGGCACGCCTGAGTTCTCATCATAGCTCAGATAACAATTGTCTGCAATGTCAAGAAAAGGGGCCTGTCAGACCTGAGAGATACTCCATGTTTAGAGAAAAACACTTATATATTCAGTTGTCTCAATATATATTCACAAGCCTAACTTTAAGCTCATATTAAAAAAAAACAATACAAAATCAACAAACCAACACAAAACCAACCTCAACCTTTTCTAAGCACATCTTATATAAAAGGAAAATAATGCTTACTATTTACTTTCCAGGAAGCTTTGAAAATGTGTAACGTACTTCAAGATGGATTTGTAAATGTATTTCAAGAGCTGTGATTTTAAACCATCAAAATATGTGAAGAAAAAAAAAAGTATGATGTCTTAATTACAGTTTTCACTGGCATGTCATTAACTTAAATGCTTTTAAAGCCTTCTGACCAAAAAGCCTGTATTGGGAAGGGAGGTAGCATGTCAGGAGAAGGAAAAGGTTGACAGAGAAAATGAGCAAACACTTACTAGAACAAGACAAGTGTCTACTAATGAAAACGTGCCAGAACGTCCTATCCCCGCACTGCAGTGAACTACTGCAGGTCCGTGTTCAGGACTTAGTGAACCAGACTCTCTGACTTTAAACAGGAAGTTCAGGAATGAAGCTGGAGATTCAGGAACTCCGAAGTCTGGCCATGTCGTATAATGAAAATGAAAGATCATCCTGGACTCACCACTCTAGAAGTAAAAACAAAATAAACAATACAACTAGAACGTATTCTACTTTTCTTTAGTTTGCACACGTTTCCCAATCTAAATAAATAGCTATTTTCTATTTTAAACCTCCCATTTAGAAAACAATCCAATAACTTGCTTCAAGTTGGATGACAACCAACAGTGCAACTTGAAGCTGTATTTCATCCAAGTTGGTAGTTTTCCCCTTTGCAATCATTACCATACACATTTTTTCTTCTTCTCAAACTTCCAATATTATATTTGGTTTGCTTTACTACTTGCTCACAAATATTCCTCTTTTTCTGTCATTAACACAGCTTAACGGCTGACAACAGTTATGAGACTGCTAGCAATAACAAGACTGAAAAAAATACCCATCAGCATTACAAACACTCTCGCTCAGAGCAGGTTTATATCTGTGTGTATATATATCTGTATATATCTGTGTGTGTATATATATATATATCTCTGTACAATATCAAGAGGCATTGGCATCTCCTTTATACTGACCACACTACTGAGAGGAGCAGGAAGCTTTATGGAAAAGACCTAGAAGAACCCACATAGCAGGATGTCTAGCAGGACTTCTGCTGGACATAGTCATTCTTTACAAGTAAGAAAGGATTTCAAAACCATGCAGGTTTTTTAGAACCATGCTCTCCTAACACAACCAACTAACCCCAAGTATTGAAATCACAGCAAGTATGTACATACATCTCTGAAAAGCTTTGATGACAAATTTGGATTGTATCTTTACGAATTCCCTTCAGACCTGCTGTTAAATGCTACTCCTTGCCTCCCTTCTTTTCTTGCTACAGTGATTTTGAGACAACTTGATCACTGATTTAGCTCAGGAATTTTAGAAATGTTCAGTTATTTTTATCCTCCCTCCATTTTATCTTATTTTCCACATAGATCGAAACCTACATCAACCTCCACAAAGCTGGAACACAAGAAGATTTAAAATATCAATGTTTTCCAGAAAAGCTATTTTTCTTTTTCAGCAACAGTAAAATATAGCTATGAAATTTAAATAAATTCTATTGTTCATCTCCTGCTCAATTTGTTTCAATTTCTTATGAGGGACAGCTTACGAAACTCCTTTGTGAAACTAAAATAATCCAGTTCATGATTACCACACTAACAAAAATACTCTCCCATTTTTTCTTTTGCCTTCAATGCCTGATACCACAAGACTGCCAATACTTTCACAGAAAACAGTGGATATTAACATGACTCAAGTCACTCTCAAGTGCACAGTTATCTTATTTTGTCTTTTGGCTAAGAGCTCAACAAGGACAACAGAATCTGATCCATTATACTGGGAAAAGATGTAAGATTTCAAAGGGGGAAAAAAACCTACCAAGGCCTAAATTGTGTAAATACACTGAGATTTCCCTTTTTTATTTGTCTGAAGCAAAGCATTAAATAAAAAAAAGTTTGTATTTTCAAACGAGATCTTCTTACTGGTCTTCTGTACCTAGTTTTTCAACTAGTGAGTTAACTCACTAATCAACTGAAATTACTTATTTGTTTAGAAATCATGAAGGAGATAATATTTTTTTTAATAAGAAATCTGGAAATTATAGAAGATAACACTCTTAAGCAAATTCCTCTATTTCTCAGAAAAATAACTTACCAATTTGCAAACAAATTTAAGAGGAAAACTGGAGAGATGAGATAAATGCACATACTAGGTAAAGCAAAGGTTAAAGTTGTTTTTCTTGTGAATCTAGATGATCCTTTGAAGTGGTAATTGATACTCTCCCCCTCTCCCTCAAGACTCTTAAGTAACATTCCAGATGAAAGCCTCCCTTATACCTCCAGAAGGCAAAAACACCCTTATCTATAGAAAACAAAGATGATCTGTTTTTTTGATTTTTTGGGGGGGTGGTGTGGTGGTGTGTTGTTGTTTTTTGTTTGTTTGGGGTTTTTTTCCAAGGTGGTTTTTTTTTTTTAGATCACATACGATAACAAGCCCTAGCATCCTCCTCATATAAAAAAACAGTAGCGCTTCAAGCACACGGCCAAGTGTCACCCTGCTCATATACTAATCTGAAAATAGGTATTTCTAAAGGAGAGATTGAACAATGCTATTGTACAACTCATCCAGCTCTAACCCACAGAATTACTTTTTTCTTCCCCCCCCCCACCTGTATGAAGGCTTTATCCATCCCACAATTTTCCATCACTTCAGCTCATTTTAAAAATACTTAATCTCTTCATCTTTCCTCATGAGTCCCATTTCAGTGCACCGGAACTGCCTGGCCTTCTTTGAACATGTGGTTTCTAATCATACAGCCAAATCCCTTTGGAATATTTCAAACCTCCCACATTTTCTCTCTTAAACAGAATGGCTCTTTTAATTGGTGCTTGGCAGTCAAGCTCTACAGCTGAAATACTATCTTTGTGTGAATATCTGTACCACCCTTTCTTAAAGAACTCCCCCTGTCACTGAGTCATACACCACAGCTATCACTTACGTGAAGTGATGCAGGACTGTAATGAGGAAAGGTTTGGCTTGCTAAAGATTCACAACTGTTGATGGACAGAGATTCAATTTTAAAGAACAGCTAGTTTTATTTAAAGTGTTATCAGGAAACTAGATATTCTTTTAAAGAAAAAAAGCTGGACTTCAAGACTCAGGCAGTAATATAAAATTTTGTCTATGTTATACACACGGAACACATTTCTGTATGATAACAGAAAACCGGCTTCTTCTATAGGAACCACAACATATTCTTCCAAGATTTATTCCCTAAGACTAGGTACCAAAAAAACTAAAAATCCTTGAATAATCATGGGACAACATTTAAACAAACAACTTTTCAAGAAAATAAGTCAAACCATTCTAGTGAAAGCTTCACGAACTACTGGGATAAGCTTTCAGTAAATAACCAACATAGCTAAAACTGATAAACTCAGAAAGTTACTACCACACTGCACAGTCCTCCACTGACTGCTGGCAACACTAACAGCATAATCAAAGGATGATCAAACCACAAGCCATGCTCCAGGTTACAAGCAGACATCCACAAGAGGACTTGACCAGAAAAATAATACAATGCCATTAGATTAATTTTCATCAAAACAGGCCTTGTCATAACCTTTTAACAGAGAATATCCAATCACTCAAGACAAAAAGGTAGAAAAATCTTAAAACAACTTCAGGTTGTTCAGTCACTTGAGAGTATGAACATGAATAAAATACTATCAAAATGCTCAAAGGAAGTTGATACCTTCAGTATCAAGTAAAACACGTCAAGACAGAAAAATGCTGGTCTGTCAAATTTCACACACCCCTTCATTTCATCATTTAAGGGCTACTGAAATGGTCTAACATATGAAGGTGTAAAATACACCTACAACCCCATAGTGGTCCTGTATTTAATGATCACGCCTTAAGTGCATTAACAACTAATTTGATTGCATAAAAATGAGAAGGCATGCTGTAGGGGCAATATTCTAAGCACTGAAATTCAAAATCTTAAATCAACTTTTACCACAACCTCTTCTATTTGTTCATTCTAATGCTTGGCAAAATGGTTTTCAAAATGTACATAAAAATGGCAATGAGGATAATGGGGACAAATAATCCTCACATATTTTTTTAATAACTAGCGCATATCCTGTAAGTCAATATGGTAATAGCTATGCCCACTGAATATGCAAACACTTAACATTCAAGTGAGTCCGGGTTCTCCTTTCCTGTTAGACACCAATACCTTTCCTAACACCTCAGTCTTATTTTTGTGGTCATGGAGACCAAAATTAAGCCCTGTTACAGTTTGACAAAGTGATATGAGGACATCCAGAAGTTTAAAAGCACATGTATGCCATGTTTTGGAAATCCCTTCAAAACACTGAAGAATTACATACATATACACATCCATGTACAAAGATACCACTAGATCCCAGAACATCGCCAGCTATTACATTGCTTGCCTCCACAAACAAAAGATCTTCTCAGTACATTTAAAATTTTGGACACTGTAAACTAGCAGCAAAGCAAATCTTATCTTCTTGAACTACACTGACTCTTCCTGGTTCATCCACAGGATCAGACAGTGAGGGCCACTAAGCAGTCTTGCATCACCTTAATCTGACAGCAATGGCCAACACTGAGGCTTGGTACTACACTGAGAATCCATCTGCTGATGTGTTTTTTCCAAATATTTGCTATTTGCAGAGGACTCAAGTCACGGAATCACGGAATTTTCAGAGTTGGAAGGGACCTC
>RSEF01000002.1:107856615-107871825 GCA_003993805.1 Himantopus leucocephalus | reverse complement strand
CCACTAAGCAGGTCACCTTATCATAGAAGGAGATCAGGTTTGTATAGAAGGAGATCAGGTTTGTATAACTCCTTTGTGTAATGCTTCTTAAATATCTACACAAAAATATATATTTTTAGGGAAATTAATTTATCTGTGGAGCACGGTTGCGCTCTTGATTGGGACCAGTGTAATTTTTCAATTTTCTATTTCTCCCTATGAAAGGTACATACCTTGTTCAGTTGTATGCAAAAGTACACATCTACATTTCAGAAAGGCTCAATTGTCACACCAAATTCATTCATCTACATTTCTAAGGATACCACAAATTGTAGTGACCCATTTTTTAAAACTCAGTGAATATTGCTAGATCCTACTCTGTTGAGACAGAAATGTCACATTGCACAAAGAAAGAGGTTTTTAGGAGTATGCAATCAGTGTTTGTACTCAGGTGAAACATGACCAAGTCAGGTTCTTTCCCCCTCCCACTGGCATATGTGTGCTTTTATTCTAATTAGAATTTGCTTATGCACACACATCTATTTACATTATCAGGATACACTGTGATTTCTATATATTTACATAATTAATAGAATTTTCCATCTTAAATAAACAAACAAGCAAACAAACCCCAACCCACTGATTTGGAAATACCACCAAAGCCTGTCAGTCAGTGCCATGCACATTAGCAACTGGGAATCAATATCTACATCAACATGTTTGTGTGCCAACTCACTTGGACTCTGATTCCCTGGTATCACAAATCAGTTGCTGTTTCATTGATCACAGTAGGCAAAAATGTAATTTTTTCCGATTAACATAATTCACAGAATTTCCCTGAGAATGCTTACAGTTATTGGGATACTCTGGATGGAAGCTCTACCAGGTGACCAGGCAATGAGAAAGGCTCAATCGTCACACCAAATTCATTTTTACCACCACTAAGCTGGGTCCCACTTGCACAAAACTGCTGTGTTAGTGAATCTACATCAACCCCCATAAATGTGTTAGTTAATGAACTTGTTAACAATCTTTGAAGTTTTAATTCTAAATTTAATAGCTACTACAAATTTTAATGTCATCTTGGTTTTTTTTTTGATTTAGAATGAGTGTTATGCATCCAGATAACATTTTCTTTACCTTATGCAATAATTATTAAAACATAGACTTGTAGAATCATAGAATGGTTTGAACTGGAAGTGACCTTAAAGATCATCTCGTTCCAACCCCCCTGACATGGGCAGGGACAATTTCCATGAGACCAGGTTGCTCAAAGCCCCATCCAACCTGGCCTTGAATACTTCCAGGGATGGGGCAAACAATAACATTGTAACGAAACCTAGACAAAGGAATGAATCATCTCAAGTTGCATGTTTATTCGAATTCAGAAAATGGTTAGATCACAACTGAGGTCCTTATGCTAAAACTATTCCAAATACCATAGATACCAAATATTCCAAATGCCATAGATTCCAAATTTGTTCTACTTTAGCTTTTAACCAGTAATCTGACACATAAATGTTTTTGAATAGGTAGTGACATTTGTCCACTATGTGTTCATCAAATACTCTACTGAGGTAAAAACATCATAGCAATCCATAGGAACTGACGTTACTCCTACTGGGGATCACTGATCAAACCTAATGCTATTGCAGTCAATGAAATCATAAAGCACTTCTAAATTAATGACCTTTTTGCCCACAGTCTTAGGAGGCGGTGGCAAAATCTCCCTGCCTAGACTGGTAACCTTCATGTAATCTCAAACCTAATGTAATTCAGGGCCATTTTATGCTCATTAAAGGTGAAAGTATTGCAAAGAAGAATGATGTAATAATAAACTCCATTTATATCACTCTCATACTCCTCTAATTGCTTCACCGCAGTACTCCCACCTTCTTCTGTACTGACAATGCTATAAACCTGATGTTCTACGAAAGCTGATATCAAAGCAGTATTTTTCCCTATATAAATATTGATAAATTATATCAATATATCCATGTAAAGATGTTATATTGTGGTGGCTTGACCTTGGCTGGCTGACAGATGCCCACCCAGCTGCTCTCTTGCTCTTTCTCCTCAGCAGGATGGGAGAAAATAAGATGAAAAAGCTCATCGGTTGTGATAAAAACTAAAGACATGGAGATCACTTACCAATTACAGTCACAGGCAAAACAGACGTGACTTGGGGAAAATTAATTTAATTGATTGCCAACTAAAATAAGTTTGGATAATGAGACACAAAGCCAAATTAAAAAAAACCCCTTCCACCACACACATACTTCCCAGGCTCAACTTCACTCCTTCATTCCCAACTCCTCTACCTCCCCCACTCCCTAAGAGGTGCAGGGGGGATGGGGAATGGGGGGTTGTGGTCGGTCCATAAGAGCTCCTCTCTGCTGCTCCCTCCTCCTTACACTTTAGTAATTTTAGAAAGGATTAAGAGTTATACATGTTTACCAATAAGTACACTTAGAAACTGCATGGGAAACAATTCCTAACACAAGCCCATGGGTGATTAGCTGACACCGGTAAGTGTGAGGTACACCACCTATTAAAATACAATGCTGTCTTCAGGGCAATGCTGGTTCCCATGGCTATGTATTTCTTCTGAACAAGACGTACTTGAATTTTATAGCACAACTGAAACAAAAAAAAAGGGATTACTAACAACAAAACCCAAAGATACCTTCAATATTTAGAGCATAGAAAATTATTCTGGTGCGTTTCAGGAACAGGAAAAGAACAGACACTAAATTGGTAAATGTGTGATTAGGATAAGAAAGCAGGATCTCTTATTAAGTTTCTGAAAATGCTGTTGTAAGAGCTGCTGGTTTGCTCCTTATTTTTCTGTTAAATTAGTCTTTGTAAAATAACAATACTATTGCCATGAAATATCTGGGGAGATTAAAAAAGGGCACTCTGCTGCTATCTATTTCTTCTCACTGAAAGAATCTTGGATGCTTCCTCCAGCTGTGAAAGCTGAACTGCCTTTTGCTCATCTCTTTGAAAGGACATTTCTGTAAATGCTATGTACTTAACTACCACTCCACTTCAAAGGAAAAGTCCCCACTTATATTGCTGTACAGCTCCTCTAAGACATTTCATCACATTTATAGTGAATAAATCAGTTCCAGCATGAAGGAGAAGGCGGCTTTAGAAAGCTTTACTTCTCAGTGTACAGCACTGCCATGACAGCCCATTCCAGTATGTACCGATTTTCCCAAAACATAGCAGATAAGGCAGTCTCAGTCCTGGTAGCACCATACTGCCCTGCATTTTTCTTTCTCTTTTTGACCTTAATGTTGCTTGGACGAGCATGCCAACCCTGATGGGGGTTACAATAACAATCATACTTAGCACTGAAAATTGTTTTAGTTTTCACTCACTGGATGATCAAGGAGGCACAATGAACAAGGAGGTGTCCAGGGGGTTCTCTGTCATCATGGCAAAGAGGGAACTAGCACATATTTATTTTTCACTTGCATGACATGTACCAGGAGAAGCGACAGCAAGGACACTGATATATATATATATATGCTCATTTTTTCCAGTCACACTTCAAACTACACAAAAATCAGGAAATTTTATTCCAACACTGCCAAAAAGAAAACAAACAAAAAAACAAGCAATGAAAATCAAAACAGAGCAAGCCAACAAAAAAAAAATTACAGAAATCCACCTGGAAAAATAAACAAAAATATATGTGTTGACATCAAACCTACCTGATGGTTTAGTGAAAACAGAGAAAACAGAAAATGCCAATTTTGGTATGCGGTGTTTTTAATTTGCACTAAAATTACAGTTGTGATGTAGCAAGGTGTGAAGGTTGTGCCTGCACGCATACCCCTCGCACATCGCCCTGGATCACGCAGCAGTCCTTCAGCTAATCTCTGCACAGATGAAACAAGGGACTCGTGTGAAACAAGGGACTGATTTACAGCAAATAGATTGGACACCTGGCAGATTCACAAGCATGTGATTGACTCAAGTCCACAACAGCTCTGCAACAAAGCGACTGAATAATGGGTATGGGAACTCTTTGTGAGGGATCTGAGGCAGTTTTGGGGAATTGCCTCAGGCAGATTCTCCTGTTCTTAGACCAGCTGAGAGGCACTGTTTACATACCAGAATATGTTGATTAACTCCCTGGAGTGAGAGGGAAACCAGGAAAGCTAGGAGACACCATGCAGTTCCTGTAGACTGAAGAACTGGCAAAACTCTATGCGCATAATATTAAATTGGTATTATAATCTGTTCCCACACATAAGAGAACAACAGCTTTGTGAGTCTGAGCTAATCCAGCTGAAAATATCGTTGTAAGGATGTTAGAGGTGTAGATTCCCATTGCCCCTTGGACAACACCTGGAAACCACGTTCAAGGGATTAGATTCCCCATGTGAAGTTTACCCCTATGCCAACAATCCAAATAAATTAGTTGTGTGGGTTTTTCTAGTCAACACTTTGTCCATGAGCAACTGTGCAACCAGTCCCAGAACAGAAGCCATACTCATAGTTAAGGAATGGGCCAGGAAACACAATCTGCACTAGCCAATTTGCACAATGATATTACACCTCCTTGGATCTTAAAGCTCTAGGGACATTATCATACCACCTTCTGTATAATCCTCTCTATTACGTGGTCAAGCATTGTTTTTTTCTTGCCTCCACAAAAATCTCCAGCTGAGGGGCATAATTTAAATACTTAAAAATTGAATATGCTTAAATCTTTGCAGATTGAGTGCCTGAAATGCCTTTAGTGTTATGCAACCATTTTTGATAGAATTTCACCTTGTACAAATGAGACAAAGGAATCTAAAAGGATCTCTCACATACGTTTTAAGAGAAGTCTATGCATTATTTTAATGTAGAAATTAATAAGCTGGAGTCTTAGACAAAATTTGCATGATTTTTTTTTAAACTCCTAATATTTATATGCTCTGAAGATTAACATCACTATAACATAGACTATTTTAATGACCACTCAATCAAGAGAGGTCACTGACTTTTAAGTCAACCTTGGGAATGAAGAACAGAATATCATAGTCCTTGTTTTACATCTGCCTAGAAAATTAATGATGCATTAAAACTTAATGGCTGTAGAGTCCATCACGCCTCATAAACGGTCCATCTCAATGTGTCAGTGTGTACATTAAAATGATGTGTCTCAGAGTAAATGAGAGAGTGATCAAAAATTAACCCAACCTCAATGTAATTACTGTGAGGTGATGATTGGACTAACCACTTAAACTTCTGACAGTGATTGAAATGTTGTTATGATTCCCCACTGCAGACCTCTATTCATGAATGAGTTCCATATGGAGGACAAAAGTCACCCCACAAAGCTCCACTGACATCAACAAAACATGAATCAGACCCCACTGGGATTTTATAAACCATCATTATAATGTCAATTAAAAGAGTAAGTGTCATGAAGTGGCAAATATATTTTATCTTCTGTAATTTTTATTCTATATGTGACAAGTATTTACAATACTTCCGCTTTTGAGGTAAACAAGCAAATAAAAGGGTTGATTATCATTAAGTTGGTTTTTTTGGAATGCAAAGTCTATGCTCATGTGCATACACAGAGTGAATACATCATCTGCTGCCTGAGGCAAGACTTTCTTTCATTGTAGTTAGTATAAAGGCATGCTCATCTCTGACTCTCCCTTATGGCCAATGTGGAGCTCACTCATTGTAGCTTCAACCATAAAATAGACTAACCTTAAAAGGCTCTAACAAACAAAACTGATAGATAAACAAAGATTTCCTCTCAAGTGGTAGGAAGCCCGAATTAATGAGAAAATTTTTACTGTAGACTGTCCAAGATACTTGTATGGAGGAAGCTGTTGAACATAACACTAGATTTGTTCCTGGGAACCACCAAAAAGCTACCCAGAAGGATTAAAGCCCACACATCCTCAGAAGACTGCAGGATGTCAGCCTACACTGACACTGAGAAAATTTTTACAGTTCCCTAGGCTGTTCAGGCATTCAGCTTTTTACAAGTAGAGTCTTCAACATTCTTAAGTGTCCTTCCAGGAAACAGGATGAGCATTTGGGATATTCTGGATCCTTGGGACCTAGAATTTTCTATGGATGTCTTCATTATGGAATGGCAAGAGCAAAACTTTTCAAAGAGAACTCATTAAATCCAAATAGTTTAATAATGGACAGCAACACACCAGATGCAAAGGAGTAAGCTAGGATCATAGTCTCAGATTTCATAGACCATGAAACAGATTGTGGTATCAATCCTACCCTCAGCAATCAATAGTAGAACCAATACTCTCTCATGTTTCACAGCCTGGGATAATGGGATGGAGTGCACTTCAGCAAGCTTATGGACAGCACCAAGTTTGGGGGAGGTCAACAGGCTGGAGAGCTGCTATTCAGAGGGATCTGAATATACTGGAATCTGGAGAAATGTCTATCACAAACACCATCAAGTCCAACAAAAGCGAATGCAAAACCTTAAATCTGGGAAAAAATAACTCCATGCAGTAGAGGCTGGGGCTGACTGTCTTGGAAGCAGCTCTGTAGGAAAAGATATGGGAATGATTCTGGAAAATAGGATAAACCTGAGTTAGCTATGTGCCCTCACAGCATAAATGGCCAACCACACCTGAAGGCGTATTAGTAAAAGTGTAGTCAGGAGGTCAGATAAAATGATCTGACACTTGTGAGACCACATCTGGAATACTGTGTGGTCTTTGGGACTTCCCATTACAAGAAAGTTATTGACATACTGGAGTAAGTCCAGAGGAGGCCTCCAAGATGGTCAGGGGGCTGGAGCACAGGCCATGCATGAATAGGCTGAGACAGCTGAGCCAGTCCAGCCTGGAGAAGAGAAGGCTTAGGGGAGACTTTTTCTTGTCTACAGAAGACACAGGCAAATGGAACCAGACTCCTCTCAGAGGTGCACAGCATTAGGATGAGAGGCAACAGGTATAGGTTGGAAGATGGGCAATTCTGATCAGATATAAGGGAAAAAATAAATGTAACATAAGGGTGATCAAATAGTGAAAGATGTCCAGTTTGAAGTCTCCATCCTTGGGTGTGTTCAGGACTCGAGTCCCTGATCAACCTGATCTAATTTGATTTTCTTTGAGCAGCAAGTTGGAGGGATGACCCTGGAATGTTCTTGTAACCTGAACTTTTTTATGAATCTCATTTGAGGAACACTGAACAGAGAATATGATCTGCTTTTGCAGATTTTGGAAGAGTGGTTTTGTTAATTGACAAATTCACACTCAAATAGATTCTTGTTCAGTTTGACTGACTTCCTAAGGAATGCCCTCTATTATTCATTCTGTCTTGTGTAAGTGCTTGGTTCAGTACTAGTATGGTCCACAGGAAGGCATAAGTTAAAGCCAAGTTTTCTTCCCTGTGGTCTAGGAGGCAATTTATGTTCATTGACTGCTTCCAAAAGACAACTACATTGAGCATGTTGGAAGCAAAGCTCTAGTGCATTTGGCTGCCTGACAGTTGAGGCTGTCAGGCTGACTCCAAATGCTGATCAAGCTCAGGTACAAATCACTATTCCATAGTAAAAAAGGAAAATCAATGTCAGGTCTTCATGTCCAAAGCCACGCTGTTTCCCTGAGGAAGGGAACATTTGAAACTACTCCCCAACTCTTTCCTGGGGGTCAATTTGGCAACCTTCCCTTTCTTCCTCTAGTGACACCTTTTAAAACAGAATATATACAGTACACATGAATTAGAAACAGTTGTTCTATCATGTCCATTTTCTCTCTTTTTCTTAACTATAGTGAAGCTACTGGGGACACTCCTGTAAAAAGAATTTTTCAAAAATAATAACTAGGTCAAAATATCACACATATATGTCATCAAATCAATGGATTATTGATACTAAAGAACACTGGGAATTCTGTGAGAGTATGTTATAGACCTGACAATGTGAAAATCCAATACATTTTTCAGAAATAATTTTGATAGAATTTAAGAGCTATGAGCACAGAAAAAACATACAAGTGATGAAGGATTATGGCTCTGAAGTAGGCTATAATTTTGGAGAATGTCATAGAAAAATAATGCTGCATAAAAACTTGCATTTTTTTAAGCGGAACATCTTTGGATGCTGCAGTTATGAATCTCAGTGCTTCTGAGCAGTTGTGACTTCAGCAGCATTTAATGAAAGATACTAATTTTTAACAGCTTTGTAACAGAAGAAGCAATAAAGCATCAACTGCACTTTCTTCTTAGAGGTGGTCTACTGTATATGCAAAAAATTAAACTATGGTTGAGAACCCAGCTTTCTTGATTATATTCTGCAGAAAGTGTTTATTTTGTGATATTCCTACACAAATCCAACTGAATGAATCAAATCCTTAACAATGTAAAAGAGAAAATAATATTTAGACCTTTTACTTTAGGATTTTAAACATAGGGAAAAAAGATTTTCATAAAACCCCTAAATATTCTGGAAAATTTTGTGGTTTTTTTTTAAACTTGGCATCAAACTCTTAACAGTTACATAGTCAGTCTCAGAGTATCATTATGATTCTTACTGAAAGCAGATGTAGATCTTAAAAAAAATATTACTTATATAAAACTGGTATGTAGCTTTGATGTGAGGTCATTATATAGTTTACAGATTTAAAAAACTGTTTATATTTCCTATTGAAATATGAAAACTGTGGAAACTTAAAATCACAAAATCATAGAATCATTTAGCTTGGAAAAGACCCTGAAGATCATCAAGTCCAACTGTAAACCTAACACTGCCAAGTCCACCACTAAACCATGGCCCTAAGTGTCACATCTACACGTCTTTTAAATACCTCCAATAAGGTCTCCCCTGAGCCTCCTTTTCTCCAGACTAAACAACCCCAGTTTCTTCAGCTGCTGCTCGTAAGACTTGTGCTCTAGATCCTTCACCAGCTCTTTTGCTCTTCTTTGGACACACTTACTACATAGAGAAGGGTGTGTATGTCAGTGTATCCAGGCATCTGAGAAATTACAGTTTGAAAACGAACTTCTTGTATTACAGAATTGTTACCTCATATCACATAGGCAAAGAATACTGAAACAAATTTTTACATAAAATTGAAAACTAAACTTCATGGACAGAGAACTTTCCTGAACATAGAAATGCGAAAGTATAAACTCAACAGATTCATTAACAAAATATAAGTTAACTAAAACAAAGAAAAACATTCACCGAAATACCTCAGAAAAAAAAAATGATCATATTACTAGGAAAAATCTTTATGTACTTGATTGTTAGTATGTTTCAGCCGAAGTCTCCAAAAAAAAAAATCCATAACCAAACCCAGGAACTTGTTCAGAGCAGCATATCAGACCAAAAACCCCCAAAACCAAGGAAGAAAACCCCAAACAACCAAGGAAGAAAAAGAGGCCTCCAAAGTGGAAAACCACATACATTAAGACACATACATAATTCCCCCCGATCCCCAAATTTAAAACACGCAAATAAAACCCAGCAACAGAACCTGTGTCAGTAACATGACAGAAGTTACTAAAAATTTCTTTCAGATTTTTTTAATGAACTTTTTTGAATGAGCAAAGAAGGAAAAATACTTTGAAATAAGGCATAGTTGAGTGTGTCTTGTCTTTCATAGCAGCAAAAAACCTTTCCCCAAAGACTTGCAAAAACACCTCCTGACCTCTTCAAATATATTTCAGACTAGCAGTCCCAGTCTATGGCTCTAAAATCTTGTTGATCGAGGGAATAGGAAAGCAATAATGGACAACAAGTGAGGTCATGTTACTTAGTGTTGTTGCCCATGGGCACTACTGACTGGAACAATAAGAAAGTATCAATGATGTAATTTAATTCATTAGAGAACTTTTATGGTTGATCATTGACCCCTTGCTTCTGCTTAAAAAGATCCTTATTGACCCTGCTAGAAAACACTTGCAGTGATTTTGACTGAAGAGAAACGTGGGATTTGTGTTTCCAGAGAGTTTACATCCCTCCATGTGTCACAAAAGATGGAGTGAGCAAGAGAACTGATTCACTACACTCCACATTGCTCAGTCCTTTCATATAACTTAGGCATAAATTCCATTATAGCTAAATGTAAATCAATTGCACTTTTCATATGATAACTGCAAGCCAATGGTTTTGTGGGATGAAAATCCAAAGTTTAGTACTAGTTTCTTCTTACCAAAGATATCATTCAAAAGCAACATAAGTCATAGAATCATAGAATGGTTTGGGTTGGAAGTGACCTTAAAGATCATCTAGTTCCAACCCCCCTGACATGGGCAGGGACACCTTCCACTAAACCAGGTTGCTCAAGTCCCATCCAACCTGGCCATGACCACTTCCCAGGATGGGGCATCCACAGCTTCCCTGGGAAACATGTTCTAGTGCCTCACCACCCTCATAGTGAAAATTTTCTTCCTAATATCTATTCTAAATGTCCTCTCTTCCAGTTTGAAGCCATTACCTCTTGTCCTATCACTTGCCCTTGTAAAATGTCCCTTGTAAAAAGTCCCAATGACACCAAGCTGTGTGGAGTGGCTGACACACTAGAGGGAAGGGATGCCATCCAGAGGGACCTGGACAGGCTTGAGAGGTGGGCCTGTGCAAACCTCATGACGTTCAACAAGGCCAAGGGCAAGGTCCTGCATGTGGGCTGGGACAATCCCAAGTACAAATAGAGGCTGGGCAGAGAATGGATTGAGAGCAGCCTTGAGGAAAAGGACCTGGGGGTGTTGGTTGATGAGAAGCTCAACATGAGCTGGCAATGTACACTCGCAGCCCAGAAGGCCAACCACATCTTGGGCTGCATCAAAAGAAGTGTGGCCAGCAGGTCTAGGGAGGTGATTCTGCCCCTCTACTCTGCTCTTGTGAGACCCCACCTGGAATATTGCAGCCAGCTTTGGAGCTGTCCACATAAGAAGGACATGATCCTACAATAATAGTATGAAAAAAACCCAATACATTCTGCTAACAGTGGTGGCTAGAGAATCCTAATTTATTATTTAAGCCAGAAGTTTCAGAGATTGAATTCTAGAGTTAGACCTTAAGGTATAACTTCTTTTCCCCCCATATATATGTTCCGCTGCAAATCATGGAGGAGTCTTGCTACTGAAATAAACTGAAAAGGAGTTATTCATTAGTCTGAGTAAGACATATACAAAGATTTTTACTGATAGCAGTTTGACATCTGAACACAGAGGTCATTCACAGGCTAGTTGTCTATGTGATGCACAGATATACCTGTCTCTTCATACGGTAATGCTCTGTAGGTCTCAGAACCAGGGCATCACCTTCTTTTGTCTCTATTTAGTTTTAGTAACTGACCGTGCTCAACTATAATTTTTATTTCATGGTGCAAGCTTTTAAGAACAATGTGGCATTACCCACTAAGTGCCACTGTTTTTTTTCTTTACCTTTGAAAAAAAAGTGCTTGTGACCACTAAATGAGATGCTAAAAGTTGCTAAAAGTAAAAACTAATCAGAATTTAGTGCTCTCTTTGCAAAATTAAATTTACTTCTAAAGTAAAGGAATCTCGTGTAACAAAAAAGGGCCTCTAGAGCTTAATTGTTGAAAATTTGTTTCAGTTCATATTGAATTATTGACCTTCTCGTATAAGTACTGCTAGTTCAGGCAATTTCTGTACCAGCAAGAAAGTTCAGCATTTTGAAAGAAACAGATTGAAAATAGATTGACTGCAGAATTTTGCACATTTGTGATTTCCAGGTATAAGCATACTCTTTATGTGAAAAAGCACATAAATCATTGCCTAGCAACAGTTGCAGCTGTGCCTGCAGTGTCCCAGAAACTTAAAACCAGTGTAAATGTGGGCTGCTGCCCAAATGGGTGGTTTCTTTCTGACACTTGTACTCTGGTTCATTAGCTTTCAGATAGACCAGCTTCCTCATATAGCTTCCCGCATGAGTGGCAGTGCTGGCACGATGGATAGGAACCATGCATGTGATCAGGGCTGAGAGGAAGAGAACTACCTTACCTATTGAGAAAAACCCACACACTGTTCACTTTAAATAAATCATTAAATCAAAGTGTAAATCCTATGTTATTATTATATATTCAAATGTATATTATGAATAATTTACTGTGACCAGTTAAATTCTTCTGTATCTTTTCTTCAAAAAAAGTTACTTCAATGAGAAAAACAGCTTGCCAGTTCCTATATTAAGTTGTCCATGATTCTTTTAAAATGTATTAAGAAAAGGCTAGGTTCCCTCGACTTTTGCCAGGGTCTTTAAACATCAAACCAGGTTCCTTGTAAAACACGTAATGTTCATTAATATTTATTTTCTTTCTTGTAAGTATCATTGCAGCCAATTTTTCTAGTAAGTTTTGTCTTGTGTTTTCCTTACAGTTCTGCTTTACATCACTGCTAAATTCTTATACAAACCCACATGGGATTTAAATCTAAATGGATATGTTTGTTACGTAGCTTTCAAAATAATATGATTGCCTGCAAAATTAAATATTTAAAAGATACGTTATGCATTTTTACTTGCAAATCTCCAGTGGATCATGGTTATATGTTATCTTCTACCTGAAAAGCACTATTCAAAATTCCAAAAGAAATACCATCCTAATTTTGCATATTTAGGAAGTTTTAAGAAGTCTCTACTTGCAAGTCTCAATCAAGCTGCCAACTTTGAATATATTTTTCTAAATTACTAAGCATATGCTCAAGGTTATAGGAAGTGTGTATATTTATGTACCCTAACGCTAGATCAGTGTCAGATGCTCTATGTAATTGTATATAATTTTCCTATAAATATCTGTCAGTTTTAGTGGTATGTTTAACTTTGGCGTTTTTTTGTTAACAGGCTTGTTATTCTGACCCTGTAAATTTGATTGATTTAAATAATTACTGCATTATATTCAGCCTTTAGCCTCCTCACTGTACCAAACCACCAACAAAATTTTTGTGAAAATAGATTTTCAATGAATGACCATATACTGTCAAATATCATGCATAAGTAATATCTCAAAACAGTTTATATTTTTCTATATTCTGTTGTGCCATATTACTCTTTCATTACTTCAGTCCCAGAAGTAGAAGAAAATAATCCTCTGCCACTTGAAAAGATGGCCCTTGTAAGTTATCCCAAGCCTTCTTTATGGTGTTATAATATTTAATTGGATAGAATGTTCAAACTGAGACAGGAAGCAAAGAAAAAAACAAGGTTATGATAAACAGAGCAATGATCAGAACAAAAAATTGACACTAATTGAACAAAGTTTATACCAGAAATTAAAAGTTTATAACTTTTAGAGGAGTGAATTTTTGAAATGGTTTCTCTATAAGACAGCTTGCTAAATTCATGGAATTTTATGTTATGGTTACGTGCACAGTAAGCCATTTTCATAATAAACCAGTGATACTGATGCAAATAATAAATAGTAATAACAAGTATGATATTTGTAATATATTATGATTGAGATATTAGCATATATAGTATATAGTATATTCTTGTGCCCCATTAATTTTGTGGAGAGAACTGTTCAAGATGGATGTGTAACTAGATTGTGCTAACTAAAATTAGCTTTGCTATTACTAAGATACATCTTGAAGAATGTTTTTAAAAAATAGAATTGTTGCAGGGCACACCAAGAGTACAAGCACAACATGATAGGAGAGACCTTGAAAGTACAGGTACAGGAGGACACTAGAGCCTCAATTGTATGAACACAAATTACAGATCATAATTTTCTGGTCCTTACAGTAATGCAAATGTGACAGCCTGATAGAACCAGCTTTAGTGCATAACCTCACAGTGTATAGAGGCATGTTTACAATCTCTTGTAGGTGCCAAGATCAGTAGCACTGGCAGAAACAACTTAAGGTTGTTATAGGACACTGATTGGGACGTGACAGTTGCACACAGAACTGCAATGAAACTAGTTGTGCAGGCCTTGCAGGCATCTGACTTTAAAACGAGGTACACAGAATTCATCACTCTGGTATCTTGTATTGCTACATAAGTATAACTTTATGATGATTAAATTGAAATACACTTTCACTGACTGTATTTGAGCTTATATTCTAGTATAATTTTTAGTCCATTATTCTGCTCATGAGGATTGGTTCTAATTTTAATGCAACATCTGTGATTGCTTCAAAATATTGAATTCATTTAATAAAGAAGGATTTTTAAGTCATACAAAAACCCAAAATAAATATTCTCTCCATATTCAGTGTTCATTCTCAAGTGCTTCGTTCACTAAAACTGACTCGGACCATGCCAACGTATGTTTCACATTTTAGTCAGTGTTGGAGAGCCAAAACTTGCTATGAAAATTATCACAGAAAGAAAAAAAAACAACAAAACCAAAACCAAAACCCCAAACAATAAAATTATATTCAAACCATAAACTGTCTATCTTGTGGTAGGTATCTTGACAGAAGAAACTACAGAGTTACCACAGCTTCAGAAAATTACTGTCACAGATTTTAATGCTGAAAAGGACCTTCAGGATCATGTTGACTGGGTTCCTACAAAATTATGTGTGGACTTGTGCAAGGCAGTTGATACTGTCCTGCATGACATCCTGGAGAGACATGGATTTGACTGATGGACCACTTGGTAGATAAGGAATTGGATGGATGGTCTCACTCAAAATGTTGTAGTCAATGGCTTGACGTCTAAGTGGAGACCAGTGACGAGTAGCATTCCTCAGGGACGGGTATTGGATCTGCTGCTGTTTAACATCTCTGTAGGTGACATGGACAGTGGGATTGAGTGCACCCTCAGCAAGTTTGCCGACAACACCAAGCTATGTGGAGCAGTTGACACGCTGGAGGGAAGGGATGCCATCCAGAGGGACCCAGACAGGCTTGAGAGATGGGTCTGTGTGAACCTCATGAAGTTCAACAAGGCCAAGGGCGAGGTCCTGCATGTGGGCCAGGGCAATCCCAAGCACAAGTACAGGCTGGGTGGATACCGGATTGAGAGCAGCCCTGAGGAGAAGGACTTGGGGGTGTTTGTCAGTGAGACGTTCAACATGAGTTGACAATGCATGCCCACAGCCCAGGGAGCCAACTGCATCCTGGGCTGCATCAAACGAAGCGTGGTCAGCAGGCCAAGGGAGGTGATTCTGCCCTTCTAATCTGCTGTCCTGAGACCCCACCTGCAATACTGTGTCTGGCTCTGGGACACCCAAAATCAGAATGACATAGACCTTTCGGAGAGAGTCCAGAGGAGGGCTACGAAAATGATCAGAGGGCTGGAGCACCTCTCCTATGAAGACA
>RSEF01000002.1:107827513-107841749 GCA_003993805.1 Himantopus leucocephalus | reverse complement strand
TTTTTTTTTTCCATTCTTTAAAATTACATTCTAGGTAAAACAATATAAAATAAGACCATGTGAAAACTATGATGAAAAATTAAGATACTATGATACCTGGGGTTTCACTTTATCATCAGTGGCAATTTTATGAACAACACCAATTAGTATCCATAATCTATCAGATCATCTATTCTTTTGCTTTGATCTCCCTCTAGTGTTCAACAAAATAGGGTTAGCCAGATATTAACGACTGATTACATCTATTCTGGCTCCTCACATGTGCCCAAGACACCATACAATGTTATGTAGCCTAATTTCAATTTCATGAACTGGCATCAGGCCTAGAGAAATGTTAGTTGTATAAGAGTGTTCACTGCTGCTTGTGTTGGAGATTTACTGCATCAGAATAATGAATATATGTCCCACGTGATTTCAGTGTCTAGTACTTTCTTAGAACTAACTTCACACTGACAGACATAGAGACAGTACTTTTTGAAAAAAACAGCAAAGAAACATGGAAGCGTATACATATACAAGCTAAATACAGAAAAAAATATTGTTGTCTCTAAAGCCACACATGTTCCAACGGGGCTAATTACTAGCAAAATGTTGCTCCCATGATTATAGCTGTGTTTTCCCTATAAGCAGCATTTCTAAAGTGAAATTAGGCTGCAAATCACACTTGCTGAAATTCTAAATGTCAGATATGTAGATATACATTGTAGAGAATTCTACATACTAAGTTTTTTCCTGACTGTGGAAACGGTAAAAAGAGTTTTCTGACTGGATCAGAAACTGGACAGACTGGAGGTCTTGCAAAGAATACATATGAAGAAAATCTGAAAGATGGGTTTATTTCTTATGGATAATTCTTTTTCTTTTCCCCTTAAGAACAACTTTGAAATAACTCAATGATGTGTTTGTTTTATGAATAGGGAAAAATGCCACTTTCAGGGAAGATTTCCTCCTTTGTATTTAAGGTTAGATATATTCAATATACCATGATTTTGTTGCCAACAATAAAAAATGCAATAAAGCACCTAAAGCTATGCAGAAACTTATTGGCCAAGACTGCTTCTCTCTATAAAATGCTAGTGTAGCTTCATTCAAAACATGCACAGCCCTGGCTCTTTCAGCAAAGATACTGAAAGCAAGAAAAGTAAAAATGATTAAGAAAAGATGGACTGAGTTCTCAATATACTTAAAAAAAAATAATCCTTGCAATAGCAGACAGGAAAAGGAATTATTTGGGATGTTTATGAATGAAATGACAAGAGCCATTAAGATGACAGTGAGAAAAAAAAAAGTAAAGCTGAAAAGTCAGGAAACATTTTCTAATTGATTAACTCCTTGCGGCAGTATAATTTTTCACATACAATTGCTGAGACTGAAAGCTATGCTGTTTTCTCAAGTATCTAGAACTGAAGAAATTACATAAAGTGTTAGAGGTTATATAAAAATGCTTGTCTTGTCATGAGACATAAACACAGAATGCCCACAAAATCCGTAGTGAAAGAACTCTCTTCATATGAAGTGTGTGGACAATTTATTGTAATGAACAATCTATAGAGAGAAAAACTAGAACTTGGAGAAAATCAAGGGCTGCAGATGCACTAATGACTGGTGTTTTGCTTCCTTATCCAGTACGTGCACTTTGGAGGGGCCTTCGCCCTGGTGCAGACAGCACGCTGTGCCCTGGGGAGGGGGAACTTTTACAAGTCATTTAATACACAGCTGTCAGGGAAGGGAATGAAATTCAGTGAAAGTTTCCCTTGTCTTTGCAGCTGGACATCATGTGTGATCATGAGAGTTGGGCTTTTTTGAAACACGCGGAGTGTCACTCTTCATAAAGTTGCTGTTGCTTTGTAAAGTTGTGATACATTAGGAAATATAATTATTAGTATGTTGTAATTTGTAACAACATAATCTACCTGAGGAAAAATACCCCCACCTGCTGCAGGTAATCGCTTTGGAAGTGGTGTACTCACACCCTTTGGTCACACCTTTCACTCTTGTAGATCAATCTCAATCCATTGGAGTCACATGGTGACAAGCTACAATGATCAATGCTATTAAATATATGTTTCTTTTTATTAAGATTGTAAGCTGATTCATGTTTTTTTTAAACATTAGCTACTGTGCTCCAGACTTCATATTCTACTTTTATTACACTATTATTTCTTATTTGCTTCCAGAATAAATTTCTACAGCAGTAAATTTCTACAAGGAATGAAATATAATAGTGAATTTGAATACAGGACAAATAGTTCTCTGGGATCATTGTGAAAATCAATCAAGAGGCCTTCAAGTGACATTTCTGAGGCCACTGCTCTGTTCTTATTCTTTCCAGTAAATCATTAAGTTTGCCAGTAATAGTGCCATCACAGAAATGTTGTTATCAACGAGAATCAAGGAAATCTCCTGTACAGAAAAGCATTAACCATTTCTTGAAAAAGNGTACAGAAAAGCATTAACCATTTCTTGAAAAAGAAGTTCTGTGTTTGTGCTATAAAGAAAGCAGCCCTCCTTAGTGTTTTTTTAGGAGCCACACAGCCCTTTCTCTGGCTGTGATTGCTCCCGTAGTTGCAAACAAAGAAGTAGTTAAAGTAGATGGAACCATTAGAATAATATTTGATATTTTTAAATTACAGTAAATGAGGATGTTGATTTATAATGCATCTGCTGCTGTTTAAGTGCATTATCTTGTAAAGCAAGGTATGTCTTACTGAAAAAAAAATGCATGAAAGATACAGGATCTTCTTCCTGAGAGCTACTTAAAAATACTATTTTGCTTTTTATCTTGCCACTGAGCTGGTATACTTACATCTCACGCTAAAAAGTAAAAATAGTGAAAAGACGATGATTAAAAAATAAAACCTATAGGATGGGGGCAGGGTGAAGAAAACATCTCTTTGAGATGCATCTTTTCAGAGCCATCTTCATGCCCATCTGTCTGGGACCCTCCCAGAAATAATGAATAGGAAAACAAATGTGGGAAGAATCAAACCTGAATTCTGCAAACCCATAAAAATCTGCTTGCATTTGGAGTAGTGGACACATAAAGCTTTAGTCTGGTTGCATGTTGGCATCCAGTGCTGGCATGGCTTCTGCTATAGGTAGAAGTAACCAAAGTCTCATTGAAAAAGGGGTGCTCTCATCCAAACCCACCTCTGGAGAGGTGTGGGAGATTTATGAAGATGCCTCAGATTAGGCCATTCTAGCTTGTTATTTCCATGGATTAAGATCTGGAGGCCCATGGCAATGGTGCTCTGGTAGAACAGGTATTTCCATTTCTGCACAGGAATCACAGAACTACATGCATGTGTGTGTGTGTTTCCTGTCATTTGGCTTCTGCTTCTGGTCTAAGAAAAGTAACAAGGAGAGCTGGAGCATAAATGTTAGTTGAGGTATCTACAACAACACGTGTTGTTGTTTGCATTTACTGTTCCCCCGTTTTCTTTGTGGTCATCTCCTTCAAGAACAGAGACCTCTGCTGTCCTCTGCCTTCCTTTGCTGTGCGCTGCAGACTGACACAGGGTTAAGTATCTAAGAGTATTGGCAGTTAGGGTGCACTGAACCACACAGTCTTCTGTCAGTTATACTCCTGAAAATCTATAATAATATCAGGTAGATCAATGGAATTGCTCAATATTTACACTAGAGTAACTGAGAATGGAATTCAGTCTCCCTGCAGCAGAGTGAATGCTACAAAGCTGTACCTGGCAGGAGTAGTCATCCTTGCATAATTCCCAGTCCAGACCCAGAAGAAGACTCATTGATGGCCAGTTAGAAAGTCGCTGAGAGATATGTGACCTCTGGCTGATGCAGTGAAAAAATTTAGATGAAGCAGGCCAAACAGTACCCAAAAGATAAGAAGCATCTCAGCAGAAGCTTTCCTATTGTATAGCTTAAGTTCTTCAGGTAAAGAGGAAAACCTTTCTCAAACATCATACAAGAGACATAAGATCCCTGCCAAAATTTTGCTTTAGAGAAGAATGATTGTAAGATGAAAGATTTTCAGGAACATTAGAAATATGGCACTTCATTCCACAAATAACATTGCATCTTTCACTATTTTCTCCAAGCAGGTTTTCTGAGTTTTAGATAGATTTAGTAAACCCCCACTTACCTGCTAGTGAAACAACTTGTGAGTCAGTGTGCTGGCAATTCTGGGAGCGAGAGTACTTATAAAGCAAATGAAGCCAACATAGTCTTTGCGTAAAGGAAAGATTGGAACATCTAAATCAAAGAGAAAGACAGTTGTCTCATTGGCATAACCTTGAATTATGGTCACTTTAAAATAAATCATCCACTGTCTCTGAAAACATTTATAAGGAAAAAAAAAAAAGATAAGATGCCCCGTCAAAGGAATAATATTCTACGTTTCAGCAGGATTACCCTTTTAGCTACTCCTGATCTTTATCACCTCCCCACCTAATATTTGGCAGACTGTAAATCAAGGAGTCTATTCACAAAAAGATCATGGTCTGTATTATAAATAGTGTTTAAATGCACAGGTAGATGGTTCAGATGTCATTGGATGTTCACTGTCCATCAAGATGATTGTCACTATGTTTGTTTCTCAGTCTAAGACCTCTACTAAAGACAAACCGGTAGCTGAACTGGAGAGCTAATGAGGCAGAGAGAACTCGGCAGCTCCAAAGTCCAACTATACAAGTCGAGATAAATTTAAGTGATCATTATGGAGAATTGTAATTCAGGTCATGAAGGTAAAAAATGTGTTGAGCTTTAACAATATTTCATGAAGAGGCGGTAGTCCCTATTACTGAAACGAATACGGGGGAACAGTACAAGTTAATTGCCCTAGGGAAAGACTTCACATTTGGATCTATTAAATAGTCGTTAAATAGCAAAGCCCAAAAGCAGAATCATGGTCTTAACAGAATAAACTGAGAAAATTTGTTTGCTTTCAGGGAACCAAACAAAATATCAAGCCTACTACAGAAAGGGTGAATTTGGGCTCAGGAACTGAGCATTTAATTCATTTCTGTGTAAAAGGACTGGTGAAAACACAAACCCTCTGCAATTAGCAGTCTGACAGCTCAAGTGAGAGTCGTTTGGGTCCCTGGCACATAATAATCGGAGATGAAAAGTCTTAGCAACACATTTGAGGGGAGGGGACATGAAGAAGTAAAAAAACTTTAGCAAATGAAAGGTATGTTCATCATATTCGAGTGTCTTTCAGATTTCCAAGGAGGAAAAAGGTGCCTCACACTCACCCTCCATCCTCTAACGCATGCCGGTTTCATCTCTGCTTTTTAACTTCCTTTTCTTTAGACCAGTTGGACCCACTGACTGTCATTATGAAGCACAAAGATAATTAACAATAAAAGTGTGCATGGCATGGAAGAACAGGACACAGTCAAGACAACTGATGTCACAGGAGTGCAGAACAGATTTTTGCTATTTGTTTTCACCTGCCTTATCCATCATTTGAATAACCTCCTTCAAATATACCCGGTTGCAGTCCCTGCTCTTCAGTGCCAGCTTCAAGGGCACTTATTCTGTATCATGTCAGGCAGAACCCATCTCCTTACGAATTCAGACTTTTTGCACTGCTTTGGACCTGAAGACACTCATTAGGTGCTTTGGAAGTTAGTTGTGGAAGGCCTTCACTTCTTCTTGTGCTGTGAATTTCTGTTCTAGAGTAAGAGTACAATACATAGCCTAGCAGTGTATTGCATGCACAAAAAAGGTCTGTACCATAAAATATAATAAATAACTTAAAAGAAAAAAAGTATGTGAATTTGTGCTTGCATTTTATTTTGGTTGCAGAGCAAATAAACACACTGGAGGCACAGAGGCTTCTTCAGTCAGCCTCAGGCAACAAATAAGTTTGGATCAAGTCTGAATTGAGAATAAAGTAAAGAGTCAGAATTCATAGTAACAATGTTTAGGGTCATGTACAATACAAAAATTCAATTTTTAGTTTTATTTCAGTCTAGAAAGTCAGAAGGTACTTGCTGTCAACGAGAGAGTGGTATATTGATGTAATTGAATTCTGGTGATTTACCAGGTTATTAAAAAGAATTGGGAACATAATTTGCCCTATGATCATGTTATCTTTTTAAAACTTTTGAGTGGAAGAGCAGAAGGCCCTCGGAGCAGTCTTCTTCAGGTTACGTTAGCCTAACACTCTGGAAATCTCTACTAATATTTCAAATATCTGTGTTCATACGTAATCTGAATATAGCTCCTACCAGCCCAACAGCGCTGGGGCTGTAGGTGCAGGGGGGACAACATCGTGCCTTTTGTTCTAACTGCAGCTAACAAAACTTTCAGCCTCCAGGAGGCACATTAAGTACAAAGCTGCAGCAGTAAAAGAGCTTGAGCTGCATTTACTGTACTTTTGACCTGGCTATAGAGGCCCTCTGGTGCTCAGCTGAGATGTATGATGCTGTGGTTAAGCATACAGTGAATGTTTGAGGAAGCGCAATGGTAAGAAATTGGAAGGCTAGCATTCAGAGGTTTATTCTGGAAGGTACTGTGAGCATTTAGAAAGGAGATCAGAGGTGAGTAATAAACTAAAATGCCCCTTAACAACCCACCTACCTAAGCACAAAACACTATAATTTTAGGCAGATCAGTTTTTCTAATCTTAATGCATTGATTTTCTGCTTTGTTGTGTGAAGGGAAGGTATGTAAACAACATGTCAGAGAGGGGCCAAGATTTGTTCAATATTTTTTGAATAAAATATTACTGTGTAAACCAGATGTACTATGATGAATTACAATGAAAAAGCAGCTAGAATTGCATGTCATAAATAAAAAAATGAAACCCTGTTATCACACTGCATAAAATTTATTTCTATTTATTGAGCCATGAAATCAGTGGACAACTCTAGTTTGAAGGCTGAAAATTCAAAGTAATTAGAGAAGGACATTATCACCTGACAAACTTCTTACAATGATTTTACCACTTCTGTGCTTACAAAACTATAGTCGATTTAATACTTATATTGTGTATGTTTTCATCCCACTGTGTTTCAATTCTGAAGAGCACACCAGGAAATAAACAGTATTTTCACAACATGGGAAGAGAGAAAGAGACCTAGAAACTGTAGCAGTAAAGATGTCTGTAAATAGTCCAGGCTTTCAAGGAGGAACTGTGATCAGTAAAGTTGACTAGAAGAGGAGTGCATGAAAACTGGGACCTCAGATGGGCCAAGAAAAACACAAATACTATTCCCACAGTATACAAAATTTTTCCATCCGGTACACAGGGAATACATCAACTGTAGTTTATTAGCTACTTTAAATAATTACTAAAGTCTCAGATTCTTGCAAAGCAAGCAAGCAAAAGTCAACTGCCTTCATCAGTGGATTTAGCCTGCCATTTGATTCTTGCTTAAAAATAATCTATTAGGTCAGATTTTCATTTCACGCCATTCTCAGCATGCTATGCAAACTTAGAGCTGTGCAGAAAAGGCAACTATTAGGATTAGGATTCTGTATTATGAGAAAGCAAACAATCTTTTGGGGACAGATGGCTAGTCAAGACATTAGCAGGAGAAGAGCTTTTTCTCAAGCAGATTTCTAATTGTGATTGTCTGGTAAATCAAGAATATACGAATATTGGCAATTTTATTACTAATAACCCAGTATTTGCACAAAGACGTTACTCATTGTTTTTCAGTGACTTGGTGAATATGGAGTATGATAGAAAACTAAGTTTTAGGGAATTTCTGGAGGCACACTGGTAATGAATTCATCCCTGGGGCAGTGCCATACGGTCAAACGAAGCTCCAACAAAAAGGGATTCAGCCAACTTTTTCAGATGTTAGCACGTTTTATCTTGCACACTACAATATAGTAAGTGTGATGATAACAGCTGGTATTAAAATGCCAGTAGAGAAATTTTAGGATGAATTTGGGGTAGATAGAGAGGCCCAGGTTGTCTCCAGCCAACACCTCTCCCTTGGTTCCCAGCACCTCACAGCTGAACACCGTTGAGCATAAATGTATGGTTACAGTGCCAAACCCCTGGGAAGCTTGATTTGTCATTTATCAAAAATGCTTGCAGTAATATCAAAGGTAGTGCTGTTATTTTCTTGCTCTAAGTAGTTGTATCTAGTGTATTGGAGTGAGGGGAAAAGAAGGAGGAGAGCTGGAGACTTCCCAGCTGTTGTGCTCTTGCTTGATGAGGCATGGGAAAGGGCAAAGTCATGAACCAGCAGCCCATGGGGGGATGTGGCATGACACTCTCACCAGGGCAGGCTGGAAAGAGTAATAGAAGAAGGTGGGAGGAAGTAAGGGTGTCTATGTGACCAAGGTTTCCTTCAGATTTCTTTGAAATGGAGACCTAGTTTTCTGATCCTCTTATGTTCCTCTGAGGTTAAGAGCAGTCAATCTCTGGTGGCAGGCCCTGTGGAGAGCTGCAGCTAATTTTGTTAGCCCAAATGTCACAAGAGTGCACTGTCGATCTAAATGGCTTTTCATTTCAGATGCCTCATGCATGTATTAATGCAAATTCTTGCCATAGAAATTTTTTGCCCACTTCAATTTTTCTAAAAGGAATTGTATATGAAATTTTATTAAAGCCTACAGCAGCATAATTAAGGAGTGCATTAGATTCAGTACGCATAAGGGTTAACTGCAGTTGCATGGTCTACTTTAATGTTAACATTTACTAATTTTTAAATACTTGGATTTGCTATTTTTGTGTTATGGTCTTGCAAATGTTTTAGGTATTATATTGCTATTCAATGTGAACTATTAGAAAAGTTTTAAAAGGAAAAGCTGGCGTTGCTTTTGCCCTGAGAGGTGGTTTTCAAGCCCATAGTGTAGTGGTCAGGCACCAATGCTCTAATACTGGTATTCAAGGCGACTGAAATATTTTCTGTAAATATTCAGTACATTCAATCAGTAGTATCTCAGAAGAATTTATTCATCTTGTAAAAAGTACATTAATTTCTTCAAAAGTGCAAATGAGAGCAGCCAAAAGGAGTGTATGTTTTATTAAGTATGATTAGCTCTCTAGGATCATCCTCCTTTTTTTCTTTCCTAATTACTGTTTGTTTTCCCTGTGTTCCCTCTTTATGGAGCTTTCGGGGGACATTCTAACCGAAGAAAACTTGGAGGAGGCATTTGTTAAATATTTTCCACACGATTATCCATTATCAAAATTACTATATAATTATTTTCACCTTCAAAAAGCAAGTACTGTGATGCATAACAACAGGCTTCTCAATTAATGAATTTATTTCTATCAAGAACTTTATTTCCATGATTCTCTCCCATTTCTTTAAATTCCTGAACTTTATTTTTGCTTTTTTGCACTAATTTTGCTTTTGGAGTATTGGCAACAAAGTAACTGATGTTGATGTAGTTTTCAATGAAAGCTATTTTCATTGATAAAATTGCCTTTAAAAAATAAACGTAACCTTAATTTTACATTGCACTTACATAAATGACAACATCTGTATGCAGATTGTGATCATTATACGTGTTAAAAAGTATCTGTAAATATGGTAAAGAACTTAAAGATACTCAGTATTGTATGAACATAAAAACAATAAAGCCTTCAAGATATATACAATTTAGGGTTTTTTTTCACAGGTCTAGTGTTTCAAAGTTGAGGAGGAGCCAATACCTTAGAAGGGAAGTGTCTAAGACTTTGCATTCTCCTCTTCCAGAACCCCTTACAAGGTAGGAGTACTTTCCTCTTCTCCTTCTAGCCTTGTTTATGATAAGTATTGCTAATGGCAGACTGTGGCACAGGTTAGGTAGCTTTTGACCTGAAATCTTCTTTGGGATAGCTTGCTTCTCTTGTCATTCACTGTCTGATGGGGAAGCTGTGTTTTATTGCTTAATTGTAAAACATGCATCCTATTAAGGACAGCAAAATGACGTTTCACATAAGGGGATAATCTGTGGAGTGGGTCTTCTAGTTTGCTATTGACAAGCAGAATTTGATGTTTAGTTAATTTTTAAAAAAAACCTCATAAGCTTCCAAATAATTTGCATAGGATCACCATCAATGCAACATGAGAAGTCTTGATTTGAAATTTAATATTATATTTGACTTTTTATTTCTCCTTTAGAAAAAAATCTCTAGAGAAACCTGAATGTCTAAATAAAGTTTTATACCTTTGGGCTTTCTTTCTAGGTAGGAGAAGAAATATTAAGGCCTTTTACACTAATTAAAGCTAACAAATAAAAATATGCAAAGGAATAAGGGTAATGACAGGGATTAGTATCACTAAAAGACTCTACACTTTCAAGAGAGTAAAATAATTTGTCATTTTATTGAAATCTTTAGATGTCGCTTTATTGAAATCTCTCCTGAATATTGAAATACTCAGAGATTTTGAGTTACTTCAGCTGTTTTACTTTTCTTCTTTCTTATCTTGCTCTCAGAAAAATCTTGAGCCCCGGGGCCCTCAGTGGGACTGTCTGAGGGCAAAAGCCGCAGTATGTCTGTCATTTGTACTGAGCAGGAGGCGGGAAGGGGGAAGAGTGTAATTCTTTAATAAAGCAGGTTGAAGTTCTTTTATTTTTTCTGCTTCCTCTTCAATTTGTGGAGAGAGCCGGTGATGGAGTATGTGAAGACTTCATGTCAGGCTGAGACATCATCCCTACAATCCTAGGTTTGTAACTGCAGTTATTCTGACCAACTGTACTTCCTTTTTGTTCTATAAAATGCTGATTTATCTTTATACTGGAGGCTTTGACAATAGAGGTAAGCTGAATAGTAGGGACAATATTAGAGAAAGGAATACTGCAGTTTAAAGTATGAAACTCTTAGTGTTAACACACCTCTACTGCCGTGACTGGGTAAGCGGAGGAGGGTTCACTGGAATGTCAAAGATAGCCCATGCAATTTTTAAATCACTTGAACCCCCAAAGACAGACAGGTGAACATTCTGTTACTGCTGAAATGTTTTCATTTACTTTTTCTGATGACTATTACATATAACTACCTGATAAAAACAAAAACATTGTCCAAATGGATTTTTAAGAACAATTTATCTTGGTAGTCTCTAAATGCATTTATATCTGTTAGGTCTCTTTTTTTAACTCAGACTTTTAGAATCGTAGAATCATTTAGGTTGGAAAAGACCTTTAAGATCATTGAATCCAACTGTAAACCTAATGCTGCAAAGTCCACCACTAAACCATGTCCCTAAGCACCACATCTACACCAACGCTTGACAACCCTTTTGGTGAAGAAGTTTTTCCCAATATCCAATCTTAACCTACCCTGGCACAACTTGAGGCCATTTCCTCTTGTCTTATCGCCTGTTACTTGGGAGAAGATGTCGACCCCCACCTCTCTACAACTTTCAGGTCATTTTAGAGAGTGATAAGGTCTCCCCTCAGCATCCTTTTCTCCAGGCTAAACAACCCCAGTTCCCTCAGCTGCTCCTCGTAAGACTTGTCCCCCAGACCCCTCACCAGCTTTGTTGCCCTTCTCCGGACACACTCCAGAATCTCAATGTCTTTCTTGTAGTGAGGGGCCCAAATCTGAACACTGTATTCGAGGTGGGGCCTTACCAGTGCTGCGTACAGGGGGAAGGTCACTTCCCTAGTCCACCTAGCCACACTGATACAGGCCAGGATGCCGTTGGCCTTCTTGGCCGCCTGGGTACACTGCTGGCTCATATTCAGCCAGCTGCTCACCAACACCCCCAGTTCCTTTTCCGCCGGGCAGCTTTGCAGCCACTCTTCCCCAAGCCTGTAGTATTGCATGGGGTTGTTGTGATCCAAATGCAGGACCCGGCACTTGGCCTTGTTGAACCGCATACCATTGGCCTCATCCCATCGATCCAGCCTGTCCAGATCCCTCTGTAGAGCCTTTCTACCCTCAAGCAGATCAACACTCCCTCCCATGTTGGTGTCATCTGCAAACTTACTGATGGTCCACTAGATCCCCTTGTCCAGGTTGTTGATAAAGATATTAAAGAGAACAGGCCTCAATGCTGAGCCCTGGGGAACACCACTTGTGACCAGCTGCCAACTGGATTCAGCTCCATTCACCACCACTGTTTGGGTCCAGCCATCCAGCCAGTTTTTTACGCAGCAATGGGTACACCCATGCAAGCCATGAGCAGCCAGTTTCTCCAGGAGAATGCTGCAGGAAATGGTGTTAAAGGCTTTACTAAAGTCTAGGTAGACAAAATCTGCAGCCTTTTCCTCATCCACTGAGTGGGTCACCTTGTCATAGAAGATCAGGTTAGTCAAGCAGGACCTGCCTTTCATAAAGCCATGCTGACTGTGCCTGATCACCTGGTTGTCCTGTACGTGCTATGTGATGTCACTCAAGATGATCTGCTTCATAATCTTCCAGGCATGGAGGTCAGACTGACAGGCCTGCAGTTCCCCAGGCCCTCCTTCTGGTCCTTTTTGTAGATGGGTGTCACATGTGCTAGCCTCCAGTCAACTGGGAGCTCCCCAGTTATCCAGGACTGATGATAAATGATGGAAAGTGGCTTGGTGAGCACTTCCTTTGTCTCCCTCAGTACCCTTGGGTGCATCCCGTCCAGCCCCATAGACTTGTGTGTGTCTAAGTGATGTAACAGGTTGCTAACAATTTCCCCTTGGCTTATGGGGAAATTTTTTAATTTAGATATTTTTATTACATTTCATTTTTAGCTTTAGGAATCAGGTGATTTTTTAAAGTGCTGTTTGTGTACTTTTCGTATTCTGTTTAGTGTGAAATCATTACTGTCTAAAAGAACATACTTATCATTTTTAACATGTGAAAGAACAGAGATAACCAATATAACAGCTTTGTCTATAGCTTTTTCTCTTTCAAAACATTAATATTCAATTTTTGTTTTAGGTTCATGATAGAAACTGAAGGAAAATAACATTTCTTCAGGCATTTGTAGTTTCTTTTTCTTTTGACTAATTAATCTATAGCATGCTTTTATTGAATGCTTCATTAGTTTACTGTGGCAGAAATTCAACAAAGACTTGCATTTTGTTCTCAATCTAATTTGTATCTACCTGCCTATTATTCCAACTAAACACATTTTCCATAAACAATGTTTGGTTATCTGTTATGTATAATTGAAAAGCCTCTTATATTGTTCATTTGTCATTCTCAGACATGCATGGGTATTGAGTCTTGAAGCAAAAATTTGAGTGTGTTTGCATCAGTAAATTGAATTTTTTGTAATTGTACTAGTCTTCACAAGTGACATTTGGGCTCAGTAGGCAATAAAAGAAAGAAAAAGGGAGAAACTCTCTTTTTCCCCCATTTTTTAAAATCTTAATTTAATTCCAAAGCCAGAAGGTAGTTGTTTTCGTAGGAGGTGAGGGCAGTGGAACTTGTGGAAGCTTGACTTTTACTGTTTGGTACTGACTAATTTCTGTAATATATTTGCATACCAAAACAAATCCGGTAATGAAGGTATATAAAACAATAGATTTGCATCACAAAGCTTCATCAAGATAAGAAGCTAGTGTGAGAAGACAATGGAAAGCAAATGAAGAAGACATTAGCTTGGTCTCTATTTCTCCAGTGTCAGAGCACACACCCCATCATCTTCGATATGTTTATCTGCACAGTACCCTTGAGGTAAAACACAATCTTTGCTCATTTTTTCTAGTTGCCTCTGCCAATGGGTAATTGAGTCACGGAGAAGCTGAAAAGGGCCTATTTACAGGAAGATAAAAGCTCCTCAGAGCTAGTTTTAGACCAGCCATCAGTATTAGCTCAGCTGTTGTGAACAGCAAAAGCTGCACTCAGCTGTGCTGGAAACTGGGATTGCACGGGCAGCTGAACCCTTAGACCACTGTAACCTGCTGTTGCTCACTTACAGATCGCTTGCATGAGACTGTACTGACCAGTATTGGCTCCCCGCTGCTGCCAAGTCCCAGGGCAGAGCCACAGCAACAGCGCTTCTTTCTGGAGCTTGTTTGGTTGCTTTGCTGTCTAAGACTACAACAGGGAGCACTGCAGGAAGGAGACAAGGATGATGATGAAAGAGAATCTTTCAGTACTAACCACAGGTTCTTCTGGTAGGGGCCCATCAGCTGGTCTGGCAGAGAGCGGTCACCTCAGTGGTGGCGTGGAGCTCCATGAAGGGATGTAAGGACATACCTGCAGTGAGTTCAGGTAAAACCAAAGGTCCAGCTATTGAAGTATTTTGTTTACAGTGGTAACCATTGGTGGATGCCTCAAGAACACCACTCCAACTGTTTCAGTTCGCTGGATTTTGCTTCTGGGTATTTAGTAAGCTTGAGTTATTTGTTGTGCTTTCTTCTTTTTTTTTTTTTTTTTTTC
>RSEF01000002.1:107798214-107825108 GCA_003993805.1 Himantopus leucocephalus | reverse complement strand
GCTTGCAGCTACCTCACACGTCAGTACAGTGTGCTGCAGCCCCTGCACCAGTCGGCACCACCAGCACACCCCGTTATCAGTGTACACCATGGTGTAAGGAGAAAAGGTGATATAGACAGACTAGTAATTGCTATTGTTATTTATGGAAGAAAAGATTTGGCTAGGCTCAAGGGAGATGACAGGAGTGAGAGGGCAGGAGCAGAGAGAAGCACAGATGGGAAGGGAGAGCTGAAACTTTGCCTTTCAGCACAGGGAGCTGCTAAGCTGGCTCAGGGCTTGCTGTGAAACCGTTGCCAGTCAGCTCTCCTCCACGCAGAAAAAAAAAAAAAAAGAATGCTCCAAGTTTCACTTCACAACTTGGTTCAAAAAGGAGCAATATTTATACATTCTTGAAGAATTGTGCTGCCACCAAAGTTTAGTAGCGACTTCTCAATTCCTCCTGNAAGTTTAGTAGCGACTTCTCAATTCCTCCTGCACTACTTGGGTCTATTTAATAAATGGTAAAGGATTTAAAATCCCAGCCATCTGAAGAAACTATTTCCTTCAAGAGTTTAACAGTTGCAGCTGAGGATGTTTCACATACNAAGAGTTTAACAGTTGCAGCTGAGGATGTTCCACATATGATCTGCTACTCTTCATCAAGCAGACAGATTTCTGTTTGGTGTTTTTTATACAGGCCATGTGGAGGTACCTGAATCCCAGTCAACCTGGAAGTCAGTGAGTTATCTTCAGTACTCTGAGACAGCCAGTGGTCTTCACTTTAGCTATGGCCAGAAAAGCTAGGAGAGGTGGAGCAGGCAACTTGCAAGCTAACAGAGCCCTTAGGAGTCTGTAAATATTATAAACATCTGTAAAGAGCTTTACAATGTGCAGGGCAAGGCAGAATCAGGCTTGGTGTGTCCTTTTTCACCTGCTTGCTGGTTCAGGGCTAAGTCCAGCTGGTAGACAAAAAGAAATGCCCATTTGAAAATGTAGAGAACATCCTGTTCTCATGGTTTGCCTTCCTATAACAGGTCCAGTCCCCTTTGTCTCCGTGAAAGCCATTGCTCACCTACTGAAGGAAAAAAAAGGGGGAGAAAAAGAGAAGAAAAAGTCCCTTTGTTTGTTTTACAGCTTTAAAAACTAAGTCTCCACATTAATGTTTCTAAGTGGCTTGTTTCCTTCTTAAATGCCTGGTACATCTCGAAAAGCTGGAAACAAGAGAAAAGGTAATTGTCCATAGTTTTCTGTCTAATGTACTTTGGTACAAAATTCTAACAGCTTGAATGGAAGTGACTGAAAAAGTATATAGCTCCCATCCATGGGACGTTTGCTGTCAGTTTCAGAAAAACAAGGTTGTCCTAAGCAGCACCAGGCAGCGTAACCGGTCACACGCAGCTTGTCCAACCACCTCCACAAGGGACTAATGTTGCACTATGACCAAGTCTTAGAAGGAGAACCAAGCTGAGCGGATCACCAGGTGCCCTGATGCCCAAGGTACTTTTATTTAAACCAATGAGTGTTTATATGCTGGATAGCTTTGGGGGTGAAATGCTAGAGATAATGACATCAGAAGGTGTTTGTTAACACATTGGAGGCTTTTTTGGACCGAAAAAAGTTCATAGTATTTGAAGTGACAAAAAAGTACCTCTGTATATACTGCCCGGATTGTGAAGTATACTGTATATACTGTGTCTGAAACACAAAACATTTGTTCTTTTTCATTCCAAATAAATTACTTTTTTAAAATTTATATGTATATAGAAGGACAAAGAATTAATACATTTCATGGTTCTAGAAAAAATCATTGCATCTACATAATTGGCTAGTTATCTCAGCTCTGTGGTCCAAAAGCAGAAGAGACTACTCAATACCCTTCCAGTTTTTATTTACTGCCAGCTGTTTAGAGAGCAAATACAGCTTGGGGTCTCTCCAATAAAGAGAGTTATGGTTTTCTAGTAAAAAATTAGTGAGTGAAAAAAAATCTGGGAAATTATACAGTGTTTAAGGTATATAATTCCTTTACTATATCTTATCATTATAGTTCACAGCTGAAATTACTTTTGTTGCTATTACAGCTGACCAGGCTGGTTTATTTAACATTTTGGGATTGAAGGAAGTGTGTTGTTTATTTATTTAATGAATAAGTTTTCATCCAATAAAAAAAAAAAAATTCAAGTGCAGACCTATTACTCCCAGAAGTTTCAGGTGCTAAGTCGTTGCGTTTCTACTGTAGAGAAAATTGAATTTTTGTAATCAATGGGCCTTGGGCACACAGGAGAGAATTATGCTTTTTGTCCAAGGCTAATCCTGCATGGTGCTGGGAGCTCCCAGCATCCACAGAGGCATTCTCAGCCTTGTCACAAGCTGAAGTACTGCAGCTGGCTTTTAGCTGTGTAACAAATACCTGTGCAAACATGCTTTGCAAGTGTCAGAGTGTTATAAAAAGCCAAACCATAATGATGGCAAATGAATACAGTGGACAGGTCATCTGAATTCTATTTGTTTACTAAGTTTGTACAATATTGTCAGTATAGTTCCTGGTCCTGCNCAAACATGCTTTGCAAGTGTCAGAGTGTTATAAAAAGCCAAACCGTAATGATGGCAAATGAATACAGTGGACAGGTAATCTGAATTCTATTTGTTTCCTAAGTTTGTACAATATTGTCAGTATAGTTCCTGGTCCTGCCTTCCAGTCTCCCAGTTTCCTGCTTCATCTTGCTTTAGATAACTACAAATCAAATACAAATTGTTGATAATACTACAAACGTATGCATTTTTAGTAACTTCACTATTGCCATCAACTCATTGCCCATTATACCAGCCCAGGAGACTGTCTCTTTTTAGATAAATAATGTTTCTGAATTTCCAGTGTTACTGAGCTNTAATGTTTCTGAATATCCAGTGTTACTGAACTGTTGATTTCTCCCTCCAGGACCTAATGTGAACATGAAAAAGAACGGGTTGAGGTTTTTGTGGTTTTTGTGATACAGCTACATTTGCAAATGTGCTTCAAACTTAAGGGGTCTTTTTTGTCATTTGTTGCTTTTTGACTGGTTTACATTTCTTTCTACGGTCAGGCAAACTTATTCTTGGACTGTGAATGATCTTGAGAAAGTTAAAATCCAAATAGTTCAGCCATTGCTGGGAAAAAATTATTGTAGTATAAGGCACTTTTTTATTCTTCAATAGTTGTGTTCTATTTTTAACAATTCCAACACATAAAAACTAGCTGTGAAAGGCTGACTTTGCAGATACCTGCAAAAGATAAATCTGAGGTCTTTCAGAGGGCGGTGTTGGTGACTGGCATGAACCCTTTATCTGGACGTTACAATGATGAAGCAAACTGGCAAGGTATTGACAGTGGAGAGGAAATCTGTTGCATCCAAGCTGTCTCTGGTAGTGCAAACAACGCAGGAGGGTAAACTCTTTTACACCTGATGATTATTTATAGCTTTGTGTGCAATGACCTTGGCTCTAATTTCTGTAGCCAGTGGAAATATGCATCCAAGCTCCAAGGTGTCTTTCCATTACCTTTTAAGACACACTGAGGTTACTCATGATGTTCATAATAGCTTTACATCCCATGTGTAGCCTATCTGTCCTACACTGCTTAGAAGTGTTAAACTACTTCATGCGCGCTACCTGGTAGATCTGTAGCAGCAAAAGAAACCTGTAAATGTGGGACTTACTGCAGATGTATGATATAATGTGTATTGCATAGATCAAGCATTGGATTTACCACCTGTGTACAACGCTGTATACACAGATATTTCTGCCTGGGAGGTCTGAGACAGAAATATGCCTGCACACCACACTGAAGCATCAGAAAAGGAGATAATTGGCAACATCCTTGATGGAACGCTAATAAAATAGTGCTCAATAGCCATGTATACATGCTGAAATTAGAATCTCTGAAATAAGAATGTCTTTTTCTGGCTTTCTATTAATTGTTTGAAAACAACATTAAGTGGTATAATGCAATCATTCAGTTTACTGTAACTGCTCTAAAGCCCTTGTAAGTTCTCTGCTCTAACCAAATGCTGTACTTAATATGAAGTTACTGTAAAATTATAAGCAGCAGATGTAATATAGCATGCCATTCATAATACTATATGTTTTCAGTGAAGGAACCTTCAAGTTTGTCTGGCAGATTAGTTCAACAATATGACTATATCAGCAAAGAAGCATTATTAAAAATCAGTCCTGAGAGAAGAGTGACTTAACAAATGCATTTTTGCAAACTGATTGTCCTGTTTAAATCCCATTGAAATGAAGCTTTGCCTGAAGTGTCTGTGTTGACCTTCTATTAAGAGTGAAGACTAAGTTGTTAAACAGATTGCTAGATTAAAAATCATAAAACTTAACTGTGTAACTGTGACAGGAGCTCTAGGTGAGAATAGGAAAAACATATCTTTACAAAGACATTGCTGAGTCTCTTATTCTTGTTAGTTACTCCTTCCTTCACATGCTGACAGACATTGACCTAATTGTCTTTAGGAATGTCCACGCATGCTGCAGTGCAATACAGTTCATTTATTCTACTACATGGCCAAGGAACTCCCAGCTGGGATCTGCACAGTAAATGAAGGGGCAGATGAGCGGGGTTGGGGGGGGAGCACCACCGCAAAAGTCCCCCCTGTCACCCTAAAAGTGGCCTCCTGCAGCCCAAAAGGCTCCCCCCAGCCCCCGGGGGAGCCCAGGGCCCTGCGCTGCCCTGGCTAACAAGCAAGGCCAGGCATTAACAAACCCCCTGACAGCTGCCCCCCACCTTCCTTGAGCCCCACTGGGGTTCCTCCTCTGGGGCAGCCCCTCTGAAACCATCTGCTACTTAACCTGCCCAGGGCTGGCTCATTAGTCCCCAAAACAGCTCATTAGTCCCCAGAGGGCCTGTGCTGCTCCCCTCCTGCCTCTTGGTGCTCATTAAGTTTGTTTTCAGATAAGTGTGGATACCCTTGAATGCTTTCTCTTAAGTGAGCTTGTTTCAACTAAGCACATGATGGCTGGTGGTCCAAGTCTCAGCATTCTTCACCACAAGCAGAACCTTACTGGCAATCTCAGCAGATAACATCAGAAAACCACGGTCAGAAACCTGTTTTCGATTGAAAAGTGGCCAAACACATTCATCTGCATTAAGGCTTATCATATTCAAGCAGCAGTTCAGCTGTCCTGGTTACAGATACCCACTGACACTTGCAGAGGGCATTGTTTGTATACAAAGTAATTAAAAGTTTTGACTTCTCCCTTTGAAACGGTAATGTCATTCAGCAACCTGGCTATGAACAAATGTCCAAAGGAATTTCAAGACTTACTGGCATGAAAGTGCCAAACAATTAAAAGCTGTTTTGAATTTAAAAATAGAGGGAGAATATATCAGTTCTTTAAAAAAGGTGTCTTTCCCAATAGCAACTGCATCTATTTCACAAATGGGGCTATAAAAACTACAAGAAAAAGTGGACCTTATTGTTTATGTGTAACATCCAAGCTAAATTAATATCACATCCATTTATACATTAATGAAAAGCCTAAAAAGCCTATCCTTTGGAAAGATTCCTATATGCTTTAATGTAGTTTAATCAGGATCGTTACGGAGAAAGAAAAACATTGTATTGATGCTGAAATAAACATTTGGTCTTTTAGATAGTTGTAAAATATGGCCAAGAAAATATTATACTTTGGATCTTAATCTGCACTTGAAATATGTTCATCAAATCAAAAGACGGTTTCAATTTACATGAAAAGGAAGCCTCTCACTAGTATCTATCATGTCTCAGAAAAATCTGAGAAAAATGTTCACATCTAAATTGAGGGCATTTTATTTCACCATCAACAGTGTGGTGGTAAACACGTTACTGTCCTAGACAACAGTTTATCTTGGCACTGGTCTCATTTGCATCTAATAATACTGCAAATCTTGTGAGAAATGCCAGACTTTCTCAAAGCAAACAGCTGGGCCAGTGAAGATTGCCAAACTTTTGAATTCTGTCAGATCAGTTTCAGTAAACGTGGAATGCTTATTGGTAAAGAGAACTACATATATTTTTTAAAACTGCTTTGAAGTTAGAAGAGAATTTACACTTTGTTTTCCTCTAAGGTTCAGTGAAGCCTGGAGGAGCTCTTATTTTACCCAAAGTTTCCCTCTCTCTCATGATGATATATGTTCGTTCCATTGCAATACATGATATTTCAAATGTCTATTTTTGCCATATCTTTGTGGTAAATTTCTTCTTGATATTTATGTTTCTACATGTTTTATTGTAGGAGAAATTCAAAACATTTCAGTTAAGTCTTAAAATTGCTCCAGATGAAGGAGAAAACCTTCATCAGATGAAGAATGGTCTGACTGACATGTCAGCTTCAGAATAAAGCCAAGCCTGAGAAACAACAATCCAGAATCTTTCCACGATCAGAAGAAATGAGCACTGAGAGGCCTTCCAACCTAATCAAACACCCAGGACAGACAAGCATTCCTTCCCTAGAAAACATAAGTGATTTCTCCTTAAATGTCACTGACTGCACCCAGGTCGTGGTGCCAGAGGAAGTTTTTTTCACTGTTGCTGCTGCTGGAATACTGGAAAATCTGCTTGTCCTTATTGCTGTCATTAGAAATAAGAATTTGCACTTGCCCATGTACTTCTTCATTTGCAGTTTGGCCATTTCAGACATGTTAGGTAGCTTGTACAAAACTCTGGAGAACATCTTTATCATCTTGTGCAAAATGGGGTACCTGACACGTCGTGGGGACTTTGAGAAAAAGCTGGATGATGCCATGGATTCCATGTTCATTCTGTCTTTACTGGGGTCAATTTTCAGCTTGTTGGCTATTGCAGCAGACAGGTACATCACTATCTTCTATGCTTTGCGGTACCATAATATCATGACACTAAGAAGGGCCTTGGTTATCTTGGCAATCATTTGGACATTCTGTGCTGGCAGTAGCATTGCCATTGCCCTCTTCTCCTATGAAGCAGCAACAGTCATTCCCTTCACCATCCTGTTCCCTTTAATGATGTTTTTTATACTGTGTCTCTATGTCCATATGTTCCTCCTGGCTCGATCTCATGCTAAAAAGATTGCCTCACTGCCAACCAGCACAGTCCATCAGAGAACTAACATGAAAGGAGCCATTACACTGACTATTTTCCTTGGAGTTTTCCTTTGCTGTTGGGCCCCCTTTGTTCTTCACATCCTGCTAGCAAGGTTTTGCCCACATAACCCTTACTGTGCCTGCTACATGTCCATTTTCCATGTGAATGGGACACTCATAATGTGCAATGCGATCATCGATCCTATGATTTTTGCATTCCGAAGCCCAGAATTACGGAGCACATTTAAGAAGATGTTCTGCTGTTCCAGGTCAAACTGGCACTGGTAAACACTTTATGAAAAATGAAGATTGTAGAAGCACGCCTATGGGGTACTGTGCAACATCAGTTTGCAGAGTTAAATATACTAGTAATTATGCCCAAAGTAATACTATGCTTGTAGGATACTGCCAGTGATTTTCAGATGGCTACCAAAGAATGCATAAAACTAAGTATGCACACAAATCTTTACTAACAAGACCTCCAGAAATATCACTGATTAAGTTAATTCTGCTGACAATTCTCATGCAAGTAAAAAAATAATTGTATCTTAACTATATCTTGTCACTTCAGGAAAATTCAAATATAAATCTCCTGCAGCAAGTATTGCATTACTCCAGGGATGTTTATGCCAACCCATTTTATATCAGTAATTTCAATTCAGGGTGTATAATACTTTAAAATTCTGTTGTTTAAATTGCAATGAAATGAACACTGATTTCTAAACTGCACATTTATATAAAAGTTTATGATAAAGTATAAAATGTGGACAATAATAATTGTATTTTCCTGGAAAAGTCAATTCATGACTGTTCCGTAACATCTAGTCTCCTTAAAATCATGCAATTAGTGTTCTCTAAGTTTCAAAAGTTTCAAAAATATTTTTTGGAGTGTGAGTCCAAGAGCGGAAGATATTTTGATTTACAAGCTATTTTTAGTGACTGAAGAGTTTTTTCCAACATAGAGTTGTTGTGGCAGCAAAGACAGGTTTTGAATTTTAAAACCCCAAAGCCAGGTCTGGACTAGCAAAGGGAATTGCTGTGCTTGCTAGCTCCCCATTGGAAGTCCCTGGGCCAGTTTGCCTTAATAAAATAAGAAGCTTCACAGGCAGTAAAAGAACTTCGATTCAGCCATGACTTTCTAAACATGCCACAACAAAGAATTCAAAAAATAAAATACCAGAAGAAAAATTCAAAGACCTCCACAGAAGTCAGCCACCTGGATAAGGAATAAGCTAGCTGGTCTGGAAGGATGCTACAAATCTGTTTCTAATATACAAAGTCCTAGTGAGAAAATTTTGAATTGTCCCTGCCAAAATAATACCAAAGTCACAAAACTTTATAGCAGAATAGTTTTCAACAGCAAAACATCCTGAAGCAATCCGGACCATATGGTGAGGAATTAACCTCACAATAATTCAGTGGAGTTATTCGGTTGTGCCAGAGAGAGAATATTTAGCAAGAGACAACCATGAAACTGAGAAAACCAAGGCATGGCTAGAACAAGAAGGAGAGGAAAAGATAAAATCTATTAGAATTCATAGAGAAATAGAATAATTAACTCTGACAGAACACTAAGAAAAACAGGACTTTCAAGATATATGGAATATGGACCAAACCATACATATTCAGGTGGACTTAGGTTTACAGATAAAGATATAAGAAAGGTACAATAAACCTGAAAGCCTCTATAGAACTAAGCAAAGAAAATAAATGAGAAAAGAGATATTAAAATGAAAATTTTTCAAACCTATATATTTATTACAAAAAAGGTTTATCTATAAAATGCAAGTTCAGAAGGGAGTTCAGATTTAATCACACATTTTATTTTAATGAGAATTTTTCCTTTCCATCAAAAATGGAACAAATGTAAAGCTGCACAGCAAGAAATGACTGTTAGAACTGAAAAGAAGGAAAAAAAAAAAGAAAAAATTATGCAATATTAAAGTCAAGGCAAAACAAAAGACCTACTGTACTGTACTGAGGAACGACTGAGGGAACTGGGGCTGTTTAGCCTGGAGAAGAGGAGGCTGAGGGGAGACCTTATCACTCTCTACAACTACCTGAAAGGAGGTTGTAGAGAGATGGGGACTGACCTCTTCTCCCTAGTGACAAGTGATAGGACGAGAGGAAATGGGTCCAAGTTAAGCCAGGCGAGGTTTAGGTTGGATATTAGGAAAAAATTTTTCACTGAAAGGGTTATTCAACATTGGAATAGGCTGCCCAGGGAGGTGGTGGATTCTCCATCCCTGGAGGTGATTAAAAAAGGGGTAGATGTGGTACTTGGGGGTATGGTTTAGAAGTGGTTTTGTCAGGTTAGGTTAATGGTTGGACTAGATGATTTGAAAGGCCCCTTCCAACCTTAACAATCCTATGATTCTATGATTCTATAATACCCTGTGCACACAGTTGATGAGCTTCAAAATGATTTAAAAAAATGGACAGAAAATTGTGATTTAGGCAGCCCTTATGTTAACACTGCACACGTGAAATATCTACTAAATGTACCTTCCCTCAAATCTTTGTTTTCCATCCGCTTTCCTAAAACAGACATAGTTATGAGAGCTAAATAGCCTCCACCACATTAGAAGTCACTGCATCTTGTAAGGAAGTGCACTATAACTCTACAGATGCAAAGTCTCCGTGTACAGACTGAGTGATCCAAATGTAAATTTGAATAAAATATGTACAATAAAAAATTAACCTCATAACTTTTAAACATGGAGAAGTAATCATTAAAGAAAACCCTATACATTTAGCACTGCAAAGAGGAATGTTCAAGACAGACTCATGTCAAAATCCAAAATTCAGCAGCAAACCCTATCATTGAAATTCTGTATAAAGGCCTTTGCAAAGGACTCCTTGCCTTGTGGACATACTGGCAGTTAGGGCTAGGAGAGGGACAAATGTGAGTGCCCAGGCTGGGGGTGGACATTGCTATCACTACAGCAGGTCCCAGATGGGGCCATCAGCTACTGCTTTCTTCTGCCACACCAGCATGTGGCAGCTCAAGAGTAGTCCTGAGACAAGCGTGGCTTGGCCTGGAGGAAATGGCACAACTTGAACCTGGCTGCCTTCAGCCCTCATCTGACTGCCCTCATCCACACAAGACTGTCAGGAACTGGCTGGTGCCAACCTTCCTCGCAGCATCCCCAGGCCCAGGGGAAAGAGGAGGGGAAGCAGTCGCTCACAGACCCTAGGAGCCAGAGCCCAGCTTTGCCTGCACTACCAGCATTTTTCTTTGCAACAGGGACCTGGGTTCCTACCTCACCAAGAAGCTTGACCCCAGGCCATGCTAAGGGGAGAGTGGCCAGAGGCAAGGGCGTTGGATGAGGCACCATTCCCACCCTCATCCCAGATATCCAGCCTGTCTTATGGGTTTCTCCACTGCCCTGCCTATGCTGCAGCCTCAAGAAATGGCTGGGAGTAGTGGCACTCTACTGCCATGGTCCCAGACCTGCACCGGGAGCCCTCAGACAGCCTGTGTGGGACACAAACTGCCCACCACGCAGCTGAGCTCACTCCCTCCTTTTCATTACCCATGCCTCAGCCTCACTTTTGACGTAAGACCCTAAGGGAACCTAAGATAAGAACTTAAGATACCAAGTCCATCCTACAAGCACACCTTTGATCCCCTTCCTCTTGCCCCTATTTCAAGGGCAGAGCAAACTGTCCTCCATTAACCCAGCATCTGTCCACTCCTTCCCAGGCTGTCCCACTCTCTGTCCCAGCACCATCCCCAAGCCTCCAGTGACCATTTACCTTCAAAACACAGAGCAGTCGTGGTTATGTAGGTTATGGCCCAGTGAGATATTTTTTTTCCATCTAGCTTGTTAAAACAAGGAATAAACACTTAAGCAGCAAATTTTTGGCAGGTTTTGTCTCACATCGTTTTCTTTGACTTGAAAGTATTTCTGCAGTTACTGACATTGGATCTCAGATTGCCGTGAGATCCAAGCACTGTCCAGAATAGGTTCCCACCTGATGTTACCAGGAATTGACTGCCTGTTCTTTGCAGCCTACTTGGTCTCATCTATGGATACACTCAGAACAACATCCCAAACCATTTGTTCATGTCATGATGTCTGACTAACACTTAAACTTATGGATTGATTAAAGATTAAAATCTTTAAACTGGTGGTAGAAACTTGATGGTTGTTACAGTTAGACTCTATGTCTAGAACCCAGACAGCAGCAAGATTGAGAAAAAGCTGCTACATAAGAGGATCTAAGACAAAGCACAGAGATAGCAAGGCTGTAAATTATGAGAACTGTCTGTTCTCCATTTTTAATGTGTTCAGGACAACAGAACTTGCCATGTTCTCTGTGTAAGTTTTTAAGAAATGCAGATCTTACGCATTAGCAATACAGCTGAAATCTACGTCACAATATTAGATCTCAATCTGAGCCTAAGGGTTATGTAAAAGAATCAATATAAAATTCAAAAGGCACATATAAAAACTGGGGTTTTTCAGTTTGCACTAGTTGCAATTAAATGGAGCATTCTTTCGAAAATATTTCCTTTCTGGGGAAGCAGATTCAGGAAGAGCACAAAATATTCTTGAATAAAAAAGATTTTCATTTTTAAGTCTGCCAGCATTTGTTGCATGTCAGTAGGTGGGTAAATCTCCATACGTTACCTCCTAATTGGCTGTAAATTTGGCTTACATTTGAGCTGTTGTGCAGTCTCCAAGCAAATACTGATGTCTCCATATATTTCCCTATGTTGATCTTTGAACAGATTCTTTAAGCCATTCACAATTCATTTGTGAAGCTTTCATTGTATTGTAATGAAGTCACACCTGAAACTCTACTCTGATATATTAATGTATAACAGTGAACACTTGTCTCAGATTTTGGGACTTCCCTTCATCTGCCCAGCTTTAAATGACAAGTGTTTGGGAGGCAGAACTGTAACTTTGGGAGAAATAAGTTCATCTTGGATCCTACCAGAAGCTAATAAGCCTGGAAGGAAAATCCAGTCCCTTGAAAATCACAAGCAATGCTACAATCAATGTTTCATTTGGAAGGGCCTACAGAACTTCACATGCCTGTGGCAACAAAACATTTCCTAGTCACTTACTGCAAAACCAAAGAAGAAAAGCTCCTCCTCTGTTCTGTTGTTTTGAACTGAACTTCATGTTCAGGAACAAAGTGAACAAATCTGATAAAGGCACACAGGGGAATTAATTCCACTGAAGCAGTCAGTATGCCAGTGAGGGACAGGCTTGCAGAGCAGTTTGATTTTGTTCACAAAATAGCAAGACAAATATAGTTTATTTGTGAGAAAATATAGTTTAGGATTTATTTATGTGAGAAAAAACTTGTTTCCATGAATTATGGTTCTGGGCAAGTCTTTCAGAAAAATAGGTGACAGAAAAATAGGACTCCTCTTAGCTAAACAAAATTTCAGTTTTTCAAACAATATTTAAGTAACTGAAATAGAAGTTTGACTTGAAGCACTGAGCACTGTCAAAGGCAAGCAATACTTATTTATAATATTTCTTTATAATATGAATTGAGGCAAATGTTAGCCTTCTCTTTTTAAAAATCTCAAGCAAGATACTTCATATAGTGTCAGCTAAAATTACAGGGAAGGAAAACAATAGAAGGATCTTAAAGTACCTATTTATCGTGAGACTTAATGTTGCTTATAATAGTACTGAATTGCGATTACATCCACAGCCTTATCGATTTGGTTGATTTTTTGGATTTGGTTTAGCCTTGGAGGCTTGGAACTTTCAGTACTTTTGTTTCAGTACTAAACACCTACATTTCAAGCCAACACATTTTTAAAAAATTCTTTTCTAGTCAGATTTGAACTAAACTCTTCAAATGATACACTTATTCAAACATAATCTATTCCCCAAGTAGGCACAGGGTCTGTTTTTTAATTCTCACAAGGTAATTATTGCAGATGGCCATCTGTGAAGATATCGTGTGTTCATCATTTGATAGCACTTTGATACGGCTTCGTTTGAAGTGTCACTTTTACAGAAGACACAATGCCGTCGTGTGCTTCTGATTCAAAGATGATCACTTACAGTACAATTCTGGAGAAATGATTGTGACCGTTTAAGAAAACTTCTCATGTCCACTTGAAAGCAGTTTTCTTATGTCTACAAATCCCCTCAAATTACTGCTATAACACAAAGATCACACTGTTGAACTGTCACACATAGTCTAATAAGTAACCATTAGCTATCAAGTAATTCTGGATAATACAGCTGGAGTAGAAATGCCTAATGTGTAATTAAAATTATTTATTCCTTTCTATAATTATTTCTTTTTTACATTAAGACCATGAGATGGTTTGTTACTCCACATTCCATGGCTTCAGTAGCATCTGTTAGCTGTCATTTATTACAAGTGCAGTACTTCAACAGTTAGACCTAAACTTCATATGAACTATCTGAATAAAGGTAGAGCTAGTCAAAACCATTTGCTACTGAGAGGAATTACTCCACCAGCAACTTCACACCCTCTGACAACCTCACCAAGGATGGAGGAGATGGAGCACGTGGCCTGGTTGGATACTTGTATTGACAACTCAGCTGTAGCAAGTCAGATGCATGATTTATGTGGATACCCAAATAGCCCCCTTATAGGTATTGCTGTGTAGAAAGGTTTCCAGAACAAAAAAGCGGGAGGCACTCTATGCAGCTTTACAGGTCAACAACTTGTTTCAGTGTCATAGCCCTGAGGCACCACCAGCTCTGCCTGTCCCTGCCCACCCCTGGGGCTCCCCTGACCCTGCTCATGGCCCAGAACCCCATTTAAGTTCACCGGGGCCATCATAGAATCATACAATCATTATGGCTGGAAAAGAACTTTAAGATCATCGAGTCCAACCGTTATCTAACTCTGGAGGCCCACTTCTAAATCATGTCCATGAGCACCATATCTAGATGGCTTTTAAATATACCCAAGAGTGGCTATTCAACCACTTCCCAGGGCAGCCTGTTCCAGTCTTTGATAACCCTTTCAGTGTAGAAGTTTTTCCTAATGTCTAACCTAAACCTCCCCTGGCGCAACTTGACGCCATTTCCTCTTGTCCTATCGGTCGTAACTTGTGAGAAGAGACCAACATGTCTGAGGTGCAGCCTCACCAGTGCCAAGTACAGTGGGACAATCAACCCCTGCCTCAGTGATGCTACAGCAGGATGGGTCTCCAGCTCCTCACAGCCCTGCCCTGCCCAGCTATGGGCCCCCCCAAGCCAGGCTCACACTCAGGCCCATGTCCTGGCCCAGCATGGGTCCACCCCCAGGGAGGTGCCCGATGCCCAGGGCTGGGGCTGCCCTGCTCCTCTCTGGAGCGGTGAGACGAGCCCTGGCTGCCAGACCCTGCCTCAATGGACCCCAAAGGAGCCCCATGGCCACTGGCCCCCGCAGCACCCTGACTTTAAGCTGTTAGCTGTAAACAAGCAATTAAGAGCCACTTCCAGAGAGTCTGAAACCACACAGGAGCCTCTGCAGCATAGCATGAGAGCATTCAGCTCTGCAGGGAGCCACAGTGTCAGCATAACACTGTGTAGTTTAATACAGTCTCTAAAGCCAGCAAGAAATATCTCCAGCCCCTTTAAAATCCTACCACGTAAGTTATTCTGGCTAATTGTCCCTTCCTGACAATTTAAATTTTGCCTCAGTATTTGGTGGCATTGAAAGTCTAGGGTAGGTCTCTTCCAATTCAAAACTAGCTTCCCAGTCCCAGGGACTCCTGCAGCTACTCACTTTCAAAATTAATTGATATTATCCACCATGCTAAATATGCATTTGAGCTTTCACTTGAATTTTAAAGAATGATCTACAAAGTCTGCTTCACTGATGTACCGTTTCAGTCTTACAGTCTACAGTCTTACATTTTCATCTACTTGAGAAATGAAACCACAGCCAAGCAATTTGGGTAATCACATCATCTGGTGTGACAGCTAAATCTGTCTTAACTGCCAGTCTGTGCAAAGAGGGAAAAAGGAAAAGAGAAAAAAAGGGCTTCAGCCCATCACAGAGCAGCCCATGTCAGAGGGCACGCCGAGAGGAACTGATGGAGGCCTTGGGTCTCTCTCCTGTGCTTAGCTTCCTCTCAGATCACAGCAGAGCTTTGGAAAGAGGGGGGAATTTGGATAAAAGGCAGCTGCTGGCTCCGGGATGAGCAGGCTGATGAAAGAAGTGCAGCTTGCAAGCGAGAGCTGGCTGGTTAATAAGGGGTTGAGACTGGCAGCGTTCCCCATTAGAGGAGCTGGCACTAGGGGTTGTTAGAAGTCTGGGAACAGGCCCAAGGAAAAGGGTCCCTGAAGAATAATCATTTTTTAAAATAACGGTGTTAAATGAACTAAATCAATTGTTCAGTCTTCTTCTATACATAGGGGTCTTTACTGAATGCTTTGTCTGGGTGGCTCAGGACTATCAGGGGCATGAGAAAGCTCATCGGGCAGAGGGGTCCCTGGTCTCCCAGGCTGGAAACATTGCCAGCGAACCCAGGGAAGGTCAGGCTAGAACGAAAGAGGGCAGGAAAGAAAGAGGTCATTTCTAGGATTGAGTAGGACAGCATGGAAGTAAGCAGAACAGAGAAAGTAATGGGTGGAGAGGATGTACTCATCTTGCACTGCTGGAAAGAAGGGTGCAAACATGAGAGAGAAACAGAAATTAAGAAAGTAACTTTCAGGGTCAGACAAAGCAAAGGAATGTTGAGAGAAGAGTGAAAGGAGCAGAGATGACCAGAACACAGCTTTTGTTCTTGAGTTGCAATAATATCCAATAACTGCTTTTTTTTTCAACCGCATTTTCTGTTCGATATTGATGGGTGCAGGTGCCCAGGTGCTGGCAGTGGAGGGGACCTGCAGGGCGGCCTTTCTGAGGAGAGGCCGGGGCTGCCCCGAGCTGGACACAGACGGTTCCAGCCAGCTCCAACCAACCCACCACAGGGCACAGCTGAGCCCCTCAGACAACGTGGTGGCACGCCTGTGAAAATGTCCTTAAGAAAGAGTAAAAACACTGTGCAGCAGCTGTCAGAGAAGAGTAGGAAAAAAAGGTGAGAGAAACAGCCCTGCAGACACCAAGGTGAGAGAAGAAGGGAGGTGAGGAGGTGCTCCAGGCACTGGGGCAAAGACTCCCCTGCAGCCCACGGAGACAACAATGGTGAAGCAGGTATTTCCCTGCAACCCTTGGAGATGACCATGCCGAAGCAACTATTCACACTGCAGCCCATGGAGGACCCCACGCTGGAGCAGGTGGATGTTTCCTGAAGGAACTGCAACCTGCGGATAGCCCATGCTGGAGCAGGTTTACCCTGAAGGGCTGCAGCCCATGGAGAGGACCCATGCTGAGGCAGAAAAAAAGTGTGAGGATGCAAGAGCGGCAGAGAAAAACTACTGTGGGCTGACCGCAACCCCCATTCCCCATCCTGCTGTGGGACAGAGGAGGACAGAGAGGAGTTAGGAATGAAGAAATGAAATTGAGCCTGGGAAGAAGGGGAGGGTGGGAGGAAGGTCGTTTTAGTTTTGTCTTTGTTTCTCGCCATCCTACTCTGTTTTAATTGGCAATAAATTAATTTTCGAGTCTGTTTTGCCTATGACAGTAACTGGTGAACAATCTACCTGTCTGTATCTTGACCCACAAGCTTTTTTTCATCTTATTTTCTCCCCCTGTCCTGCTGAGGAGGGGGAGTGAGCAAGCAGATGGGTAGGCATCTGTCAGCCAGCCAAGGTCAACCCACCGCAATCAATTAATCCTACAAATAAGGATTAACAGTTCTAGTCTAGCAATCAGATACAGTAGGACTGCAAGGATGGACAAACCACAGGTGAAGGAAATGGCTTGCAGTAGACTAGTTTAGTGAACTTGCACCAGCTTTGTTAGAGATCCCAACCTGAAGCATCCTTAAGTGCTCTTACACTGACAGGAAAATGCTGACTTAGACAAATGCTAACCGAAAAATAAACCAGAGATGATGATGTTAAACTGGGATTTGTGCATAAGCCTTGGACATGCTTTTAACTGTATCCTTTTACACTGGAATAAACTAAGAAAATCTCTTGTTCCAGCTGATGAGAGTAAACTTTGCAGGTACATATGGCTTTGTTGTGCTGAGTACCTCTACCAGCTTTCTGCCATCATATGGTGGAAACTGGGTGAAAACTCTTCTGTTAGAAGGCAATCTGATTTAAACAGAGAGGTGACAATAAAACGGTCTCAGAGCTTAGCACTATTGCCTTGATAATGCCAAATAAAGTCTGAACACTCAAGGATAATATTTTATATTGAAAATGCACAGCAGTAGCTTCTTATAACAGAATATTCCATGACAGCTGCTCAGGAGTGTTCTCAAGATGGTCCAGACATTTACTGTTTATTTAACTGTTGTTCAGGCTTGAACCCTGTAATCTTTCTTGGAACCAATGTCAGTCTCGGCCTGTCGAAGGCAAGATTTTCTGACAATACTCAAGCAAGATATATAGAGGAGGCAGAACTGACATAACCTGTGAAGCAGTTATTTCTGTTTGACATATTAGCGCCAGAGCTACAGTACCACATGGCAAAAAGAGCACTTGCCTCAGAAATCCCAGTGAAGAGGTGGCTGATAGGAAAAAAAAATATCTTGAGCACTATCAGCCATTATTGCTGCCAAGGAGGAAAGACATCAGTGGTGGCAGCAGCTGGAAGGAGGGTCTGGTGCCTGGAAGGAACGGCGCTATCTAATTCACCCAGATCTCTTGCTATGGCTCTTCTCAATGTCACGCCACAAAGGAATTGAAATATTCATACATCTCTTCACAGACATACAGATAGATATACTTTCTTTATATTGCTTTCTTCATAAAAGTTCTTTCAACTCCATCAAACGAGCTTTCAGTCTGAGTCCTGCATCCATTTGATTTAGTGACCAAAGAAGCCTTAAAGTGCGTTTTCTGTGTTATCTCTTTGGATATGTGTTAATAAAGTGATACCGTATCTCATGGAAGGAATTCAAAACAGGTCCTGAAGAATCTATAATATAAACAGGGGTTATGTTTGTGTTTGATGGCTTAATTATTAATTTGTTTTTTATTTTCTTCCCCATACCTTTCAAAAAAATTCACTTTCTTACTTAAATCATCATCATAAAATTGTCTGCCATGATCCTGGTCTCTGTTAATGTATCATGTCTGGGGGTCAGTCATATTAGAATCAGATTAAGTGTGGTGTTTCTGCTATTTCAAAAATAACCTGATAATTTAAAATTTAAAACTTACTGCACATTCATTTGAAATTCAGATGTTGAGGTTTCAAAAAATATTTCATGCATTATATCTGCAAAATGCTTTATATCCATTCCATAACTAAGTACTTTAAAGTATACTTTCCTCAGCTGATTGTCCTCCCAGCAACTAAGTCATGACCATAAAATTTACCTTAAATGACTAAAATTGCCTAACGTAATAGCTGTACTAATGTTCAGTAGTCTATTCAAATGTTTGCCTTCTTTTATTTGTAATAGAAGATGTGAATAAAAGGCGGTACTGTGAAAAAAATATTTTAGAACTAAATAAAATGAAGGACTTCGGTGCAATTTGGTGCCTAAAACACAAACACCTACAGCAGTTTCTGTTTTCTTTGCAAGCAAATGCACACAAGCTCAGTGACACAAGCAACCCCCAGGAAATGGGAGACCAAGGTTCACATTCTTCTTACACAGAATTCAAAACCCCATCTATAGCCTTTGTAAAGCAATTGTTGGGCCACAGGGGTTTATGCAGGTAGAAAAATTTCCAGTTGCTTTTCCTTGAAGATGTTCCTGGTGTTGAAACTGTGCCCTGAAGGTACCAGCGTGCACTGTAGCGTGGAAAGAGAGAGACTTGTGGGTCAGAAGCATGCCTGTGGATCAAGGAGCTCTGTGACCCAAGTTCTCCTCTCCGTACTGCTGACATACTTCAACAAAAATGTAACAAAGTGATTCCCCAGGAACTCTGAACTAGAAGTCCCTCAGGTAATAGAGACCAGACTCCAGCCTTACATACTTCTGGAGGGGTGGTTTAAACATTAGCCTATGACATGAAGCTCATAGTCTTACAACCAAGACAATGGCAGCATTTTACAAGAATGTTTTTGCTCAAAACCAAAAAGAGTTATCACATGCTCTTGAAAGAGATATTCAGTATGTGGTTCCATACCCCAGAAGATGACTTGAGTCACCTTCCTCATCACTGTGTTCAATATTTCTGACCCTGTTTTGAGACACCAGCTTGTATCCTCACCCGGTTTGGAGAACCGTAGACCTAAGCAAGGCTCTGGATTCCTCTCCTGGCACTGTGGAGCTGACAAAGTAATCAGAACTAAAACAGTTTAACTCAGCTCTCCAGACTGTCTTTTCTCCTATGTGCACAAGGGGTAGACAGTGACAATTTAGCTCCATTCCTAACATGCTCTGTGCAAAATCAGTGCTCATTTGGCCTCTGCAAATGGCGGAGCATGAGCCATCCACAAAAAAAGTACAAAAAAGATACTACATAGCTCTAGTTCCCAACCACAAGCTCACCTACAAAGCAAATCTCTGAAAAGTGAGAGCAATCCTGCCCCCTCCTGATTACAGGAAAGCTCTGGGTTTGAACTAGTGAGAAAGTGTCTTATTTTTGTTAAGAGGCCCTCCGTATTACATTAAGCCTGTAATGAAGAAATTCTCCCCTAAAGAGGACAGGTAAACTTAAGCTTACTAAATGACCTCATATTGCCTGCAGTTAGCTTTGTAAAAGCCCAGACTTTCAGTTTACGAGTTTGGAAAAATGTTCTCCTGAAAGAACATGATAGGAAATGAGGGGGAAACAAAAGGTCTTCTGAATTAAGTGAGCCTGGTCTCCCAGCCCTTTTGGCTATACTGATGGCAAAGCCTCCCCCACAAGGAATATGCCTTACCAACTGGCAATGTTGTGAAACAAATGCCTAGAATAAGAGTCAGAAATAGCATCTGGCAGTTCAAAAATGCATCTGTTCTGTTAATGGTACCTTCATATCAGTATTTTTGAATCACAGATGAAGCTGTATGGAAATGAAATTGGTTTTACATCAGTTTAATTCTTCTCACACTAATTTCAAGCTGAGGCACACTTTTTTGTCCATTGGTGAATCTCTTCAACAAATATCTTGGCTCACGTCTGCTTAATAAGTCCTGGAAAGGCATACTTGGGCTGGTTTGTGAAGTTACTGAATAAAATTGGTCCTGTTTTACCTCAAACCAGGACAGCACCTAACCGGTTACCAACTTCTCCACAAGAGACTGCACAACAGATCGCCTGAGCTCAGGTGCCCAGAACACAGCTTCGTTAGTATGAGACAGCAGGACAGTGGTGGGGAGAAGGGGTCTTTCCCACAAAAGAGAAATCTGATGTTTGCTAGCACCCGCAGCGCGCTGGTTGACAGTCCCCCCAGGTTCTGAAAGTGGGTATGGGTAGGAGAAGCCACGCTCTCCCAAGTGCGCAAGCAAGCAAAGCGTGGCAGCTGCTGGCTGGTAGCCAGCCAGAGTTACAGGGTAGGTGACACAGAGCACTAGCAAAGGAGTTGCCAGCAAACGTGACCTTAAGAGAAAGAAAAGGCAAAGAACCTAACTGCTTCATTTTAGTACTGCTATCTAGCAACAGTAGAAATAGTGGCATAATTATCAAGGGAAAAATGTCAAGCGCCACTGTGCCCAAGATGCTGCAGGTTGCGAAAGTGTTCCTTGGCACGATATTCAAGCAATAAGAAATGAGAAAGGACTAAAGTAGATTATTTGGAATTAAATTTAAAACAGTATGCAATTCAGTAGTGGTAAAAAAAGGAAATTTATTCTGACATTTCTACTTAAAGCCTAGCAATCTGTGAATTACCTGAAGTGACTTATTTTCGAGATCTTTGGCTTTTGAAGGATATTCTAGTATATATTGTAGCCTACATTTTGTGTAATCCCTTTTATCTATCAACACTAGAGACATTTTGCTGCCCTTTAAAAATCACTTTCTCAAAAATCATAGAGTGCACTTTTAAGACCTATTCTTTGCTGCTAAATCCTCACACCTTTTCTCATAACCCACTCACCACTTTTTTCAGCCATTTGCAAGATGAAGCCTTAGTATTACTCTCCTAGACTGNTGCCCTTTAAAAATCACTTTCTCAAAAATCATAGAGTGCACTTTCAAGACCTATTCTTTGCTGCTAAATCCTCACACCTTTTCTCATATTCTCATAACCCACTCACCACTTTTTTCAACCATTTGCAAGATGAAGCCTTAGTATTACTCTCCTAGACTGGTTACCTCAGTTTATTACCATAATATTAGCTAGAGGGAAGGTCCCCTGATGAAGTAATAAACAAATTGAAAAGTGGGGAGGCCATATTTTGACCACGTGGAGGAAATGTTCTTATAACAGGGGTAGAAGTTCCGTCATCATTTCCCCCATAATAGCCACGGTGTGGGCCAGACCAATAGTAGTATCTGAGCCCCATTACAGAAAATAGCTAGAAAACATTTCATCCCGCCCTCACCCTTGTAGCTGAAAGACCCCATGAACTATGAACTCTGTGCTATCAACGCACACACCCACCAGTAGGTCTCTGCAGATGAAAAAATTGTTCTTTAAGTGAATTAGTACATAAAACTAAAAGACAAAGTCATGATTAACTGGACAAGAAAGACTGTATCTGGAAACAGAGGCCAGAATGCAGCCAGCTTCTAATTTCTGAGGAGGAGGTTAAGGAAACAAGAGGGAAGCCACAGGCGTGTACTCCAGAGAGGGAAGAAAACAAATGTGAGTTGAAATCCAAACATGGTTCATCCCTGCAGGAAAGAAGGTAAAGGTAGAAAAATCACCCCTACAGCAAACAGGGCAGTGAATTAATTAGTTTTAGTACTTAGCAGTGTAGACTGACCTCTGTGTGGTTGTTTATGCTATTTTGGCACCTATTTAAATCAAAGGGGCTTTCTAATAAGATTGTTCTGGTTTTAACTCTTGGGTTTTGACTCTTTTTTTTTAATCAAAGAAATATAGTAAGAGTATTGTAGTTACTGTGAGGAATTTAACAGCCAGTATACTAGCTTCCCTTAAGGAATACCAGCATCCCTTCAGGGGAGAAATGCTGTAGCAAAACATAATGCTGAGAGTAAAGAACAGATACTTGAAATAAGCTTTCAAATGTATGTTTCTATGGGAGCAAATTAGCTATAATATATGGAAGGACTGTACCCACACTTCCACCAGCACTGCTTCATCTCCACTCCCTGGTCACATCTTGCTGTCTACATTTCAAATGTCTGTGTACGTGTTCAAGATTCAGATGTCTGTCCTCAGCTGACTTAAAGTAAGTTCATGTATTATCTTTGGTATGTTTTATGGACCATTTGACAAGTACTGCATTACCAAAACCACAATTTCATACACTTGAAATACAATTGTACACACCCCCAAGGCTGAGAGCTGAGAAAAAACAGTCTGAAATGAAGAACTTCACCTATCCACCCATAACTTGCGTTAGAGCAAACATGAGGGAGAAGAAATGCAAATAAACTCTTTTTTAAGACATGAGGAAATGATAAGTTGACAAGCCATCAGGACAAGAGGAAGAATTGACAAGGACTGCATGTCTCTTACGCTGATGCACAACTTGGTTAAGTTTATCCTTAGTTTTGCAGCCCATGACCTTTGGATCTGTATACACATGCCTGTTGTTCAGTACTCTTTTTGTTCTGGGAAAAATGTCTTTCCCAACTATAGTTGCCCACTGGTTGCACAAGTTTCCTATAAAAGAATTGAGCTATTACACCAGTATGGCTTTTAGGTCCCTTAGAGAGGTCACTGAGCTGCTGCAGGGGGGAAGTTGGAAGAGCCAGAGGGACACAGTGCCATGCAGAATCTGGTCTAAACAGAGGCTCTCAAAGGAGCCCATTACAGAGAGCAGTCCTCTTGCCTTCCTTTAAAGGGAGTGAGCTCTACCCAGCCTGAAAACAACTGAAAAGAAATACTGTGTGACTCTGACATTTCACTAGTCAACTCACAGGTTTCCCTCCATGAGACTGACTGAGTTTTTAAACCACATATTCTTGGCTGTCAGCAGACTGTGCGTACCTCTGATGTGGGATGAAGTTCCACAGAGCTGTTTGTACGTGTGGAAAAATAGGAAGATTAACAATAGCCACACAAAAATTTTGATCAGAGGGTTCAGATGTGTTTGATGAGCTGTTAGCATTTAGGTCACCAACATGTGTCACTTGTCAGATGAGTAAAGGATAGACAGATAAATAGATAATAATGTTACATCATTGTGATGCTATTTTGCCACTTTAGAAGCAAAGTTAGCCACTCAATAAAGCAGTACAAAAACCTCAGAGACAGAAGCTGACTGATAAGAAAAAAATAAGTTTTTGTGAAGGTCAAACAGAAACAGCCCAAATAGTGAGGCCAATATGATCAAAGCACAAAGGACAGTCACTATTTCCCACTAACAAATGGAGATGTAGGGATGGCGGTTTCTAGGGGAGATAAGAACTTCACATCCCCGTCTTTATTATACAATGGAGCAGAAACAAAAAACAGAATTAGTGTTGCTATCTACACCACTGATGAGGTTCAAAACCTTAATGGTGAAGGGAAACCTCTAAAAAATCTGAAGAATTACTGGCTCAAATGCTGGGGGAAAAAATAACGTGGAATTGTAGAGTCAAAATCTTCTTACTAGTAATTATAGCCACAGCTTTTATTACAAGGACTCTGTGAATCTAATAAATTATTATACTAATGGAGACGGCTTTCCTGGTAGTGCCAAAGACAGAATTGCAGTCCAAGGAAAGGTCCAAAATTTCTCAAAATGGAAGTATAAAGCTATGTCTCATATTTTCCACCTCATTTTGGCACAGTTTTTTATTTGTCAGAATGTAAACGGCTTCTATTCATCTCATTTACAGACTGAACAGTTTCACAATCAGTACTACAGTCATTGGTTTAAAAAGCATTGGTTTCTCTGCATGGAAAAAGCAACTATTTTGCAGTCGAAGGTAAACACAGTATAATTTTATGCATTCAGCCATGACAGCACTTGTTGATTTGAAGCCAATGAAATGATTACTGAAAGAAATCCCTACAATATTTTGCAGACAAGTCATTATTTTGCCTGACCTCTGAAAGCTCCACTGATCAAAAACTTGTATCTCTTACAGAGAAAAAATAAAGCAATTACAGTAATTAACCAAGGAACAGTAATGGAATCTCCATTAAAGGGGGGTAATGTATTCCCTTCTAAAAGACATATCCCAATCTGGTTTATTAACAGACGTGTGACATCGGCAGGAGATGTCACCTAGGGAAGCAGTTTTATTTGTCTTTCACAGCAAGTTTTATTAAATCTACTTAAATCAAAGGCTATCAGAAAACAATAATTTCTTCACTTCCTTTTTGCCATGTTGATTGAAGTAAAAAATTGTTTCTCTGCCTAGTCACGTCAGATTGAATCCAAGCACTTACACCATCATTATCACCATGGCAGTTATATTCATAGTATTTTTCATCACTTTCCCAGCCACTGTAACTCCTGTCTTGGCAAATAGATTTAATAAAAATTAAAATTTCTCAAAAAGCACTTCACAGATGAATTGTTGTGTGTATAAATTTACCTTTTTCTCAGCTAATTAAAATAATATTCTGCAAGGAAGTTACTTTTCTTGCAAAAACCATCTCTTCATTTTATTTTTAAAAGTTTACGGTAAAACTAAAATGTTTCAAATAGAACCAGTCCAAAACCTTCATTCCATTCAATTCCTAATTCTTCAGGAATTAGAAAGCTATAAATGCTACTTGAGACGATAAATGGAACTGGGAAAGGACATTTTGATAATGTGAAGGCAGCTATCTTGGGGACAAAGGTTGGTAACCACAGTCCTTTCCATCTCTAGTAGTTGCATAACTAAAGATTTTGAAAGAGAGTAGAAAAAACAAACCTAATAGTGCTGCCAAAAAAAAAAAAAGCCTAAAATTGCAGAAAGCCAGAGTGAATAGTTACTAATTAGTCTCTTACCCAGCCAGAGATAAATATCTGTATTTCAGGGAAACATGTTTCAGCTTCTTTTATTATTATTATAATTACAGTGAGTAATTGAGGATTCACAGACAGAGTGTATTTGTAGGCAATAGAATAAATACATGCAGTGAGCTCCAGAGAGATGACGGCAAAGGAAAAATAGTGAGCAGGCAGCTGAAAATGTCACGTATTTCACCCTGGAAGAGTGTTTGGCATGGTACCTTGCTGCTGGCTGATGACCAGCTTTCTCATTAGAAGATCCGTTTTGTTTAGGCACAACAGCATAAATAAAGATAATGTATTGTGCTTTCAGGTATGTGTTTGCATTCACATTTCTTCCCACTCCTAATGATCTTAAAGGGACACATTCTTTTGGCACAAGTGGGATTTCAATGTATAGGCCTACGCTCCCACTCAGTTCTTACTCCAGCTTTGATGTCTGAAGTCATTCTTGAGCTGCTGGGAAACTACATTTAGAGACCTGGCAAGATGTATGTTGCAACCCCAACCGAAACAGACACTACCTCCCAACCAGTACCTATTCTCTGCCTCTTACCTGTGTGTTACCAGTGGGATCTTCTCTCAAGTGGTGTCACGAGGGTAAACCCAAGCTTCCTGACCTTCCCAAACACTTGCGCAATGGGAGACAGGGAAATGTTTCCTGCTGAGATAGATGGCTCCTTTCCCTGTGGGCAGACTTGCCGGTGTAGTGGATCTCCCTAATACAGCAAGAGTGTTTCCATATAAGCCCACTCTCTCTTGCGTACACACAAAGCCAAGCTCAGAGTAAAGCCCAGAGTAACAATAATGCACAGTATCTTAATTCTTTTTGGTCTTTCTACTTGGTGGTTTGAATCTTCTAGACAAGTGACTTACACAGGATAATCTTGTAGTGTCCTCTAGATCATAAGGAACTCACATCACCAGTAGCTCTCTATGCAGTAGCTGTCCATGTGCACTCACATGTGGAATGACATAGGCCATAGATGCACGTCCAGTCATACTGCTTAACTGTACTCTGATTGATAGCTGGTTTTCGGTAGTACCTCAGCACATAAAACCAGAATTCCTTGCTTACAACAAGCAGTCCACATGTGGAAAATGTTATAGCACTCTTGTATCCACAACAGTAGGGAAGAAAAGAGTGTGCTGAGATAGAAGTATGCTAAGAAAGGAAAACCCTTCCCAGGCAGACTTTCTTCCCCAACTTGTCATCTACCAGTGCATGACTATATCATTCCAAGTGTCACATGCTTTAGGTGTTTACTGTATCTCCCTCCAGCACTTACAGCTTTTAAGCTTCTAATAGAAGTCCATCATTAATTGTGTGCTCTTTTAAATTGCTTGAAGCAGTCTTGCACTTTTTTAAAGCTGAGGCACCTGTCCAGGCTTACTGGGGAATCAGAAAAAGAATCCTGATACTGGCTTTCCTGAGACTGATGGAAAGGGGAACACAAGCAACCTTCCCTCACCTGCAGCTGAAGCACAGGCTTGCTCCTCCACTCATTTTCATTTCCCCCAAACAAGTTAATACGTTAGTACTACCTGCTGCTGGATTCTGCCATGAATGCTGACCTCACAAGTCTCTGGCCACGTAAGCTGAGGTCTTGGTGATTTTACTTCACTGGCAGATTTAGGATCCCTGCTTCTTTCCCTGTCTAATGTGATGATAGGCCTGTTAGGTAAGAAGCAAGGTGGTTCAGCAGGCCTGCTTGGAGGGATGGATGGAAAGAAGGAGGAGAGGGAGGTAGGAAGGGACGGAGGGAGGGAGGGACGGAGAAGGAAGGAAGGAAGGAAGGAAGGAAGGAAGGAAGGAAG
>RSEF01000002.1:107774983-107798114 GCA_003993805.1 Himantopus leucocephalus | reverse complement strand
ATAGTTTCAACTCATGAAGGAATAAGCTGCTACATGAGACCCAATCATTTGGCAGCTACAGATGAAATAATTTTGGATCTTCTAGAGCTGGTGAAAAACCAGAAAGTGTATTCAAAGAAGATATCGTGAACATTTAGCCTCCTCAAAATTTTAACTTTTATTACAAAAAAAAACCCAAAAAAAACCACAACCCCCTTTGAAACCAAATAAAACAATCCCTTGCTTTTTTTTTATTCTTTTTTAATTTTTTCTTCCCCAGTAAAATTTGATGAAAAAACAACCCAAATATCGTCAGGAAGAAATAGGAAAAAAAATCACTCTTTCCATTTCAAAAAATAGTGAAACTTCATAAAAGTACATTTGAAGCTGAAAATCTAATGGAAAACATACTAAATGATCACCTTTTACCCTTTTTTGAGAAAGGCTTTTGCAGTGCCAGGACTGTCCTGTACTGCTAAAGCCAAATCATACTGTAAAAGTGTGTTAGCTTCGACGGTAATGGAATGCTTCTGAAGCCAAGGGGTCCCTGGCTACTTCAGAAGCCCAGAGGAAATGACAGGCAGAGCCTGAAACCTAAATCTGAAACCTGGACACAGTCACATTTCATTAAAATGGAGCACAACAAATTTCAAAACAAATTAAAAGCACGACAAATTAAAAGCATGACAAATTTCAGAACCTTAAAAATCTCATAAAGTGTGCTCGTCCTCCTGTGGACATTCATTCAGCTGTGGTTTGAATGGAAGACTTCATCCTGTTCCTGTGAGGAATACTCCACAGCCCTGTCTGCAGACAAATGCTGCAAGCTGGAGAGGAAACTCTTCAGAGTAAATCAGGTAATAGCAGCAGCTGCGTCTTGGGAACATCTTTCTTCTTTATCAGCTCTGTTCTGCCTACACTACTTTTGAAGTAACTGCAATTGACTCTGTGAGGGCTTCAGGAGCATCCATAGCAAATCTAGGTTAGGAGAATAAGAAGGCCAAGTTAAGTACATTACCAGAGGTGAAAAAACATTCTAGCATGGCTCATGGCTATCATAAGGCATGGCCAGGCTCATCTCAGAACCACCGAGGTGCACAAGAAGGCCTCCATGGTCAAGGTCCTAAAGGCACTGACATCCCAAATAGCACAGCAGTAGACAAGAGACAAAAATAAGCAGCTTACCCGTCAAAGTGGTGGATGGGCAGTGTGATGTGTCCTTTCTCAGGATGAGAAAAGCAAGGTCAGTTTACTGACCGTGAAGAGCAGTAAGGGATGTCAGGGTCCAGTTCTATGATCATAAATGTCTTGTCACTAGAGCCCCTGCGGCCACCTTTTTTTAGCAGGTCTTGTGTGCTGGGAGTCTCTCTGAAGCTGTCACTTTGACAGACAGCCGTGCCTGCAGTGGCCTTGCAACTCTGTTCAGCTGGCATGCAACCCTGTCTAATCCCTTTCTGTACCCTGTGACTACTTTTACAAACTGTCATGCCCCAGTTGCCTTAATCCCACGCTTAAGTTGCTATTTCTCAGACAGACTATGTAATTAACTGTTTTCTTCTTTGCCCTCAAACCAATCCACCTACTTCCTAATACAATGTTGGTTTTACCTTTTTGGAAATGATTCCAATGTGTTAGACTCTGTGCTATTTAAGTGCTCAGGGAATAATTATGAGGCTGGTAAATCCCAAAAAGTGACTTTCCAAAGCAAGAAGGCAAGACCATAGACAAAAACACAAACCTTAGAGGAGAAAAGGGCTGCTAAGCAAGTCTGTGTAAAACAATATCATTGTTTTAATTAAATTGTGAGCCTGGCCTATAAGCTGTAGCACAAGAGGCTGGCAGAGACAGCAGCAAAGTTTGCATTTTTTTCTCCAGTCATGAAAGATCTCTCATTGCTAACTGAAACGTATTAAAAACTTAAGTCTCAATTATTCCTATCCCTGCATTGGCAGGTTATTCTTATCCCTCCTAACCCTGCATGGTGATGGTTTGTGTATCAATTATTCTGTGTTTATATTACATAAAGCAGGAGGGTCAGGTTTGCAGTTATATCATTTATTAAATAGTTTTATTACAATCCTGATCCCAGTTTCCAGGCCAATTAGCCTGGTGGCACTGTATGGATAAAGGGGAGTGATGGGAGCAACTAGCTCTTGAGCTAGTTGCTTGGTCTTAACTGGGCAAAATGACTTCCCACAGTGTCTCACACTAAGAAGGAAGGCAGTGCTGCTCATTTCCCTTCTCCCTCACGAGGGGAATGCATGAAGATGAGATGCCTGGAACAAGAGGGGAAACTCAGTCAAAGGTTTTTCCTTTGTCTTCTTGCAGTTGTGCGGGTGCCTTTGTTCACCTTATGGCCAGGCTGCAACTTTCAGTCTGGGTCACAAAGGAGGAGAAATATCCTGCTTCATATACAATTGACTCACAGCTGAGACTGTCTTTGGGAAGTCCCTACCCTACATTTACTGCATTTCCACTCACTTTTAGTTTGAGAAAAAAAATGCTGAGGCATGGTGGTTATTTTTGTTCATTCTCTTTTAAGTCCGTTAGAAAAAAAAAATGTAAATCAGAATATTTTAACACTATAGTAAGAATTTGCAAGAAACCGTCATATGGGGGAAGAATATCTCCAGAGACCCCACTAATGACTAGCTTTTATTTTCTTGCTTAATCATAGGTTATATAATGGTGTGTGTAAAATGAAGATCAGCATAATTCCATTCACACAACAGGCAATTAATCAGGCCCTTTTAAGTTCTCCCTATCTTTCATCTCGCCCAGAAGAAAAAAGTGTACCATCAGAGGGCATCTGGAACATGTATCTTCCTTCCAAACACACTGCCTGCTGAATAAAGATCCATGATGCTCATTTATACATTTGCCGACCAACTTCTTAGCCGGAGTCTTTGTACCACACCACCCCTCACTGCTCCTCCCTGTGCCAAAGCCACACAAAGTCAAGGTGTTGGTAACTCCTAATGGCCCCACAATCCCTGCTCTGCAGACAGAGAAGTTGGCAAAAGAGTCTGCATCAGGGGAACTCAAACGAGTTTTAAGAAGACCCGTTAAAAAAAAATCTAAGTAAACAGAAACTTGCACTGTACAAATACGAGCAAGGAGACATCTGTTTGAAAATAATTCTTAACCAGCTAGAGTATGGGGCTACTAAAATGATATCCAGACATCATAGATATTAGTATTGAACAAGAATTTCTGCTCAAACCAAGTTAAACATTAAATGTACACTTGAAAACCTCACAACTGCTCTAGAACCCATAATTACACAATTTTACTTATTTCTAAATTTATCCCAAAGAAGTTTCCTCACCCCAATCAGGAATTATTCTATCATTTATCTTTTACAATTTTATATACACAGTTTATCATCCTGATGGTTGAATGGATGTCTAAAATGGCAGCTCATCCTTTTACTTGTGGGACTATATAAATGAACATTGACAGGCATGAATTTAAGGTTACTTTTACTATTCCCTTGCATTTTACTTTCTCCAAATTTTGTAATTCATTGCTACTTATACTAAATATTTTGAAGACAGCAAAAATACACAGATAAGCAAAGTGCTGGATGGTTAGAGATGCAGTATTCATAATCAGCGCAAAACTAAATAAGGTTAATCATGGTTGATTCAAATAAGGTTAAACAATTCCAGGAAATTAGCTGATGAATTATATGTGTCATGTCACTGCTAGATCTGGATAAATTAATTTTAACATTAATTATTCCATGAGCTTAAATCTTCTTTCTATTTTTTATTAATTAATTATACCCTCAACACTTCTTAGTTGAAGCAAAATTTTGTACAAAGCTACTTCACAGTTAAGGCTGTTCACTTGTACTGTGATTTCTGATTCTGATTGTGTTAACCGTTGCATAGTTCTGATTTTCTGGTCTTAACCTGGTGTCATGAAAGCTTCTAGTATGAACATCCTCATTTATAAACACGGCAAACTTCTTTTGGACCGTATTAGTTTACCCCTTAAGAAGAACAGTTATCACTGTTCATTAGCTTTCTTGGGAAAGAGACCTGAACATTTGCTAACTTTCCATGAAACTAAATTCAAAATTTTAAGACCAGAACACATTAACATGATCAATGAGTCTGACTTCATAACGAAGGCCATAAAAATCTCAGCCTGTGATTTCTGCATCAAAATCATTGAGGTATTAATTCCTCACTATTAACAACTCAGTTTCAGCAAGTTCTTGCCACAGCTGTTTCCACAGCCTCTCAATTCATTGTATTAATACAATAGTGGCACCAGACGTGAAAATTCACACTTCTACACATCTGATGGAGAATTTACTCTATTGATAATATCTACACAACCCCTTTACTTATGTTTTCTTGCTTAATGCTAGCTCCAAAATGAAATACATACATACTGTATGGAGAAGGGGCAGAGATTAATGACACTTTGTGAAAATAAATGACATGAAAAGTCATCTAATATCATTAGGCACTTAAATCTGTCAAGTACAGAATATGGAGACAATGATCAAGCTAAGCAACTTACTCCAGGTACATCTACCCCTTGCACTGGGCCACAGGGAGGAGATGTCTGAAGCAGCCCTAAACAAGCTGGTACCAAGACTGTGAGAAGCATAACAGGCACTGACACTGCTGTCAGTGCCTGGCTTTTATGCTTAGCCCAGATACAATGCCATACTTAGTTGGCTAGATTATCTGGGAGCCTCAAGTCAGTCCTTGTGCCATATTTTCCTTTGTTATGCAGAGATATTGCGTCTAGTCGTGGGATCTCTAGCACCGTCCTCTTACCCCAGAGTCATCAAGTACGCAAACAGTCCTGCAGATTTCAGAAAGACAGTTTTGTGCTTGTGAAGAGCAGACTGGTCTTACGTATTTGCTTGAATTGGAGACTAAATCAAGAATGCTGCCATGAAGTTAATGAACAGCAGGTGCCAGTCAGCTGCAGATCTTTTCAAAGGAGAACTTGCAAACTGAAAAAGATGCCCTCAAACCATCTGACTGCAGATAGGCTAAGGGGATTTTAGACCAGATGGCTACATATAGGGTGAGTAATCAAAGACAGCAGCCTTAGTAAAACTAAGGTATTTTAAAAAGCTTTACTTGTTTTCATCCATCACTGATTTTCTTTTTCCCACAGGATGAACTTATTTGAAGTTTAGTCTGTTTCTGCAGTGCAGAGGCTGTGTTGCTGTGGGAGGCACAAGCAGTGCTTACCACTAGCTGCTATGGAAGCCCATGGTTACTTAAGGAAGAAGTTCTCAGTGGACCCATAATACTACTAGACTGGAGCAGTAGATTGGTGAAAGAGTAAAACTGGAAAGAAAACCATTATAACTGCAACAAAAAACTGCCTCATCTGCAGGACAAGCAATACGAACAGCAGTAGAGGGTCACTGACAGCTAATCAGCAACAGCCCTAATGCCCACAACAAAAGTGAAATGTGCCTTAGTAGAGAAGTAGAAAAGATTTTTAAGTCATTCCTACCCTAGACAAGAAAAATAGTTTCTATAGAATAAAAATTTCTTCCATTGGTTTTATAAATGCCTCAAGTTGCAGCAAAATACTAGCTTAAAACTGTGGGTGTCATTAACAAACCTCCATGTAATTTCCATGTATTTCCACATTTCAAGAGCAAGAAATGGTGCTTCATATTCTAACTTCCTTTTTTTTACAGAGAATTTTCAAACTGCCTCAGAAAATAACAGGGAGAATTTGACACAAGCTTCTGTCTTTGCCTTGTTTGTGGTTTTGCCAAGGCATTTGCATAACAAATAACATTCTTAGACTACCAGTGTCCTTTCTAAGCCCTTGAACTACAGTATGAGCATGCTTCCCTCTGGAACTACGGAGCCCCACACTACAGGCCAAAACGGAAAGGTGGATGTTAATGCTTATATCAGAGTACCCGGGAGGAATTCCAGTGGCAAAATTATTAAGTTTAAGAATCAATAGTTTGTCAAGTTGAATTACATTGGTCACTTCAATCTAGAGTTACTTTGCTATATCTTTTTACTAGTGATACGCTGCCTCTGCTTTACAAAGTTTCCCTGTCTGAAAATTATTTTAAATGAAAGCAGTTATTATATTGAAAGTACAATTAAATTAAAACATCTGTAGGAAAATGCAGAAACCCACCAAGCCCAACTTTTAAAGTGTGGTTCCCCTGTGGCCTGGCTTATTAGAAAAGCAATGCCAGTCTAATAAAATCTTACCTTACCTAGTAGCTAAGTCTATTGCTAACATCCAAGACAGTAGCAATGAATATGTCACCCTTAAGCCTTGAAATCCTGTTGACTGTGACTGTTTCAGTTAATTAATAAAGAAAATGGGTTGTATTTGGTTTGTTATCAGAGGACAGTCCCAAGCAGTACAAGCATTTCAGAGGACTAAGGATGCATTAGGAGGGTTTACTAGTGTGCAAAGTGCTCTCAGTTAGAAAAAGCCTCCAGATACTTTCACGTCCTGCAAGTCACAGTGTCCCACTCCCTATCCTTTAACCCATGTTTTAGCAATGTGTTTATTTATTTATGCAAACTCCATTCATTGCAGTGATCATAGCTGCTGCTTCAGAGTTTTTCACGTTGCAAAGAGATTCTGGGCCTGTTACAGAGACACCACTCACAGGGTACTGGCCAAAGTCCAGAAACTGGGGGGAAAAGGGGGGAAAAAATAAAAGGAATATACCCAATTGTCTTTATCCCCTGAGGGAGCAACCTCAGCAGCAAACAGAGCACTGATATGTGAATACTCCTGTGCTTTCGCTGTGTCTGAGCTCCAGGGGAGAGGAGGAAGAATCAGGCCTGGAAATCCACTTTTTGAGAGCAGGAGATGCCCTGCCTGCCCTTGCAGCCCAGCGGGGACTCCTGAGTCACAGCTGGTACCACAGCACAGGGCATAACCCTTTTGTCAGGAGGAAACTAAGCTTGGGACCATCCCACTACCCTATGTTACACCGTGGATGGCTTTTTGGTGTCTTGAAGCCCAGTTCTTCAGCTTGTGTGGTGACTTCAGAGAAGTGCTACTTAACCTCAAAGGGATGAAATCAGTGTTTTAGAGCTCTGCTTTCAAAAACAACTCATCTTTAGCTCTCTGCCTTAACCCTCAGGGTGATGCTATGCTTCTGCAAGCAATCTTGCAGCAATGGTTTGAGATTTCATTCATTAGTGTTTGCAAAATACTTTGAGACTCTCAGAAGGGAGATGCTACTGAATTCTAAATATCTGCTTAATTAGCTCTGTTCAGAAGTTATTTTACCCGGTCAAGCTGAAAGATCAAAAATATCATAGAAAGGTAAACTGCAGAACAAAGCAAAACAAAAATAATCAATTTGGAGATGGTTAAACATCTCCTTCTTTCTCTATGGAGAAGGCTTATTATATCTCTTCCAAAGTGCATGACTGTCAGGGCCCGAGGGACATCCCCCTCCCAGGGCTGGAGTGCAGGTGGGGGGGACCTGCAGCAGGCAGTGGTGACCTAGGACAAGGTCTGGGAGCAGCCTCCACGGGGTCTGTCCTCTGTCAACTCTGTTAGTCCACCACAGATTTCCTTCATTATTGTTATTAGCTGTATTCTTGTCATTAGGTGCTTTTTTCCACAGCACTAGCAATGCTGGCACTTCACTGGCCATTGTTAATTCAACAAAGTTTTAAAGTATGTGTAATTCCAGGTGTCCAGCGTCCTTGGATCTTTGCTCTGGTTCTTCCCTGAGCGTTAAACCTTTCATTATTCAGTCCAGTTATTTATTACCCTATTTATAAATTCAGTACAATCTTCTAACTGACATTTTCAACGAAAGGTCACCTGAAATACACACGGTGTTCCTTGTATTGCCTGCCTTCGCCTCTAAAGGTCCACCAGAGCTAATGTTGTACTTGTCATCTATTTACTCATTACATTGTGCAATAGGCCTTTGATCCCCTGCTTGTCTGTATGCCAGGGCTGTCTCCCATGAGGTAGCTCTAGGGTGGCTTTCCTCTTTTCCATTCCCTTCTAATTAAGCTGGACATGTTTTCAATATCCCCCACTCTACACACAGTTCCAGTGTATTGCTTAAAATGCCACAGCTAAGTTCAGTTATTAATCACACATGACTGGAGCGCCAGGCATGTGGCCAGCAAAATCAAGATGCTGAACGACGAGCTGGGAGCCTAAATCTATCTGTCCCTTGTTGTCCCTAAAGTCATTGCACCTTCCAGTTTTCTGGAAGCTGAACACCTCTGCTTTGGGCATCAGAGGCACCAAGAGCTACAGACTGGAGATACTATCTGAAAAATAAGTCCAGTCAAAATTAACGGAAAAGATGTTTCTCCCCTTGTTTCACCAGAGGGACCGTCAGACTTTCCCTGAGTGTAACTAAAACAGCAAACTACACACCAAATACCATTTTTTTCTTTGTAAAGTTTTCCTTCAAATATCCACCTCCAGATTCAGAGGTGGCTGCACCAATGTCCCTTTTCATAGTGAAAACCTGAATATTTAGCAGCTTCACTGTGAGATGAAAGACCTGGACTTCACTCAAGGACTTACCTCATACCTCTTCATTTTCTATGCACTTTATGCAGGGACATGAACTGTCATTGGAACTGCACTTGAAATTCAAGTGATTCATCTCTTTCCTCTGCCATTTGAAAGAAGGGCTTTTTAAGCACCCGCTTTACAAACTGTGATTACCAAGCAGGGAACTTAAGCCCAGGAGAAGTCGAAGGTTTAACCTATTTCTTCCAAGTGAGTTTAGCAGGCTTCCTATGAACTGACTGTGCAGAGACCCCCCAGTCAGAGCACTGGATCCTGGGGGCCCACTGTGTACAACTGGCAGGTTCTCGGTCTAAGGAACATGAGAAATAAATGTATTTGTTGACACACTCACTTTCCACTACCATTTAAAATATTGTTATTTTCCTTTCTAAGGAGGAAGGAGCTATAGAGCTAGCACATCCTGAATTCCTACTATATACCTTTGTGGGAACAAGATGTCTCACAATACACTTCAGTGCAATGGGATTCAGAGACACCTGGTGAGGGTCTTGCACACAGATTTTGATCAAGTTTCCAGCACTCATTGACTCTCTTTCTCTAAAACTGAATTTGGCACAAGTTTGTCTACTAGGGCATTTTTTAATACAGCCCAGTCCTCACCGCAGGAAAAGGCAATTCATCTTCATCCTCTGCAAGAGTGAAGTGTGAACTTAACACAGATTTAAAATGCTTGCTTCCCCAAGCTTCACCACTTATCTACCACTCTATGAGCAGAGAGCAGGAATCTCCTCTCCCTATTATAGCCAGGGCTCTTTATGTCCTCTGGGAAAAACTTTTGGGAAAGACCTATTTCTGGTTTCAGTGATGTATCTCTGAGCTGAGGTCAATGTTAGCACTATTAATAATTATGTTCTTATAGTTTTAACACAAAGTTAAAGTGTAGGAGTATCTCCTGCTACCCTTTGAAAGGAAGAATATCCTGAACAGATTCCCCTGACTTAAAAAAGCACAAGGAACCTGTGAAATAGTAAAGTCTCTTTAAGGCTATCCCAGCACTATGAACAGTGTGGTTAAAGAAATTCAGGGATTTAGGTCCTGACTTAAAACCCACACAAAACTTTCCAGAAAGCAGTTCAGAGCAAAGCTATGACAAACAAAAGACATAATACAAAGATTATAGGGATGCTAGGTATTACTGGGGTCATTTTTTCCAGGTATAGGCACAAAGTTTCCATGCAAGAAACAAAAGCCAATGAAAAAGCTAATTTACAGGCAACACGACTTATTGCTTGCCAAAAGTAACTGTGTCCTGTTAAAAACTGGAAAACTAGACACAAAAAATAACCCCGTTTTCTTTGTGGCTTTTTGGTTTGGTTTGTTGCTGTTAATTAAGACATTTATGCAACAGACCATCAAAAAAACTTCATTTGGTGCCTTTGAAAATCATCTGGAGCCAGCATACAAAGCATACGGAGTTTCAATTCTTGTCTTGCTTTAATCAGTTGTAAAACCAGCCTAATTGAAAGGAGAGGAGTGATGAATCACCATCTGGAGGCAGCTGCACAAATGACATTCTTACCACCCTTCTCAAAGAAATGATGGGCTTCCAGGAGAAGTTTGTATCTGAACCTGGCGTCCCTGATCCTCAGCCACCCAGACCATGTCTGGCACACGCTGCACGGCCCTTCCAGCCTCTGTGGCCAGGCTTCCTTCCCATCAGAGGTAGAGAGATGGAAGCTGTGTCCATCACATGAGTTCTGCTGCAGAGCTGGGACATGGCCAAGGCATGTACTTGGACCTGGAAACACAGAAGCACTCCTAAGCAACATATTTTCAGCATATGTTTTATGTGCCCTCACCATTGAAAATGTAAGCCTATTTAGAGAACAGAGTATGTGTTCCTATGAGCATTTGCAGAGAGGGAATTCTTTTAGAGATCTTGAAATTTTCCAAATTATGGAGCATGCTGTACTAAATGAAAGTATATTGTTATATACTGCTAAGACAAGAATAGAGAACAAAACATGCGGCATCATCTAGCACTGTGGAAATTCAGTTTTCGCCTATATCTGGATTATCATATGCTTATCTGGTCCCCCTCTGAGTCAGAAAGAATATAGTAGATCTAGGAAAACCATGTATGAACAACAAGGTATGAAAATACTAGTAGAGATTAAATAGGCTAGGATCCTTATCTGGAAAAGAGAAGCTTTATAGGGGGGTATAAGGGAGTAGGATAATGAATGGCAGAGGGAAAGTGAATGGGAACCAGTTATTTCTCTTCTTTACAACATAAGGCATCAGGGGCATTGAAGAAAACTTCCAAGCAGATGTTTTATAAGAGTAAAAAAAAATTATTTTTCCACACAACATATCTAACCGTGAAACTTACTGTCACAAGATGTTGCAGATGAGTATAAAGAGACGCAAAAGAGATTACATAAATTCCTGTAAGAAACATTCATTGAGAGCTATCAGTCACACAGCTGTAAATATAACCTCCTGCCCAAGAAGTCCCTAAACCATAGCTTGCTGGAAGCTGTAAGGGTATTTCAGAGGATTACCATGCATATGTCCAGACTTTGTATAATTCCCCTAAACAGCTGCTCTTTATTTTGATGGAGACCCTTCACTCTCAGTGCTCAGTGCAGCCAGTCACTCCTTCGGGTTTTTTAGGCAAGCAGCTCAAGAAGAAACTGTTCTAGGGATAGTGCTTAAGGACCACAAGAATTTAAATTTTACAAGATCTTTAGTGTGACAGGCACTAGGGGAATTCTTTGTTCCGTCACACTGATTCACTATAATTTTCAAAAGCTCAGGACGCAAAAAGCGCTTGAGGTTTTTTTCTTCTACTTCAGATTTAGACTGTTGCTAGTTTGTTCACAAGGGGAGGAAATATGTGAGAAACAAGCTGCAAATTGGAAAGCAGTGTAACAAATAACTGGATGACAAAGAGCAGAAAGGTTAGGGAAAAAGAAACTATACATCTTCACACACACTTCGTTCATGATGTTGTGATTGTACTCTGTATTTGGGAGTAAGGACTCATGCACATGTAGGCATGTATGTAAGTATAGACACACACATACATACCTCAGATTCTCCTTTTCTGTCCTGTATGAAGAAGAAGCTGGATCCAGGATGCACAGAGCTCAGGTTGTAATACATAAGATTAGAAAAGGAAGGAGAGCATCTCACCTGGAGATAGCCTAGCACAGCAACATATGCAGGCAGCTCCACTGTAGCCTGCATGACTCTCCGTCCCTGATGTGGGGATCCCCACTTCCACATCCATGTTCCCTTGTCTTATTCACCCACCTTGCCTAATAGGAAGGGCACTGTGCAGGCAAACCAACACAGCTGAAGACTGGGACAGTCCATTGCAATCCCTGAACACAGCAGTGGTCACCACAAGTTGGTCTGCTGTGCAAGAAGCTGACCAGCAACAGAAGAAGGATTTACTGCAGGAGAGGTAGGAGAATCCCCAACAAGGCTTTGGAGACAAAACAGAGTCCTTTGAGATTTCAGAGAGCAGACTGTGTGAGGGAGTTGGTTGCTTTCTCACAGATGTATAAACATTTTCTGCCTTCTTAAAGTTTGTATGTGCACGGAATTCCTGTGGTTTCTGCAGTTATTTTGCACAGGATTCCTGAAAAATGCAGCTAAAGTCTCCAGAGACCCACTCAGAGAAGGTTTTCTAAGAGGAAAATCCTAAGCAGTAGGAAGGTGCAACCCACTCTCAAAAGGGATTTGGACACTGTTTGCACGGAGGGTGCAGATCTGTAGGTTTTAGAGCTGAAAGCAATCATCCCTCCCAGCCCAGACCCAGACACAGCAGTACTCAGTAATTAGAGCCCTGTGTGGCAGACTTGTGCCCATTTGGGAAGCAGGATCATAAAGCCCAGGGTCATAAAGAACCTCTTTGCTCCATTCAGTTATGACTGGCTTGTATCACAGAAAACGCTAAGGCTCTTGGAAAACTAGTATTTCCAAGTACCTTATTGTGGCCTCGGCCTGGAGCAAAGATTCAGATTTTCCTAATACTAGTATAGGAGCATGCTGGGTTTGGGATTATCCAGGCAATGCCATCATTTGCAAAAGCCAACCTTCTGCTTCAAGCTACTAAAGGAAACAAAACTTAGAGCAACATACGAAGTACTTCAGTGTAAACTAGAGACAGTGCATCTTGCCTACCATCAATCATCCTTTGTATTATTATAGACTAAAGAATACAGTCTTCTCCTTCACTAGGTGAAGTTCTGGTGCAGCTAGAAATGTTGGGTTGGTTCTCTTTAATATTCTCCCTGCCTCTACTAATCTACTTAAAATTCAGATGAGTTTATACAAGTTGACCCCACCTGCAACAGGAGTGAGTTCAGAATAATTTCTTATTAAAAGCTTTAAAATAGTGACACGCAAGTTAGAAGCAGTGAAGTGTTCAGTCATGAAAACAGCAGCGGGCAATAGCAGTTGGTTTTGGAGCTCTGGGACAGAAATAGTGTGATTTGAGTTTCTTTTCAATGACTGATACCAAACTGTAAATGACTGGCAGTGTGAACAAGAGTGGTATCATTAGCTGTGGGAACATGGTACAGTGACAGCCTAGCAGCTAATTTTGTCATGACTGTCCTTTGACAGCAAATTTCATACTTACACAATGCTTGCTTGTCCCAAACTATCAGAATACCTATTGTTTTCCAAGCTCTGGTAGAAGTGAAAACATGCTAAATGTTGCTTTTATTCTGCAGCTAAACAGGAGAAAGAAAGAGATTAAAACACGGTCATGGCCTCACAGAGACATGTATTTTATATGCATTCCTATAGTGCAAACAACCCTTTTTTGCCGGAACTCTTCTAGCCTGTTCTTGAAAATATGTTCATTTCCCCCTTAAGCTGTTTTAGCTCCCCACCTGTAAAGCTTATAATGAGGATGTGATGCTGACACCTAGAGGAACATAGGTATGAATGTAAATACATTGTATTAGTCTGCAACTCACTTTCAGAATGTGTTTCTTAATAAGGCAGCTGTTTAAATTGAGAAGTGAAAGCCTATAATGCAATATTCCCTCTGTGAATAATCTATAAGGTTAGCGGACACATTACAATGAATAACCAATAATAGTGGGTTTTCCAGCAATCCAGTTTAATAGTTTCTTCATATGTCTGTGTTTATACATCAAATAAACTTCCAACAAAAAAGTAATGTACAATTCAAGAAAATACCCAAAATTATTACATTTTTGGCTTCCCCTTTGTTGATCTACAATTATGTACAAGACTGTCTTATTTGCAATACCCAACGAAGATTTAATGATTTATTTACAACATCAGCTGGTGTCTTTCACTATGTAATTGAACTGTCTCCTTTTGCTATTTACATTCATAGTAGCAAGAGCCCACCCTTAGGTGCTTTTTATGGATAGGGTTAAGAGGTGGACTGAAACAAGGCAAGATTCTCACTACTGACCACAAACAGCTCTGAAATCTCATTTTCAGATATAGCTGAAGGAAGATTCCAGCACCTAGTGCACTGATATAACCATTGTATTTACAGCCAACGTAATATAGTGTCTCCACTGAGAATAACATTCCCACTCACATCAGAAGGAGATACGTGCAAGCTGGAGGCAGTATATATTTTAAGGTGCAGCAGACAAAAGGTATAGCTCTGGTGCTAAAGATGCACCATACTTATCCTGTCAGAAACCTCCAAAGCAAATGAAGACACAAAGTATGCTATCTTTCTAAATGTGTAGAGGAGAATATTTTACAATTCTTCTTACACGGGAGATTAAATTAGGAGGGGAAAAATTATAATTTTACCATAATACACGAACTGAATAACAGAATAACTTGGGTTGGAAGGGACCTGTGGAGGTCATCTATTCCTAATCGTTCAAAGCAGGGCCAACTTCAACGTTAGAGTCAGCTTTCAACTTAGAGTAGATTGTTCAGAGCTGTGTTCAGTCAAGTTCTGAGTATCTCCAAGAATGGAGATTGCACAACCACTGGGCACCAGTTCCCTTGACCACCCTTGTGGTAAAAAAAATTTCCTATCACCTGGTCAGGACTTCCCCCTTGAAGGTATAACCTAAGGCCCATTGAATGAACCGTAGCCCTTCTATTGACAACAACAGTTTTAGGGCATCCCTAAACCAAGTATAACAAAGTTTATTTTTTCAGCTTTTCAGAAGAAATAATTCATTTTTCCAAGCTATTTTCTGATATCTAGCCAGTAGGGTACCACTGCGTGAAATATTTTCATAGCTTATATCACAATGCAAGATATGTACCATCCATTGGCATCAAGAAATCAATGCCACAGTTGCACTTCCTTCATTTGTGATAAATCTAATATTTTGTACATTACACAGCTGTTGCAGAACAGCATGTTTATGAGAGCATGACTGGATGCAAATTACACAAAAGGCGTGGAGTTTTTCACCTTAGAATCCTCTCAACAAACACAAAAACTGTTTGTTTGGGGAGCAAAAGTCAGGACTCTGTTATAACTACATTTGCCTGAGTTTTTGAAATCCCTGTTTTGCCATTGCCTGCTATGCAAACTTGTTTTTTGTCTCCCAGCTTGAAAGATGCGATCTACAGTACAGCTTCCTCCAGTAACAAAAGCAACTCCTAGCTGAAACATTTTTCTAATGTCTATATAAATGCAGCCACTCACCCAGTCTTTCCATCTCCACAAAACATTACATGACTCTAGAGGCCATGTACCCTTTATTTCCCTAGTCCTGGTGAATAAAGGAAGCAGGCAAACTAGAATCATCTCAATCTTCATGTTCAGCCTTAAAATCCACCTATGGTACGTACATACATACCCCACAGTGACAAAAACACATATAGTCAGACACGACAAGGTACTGTATCCAACCTGGAAAATCTCATGATAACACTGTCGTCTTACATAATATATATTTTATGACAGTCACAGTCATGACTGGAATACAAGACTGCTGATATGTGCATATATATTGGTCATAGCTGTTGAGCGAGGTATGTGAACCCTGATAATTAAAGCTACTTCTCTGATGTTATGTCTTCAGAAGGAAATAGCAAAAAACCTGTTAATTCTGGGCATCAAAATAAGCCATGCTGAATCTAGAGAGACAAATAATATCAGGAAAAACACACACTTAGAGGCTGATGGGCTCATTTGCACGGCAGGTCACATTCATTGCATTTGGCAGAAGGAAAAATAAGACTTTCCCTGTGTAATCCTCTTATAAGATCCAGTCTTCAGTGGGGTAAATGAGATTCAAAATATTCTTTCTCCTCGTGATAAAGATGCACTGAGTAGTTCTTACAACCAGTGTGAGAGAGATGCATGGAGGGAAAGAAAAGTAAAATCACACATTAAAAAATGGTTTCTGATTGCCACAGAAATCACGGCAGCTGAATGGAGAAAGATGTTCCATAGGCATTTCAGCAGAATTACAAGATGCAGCAAGATGTTGCATTTTGATTCTGTTCCCTGGTTTGGCTTTGTTTTCTCAATATTTGTTTGATAGCCCACAGACCATTCTCAGGCTATAGCAACAAATTATCTCTTTGAAGGTCTTCCTCATTTCTTGGCTGCGAAAGGCATAGATCAAGGGATCGATCACTGAGTTGCACATAATGAGAATGAGGTACATGTTGAAGTGAGACATGAAGCAAACACAGTAGAGGTTCTGAGGGCAGGAGATCATCAGGATGAGATGAAGGAAGAATGGAGCCCAGCAAACAATGAAGATGCCAAGAAGCATAGTCAGAGTGATGGCTCCTTTCATGCTGGTTCTTTGACGGACAGAGTTGTACCCAGGCAAAGCAGCTATTTTCTTCACGTGAGTACGAGCCAGGAGGAACATATGGATGTACAGCGAGACCATGAGGAACAACATGGTAAAAAACATAGTGATGAGACAAATGATCACGTAAGTTGATTCATAATAAAGAATGAAGATAATGCCACAGCCCGTGCAAAAGGTCCAGATGCATGCAATAATAAGCCCCGATCTTTTCACTGTCATGATGTTGTGATAACGCAGAGCATAGAAGATAGTGATATACCTGTCTACTGCTATAGCCAGCAAACTGCACATGGAAGCCACCACAGATATGCAGATCATTGAATCAAAGACATTGTCTATATGACGGACAAAGGCATCTTCCATAATTATGTGTCTATTGTTTATTAAGTATATTGTTATGGTCTCCCAAGCATTAGACACACTAACCAGCATGTCAGCCACTGCTAAACTGCAAACAAAAAAATACATGGGTGAATGCAAGTTCTTGTTCTTAACTATTGCACATATAACTAAGATATTTTCAAGGAGGCTTACAATGCCCAGAATTAGGAACACCTCAGCCGCAATGACCACTTGCTCACATGGCGATGACTTGCTCTTGACAGTAGGCACAGTAAAGTTGCTGCCAAAGGCACTCAGGTTTAGTTCAGAAACATACAGTTGAGAGGACGTGTTCATCTCTGGAAGCAAACACGTTCTGTTCTTTCTGAGAGACTTGCCAAGGTGTGCGGTAAATGCATTTTCCAAAACGCAAAAGACCCTGCCAAAAAAAATATAGCATGACGAGAACAGGCAGAAGTTGACAAAACAAATATCATCCATTTCTATTTAATTTGGCTTGTACACATCCTGCCTCTTTCACACCATATTCCCCTACTGATTCTAAATTAACCTCCTATTGGCTCAGAGTTTTTCTGCCCATCCTTACTGGGAAATTAAAACCACAAACTAAAGAAGATATTAATGCACTCTTCATTCATAGGGGTTTTTTTATTCTCTTTGGTCCCCTAGANGTTTTTCTGCCCATCCTTACTGGGAAATTAAAACCACAAACTAACGAAGATATTAATGCACTCTTCATTCATAGGGTTTTTTTTATTCTCTTTGGTCCCCTATAGTGAGCACAATGTCCTGGAAATTCTGCTGAACAACAAACAACAAACAGTTTTCAGTCTCCAATCTCAGACCCCAGAAATGCAAGAGAATGTAGTATTAGGTTCGGCAGAAACTGCTCACTTGAATACAATATGTAGAAGTTTGAATTATTGACACAATTAAGAACTGAACATTTTCAGTAAAAGATTTAAATACTTTTCTGACCTTTGTACTTCTTAAGTTCACATGAACTGCATTATAAACAGCTTATCTGTGCAATACTAACATGCTCACTTAAGAGCATACTATTAAACACCTAACGAAGGCAAATCCATACATTTCAGAATACACCAAGGTTACAGAATCGGTATGGGTGGAATTCTGCCATAAAAATGAGTTTTCTATTCCAGATCGTGAGTATCTTATTCAATGCTCTGTTGGCAATGACAATATTCAGGGCAAGTTGTAAGCCATCAGATTCTTAATAAGGGAAACACTTAAAGCCGATTGTCAGTGACTTATTGCAAATAAAATTGAAAGCATATCAAGCTAAATCATTTTCAGTTTTTAAAAGTAACCTTTTGTTTGCAATCAAGTATTTTAACTGTACCTATTTACCAGAGCTGATCCTTCAGCTGCTCTTCCTCTTCATCGCCTGTAACCTTTCCTCCAGAGAGCAGAAGTTTCAGCCCCCCTCCTCACCCGACATCTGGGGCTGGGGACTCCTTGGTGGGAATGGATGACAAAAATAGAGGAAAAGGAATGAGTAAATCCATAGAGTCAAGGCTGACCACGTATAAATTACTTAGTGTGCAACTGCCTTTTTATAGACTCCAAGCAATAATGACTTCAGTACTTAAACTGTAGCTCCTCCTCCCCTTCTTTGCCCCTCTGAACTTCTCTTTCCACAGATTTTGTTACCAAAGGCTTGGGTTTTTACCACCATCTAGTGGTCTTCTCTTGTCTTTCTAAGTGAACAGTGACTGATCTAAAATTCATTGTGAGCTTTTTATAATATTAAAGGGGGAAATACACTCGGTATGATCCTTTCCAAAAACATTTTGTTTTCTCAGCTTTTGCTAGTACTCGCTGACAATAAGTTTATACTGCAATAGTACTCCAAAAGGGTGAGAGCAGAAGACTGTTACTGAAGTGGGAGGCTTACTGCTGCTATAAGCATTTTTCTTATATACACAGTTATAATTTTGCAAGAATAAGAACCACACTGTTACAAAACTCAGCGTACGTACAGTCAAGCCGGTAACACCACTAACAGAAGATATAACTCAAGCAATTTGTGTGAAAAAACAGAACAAATAAACAGTTGTGTTCCAGTCCCCTTGCTAGAATAGAGATTGTGATGCTGACGTGGAAGGGGTACACAGTGCATTGCGCCAGTAGCCAGGGCTTCCCGAGATGGATGTGAATTCCCTCAGGTTTCACAGGTCTAAGAGCTGGGAAGCTCAGTGCTCAGCATTGCAATGGCTGAAGTCCCTCTGTGGGTCTAGCAGTCAGGCAGTTGATGCTTATTCTGGGACTTACCCAAAAGGTGGCAAAATCAGTGCGAGTCTTTTCTTTAGCAAATGGGCTCTGCTTCTGCACACAGACTGAGGAAAACAAAGCACACACCTTCCTGACACTACCAAATGCCCTTTATGTTTTTCACTAACCAGCCAGTCAAATACCATGCAGGATTTGAAGTTAGCTTGAGATAAAAAGTCTCTGCTTCTCCAAATCACCGCCTTTCTGCAAATTAGGGGGTTGGGGTTTTTTCATGGTAAATAACAGCTTCAAATGCTTATTTTAACCTATAGCATTTTTCTTAAAGAATCGCCACCAACAAAAACAAACTTTATAGCTGTATCTTGTGCCATTTTTGTGTTTTCAGTGTTCAGATAGAGTTTATCATCATGCAGTTAAATCCATATTTCTAATTATTATATTCCACAGAAGCTTCCTCTATTGTTACTACTAGCTTCACTCTAGGGATGCTGAAAGACCTGGGCCACTGGATGCGATGTTCTTATGTACAAATAGTCTCAGAACCAAAGGCGACAGTGAAAAGCATTTTTATTCATTTGAGTAAAATAGCTCCTCTAGCATTATGCAGTTATAGTTTGGAGTTGAACTTTGTATGCCCTTTCTACCCACTACAGAAAAGAGAGTAGATTATCACAATATAGAGGTAGCAAACTATGCTCAAGTGAAGCTGTTAGATCTGAGCAGATAATGCCATCCAGTGAACAGCAATACTCCCTGCTGTATCCAACCTGTCTGTGTGCCAAATCAGAGCTCATAGTTCTTTGCTATGCCCAAAAGAAAAGATTATTGGATGCCTATCTGCAGTTCTTTTTCTGTTCTTTAATGTACAGCATGTTTTAGTTCTTCTAGGTTATATTTAGTTAACTCATCTTAATTATCTCTGGTTATCTTTTGCATAGTTTTTGATTTTTCCACTGTAGACCCTGGAAATCATATATCTAAATGTAAAATTTTACTTCTTTCACTGTTCCTATATCTACCAAGAATTGTTCAGACACTGTGCTCTCTCTGCTTCCAATTATTTCTCTTCCAGTATCCTATTTTTTTGTTTGTTACACTCTCTCTTTAAATTCTGTTCACCTTCCTGTTTACAAATTCTGCTGTATGTTCAGTTAATAAAGTTCTTTGGAGCCCAGCTTAACTGCCTTTACAAAAGTTCTCACTGTACCTGGTAGGACTCAGTAAACCAGCTGATTACAAGAAATAAATCACACATCAGACTGGATGGTTTGCCTGTTATTCCTTAGAGCGATACCAGGTCTCTCACATATAAATTATGAATCAGCCTTTGGATTCTTCTTCCACAGGCCAGACATAAACCCTGGTACAAGTGTCTCTGCTAGACAAAGAAACTCCCTTATATACAAAGCTTGAAGAAAAAGTACCTGCCTGGAAACTGGTCTAGTGATATTAATGTAGTTTGTTTATGTTAGAGGACGGAAGTAAAAAATAGTTTACTTTTTTTTAAAAGGGTGTTTTATCACTGTATTGCCACAGCAAGAAGCTATAAGCATAATAGTTTGAGAAGCAAGTAGCTGAAGGGGCACCAAATTAGCATTGGGTGGAGGCATGCAGGTGGGTTATAAGGATTGTAAGTAAAGGAGCATGTGAGCAGGTCTTCAGATTCTCTCAGGAAAAATCCAAAAGTAGCTTCACCTCCCAGCTGGAGAACTTCCGACTGAATAGGCTGGTCTTTCAGAGCTCATGATCTTGGTGTTTGGCTCCCTTATTTGTTCAGTTAAATAAATTTTCTGTCTCTGCACACAGGTTGGTGCTCGGTGTTTTCCAAGGCCACAAAGCTCATGTCTGGATTGCCAGTGTGGGCAAACAGTACTCCATGCATCACAAAGCCTGTGTTGGTATTTAGCTATTGGGCTGTACCCACACAGCACAAGACCTGATCCCTTGAGTTCACACAGAGTGGGCAATCCAAGGAACACACTGAAGCCTCTGTCCTGTCCCCAAACCGGCATTTTCTTTCCACAGACAGAAAGAGGGAGGGTGGACTGGGGTCTTAGGGTGTGGGTGCACAGGTGTCCCTGCAGCGTAGAAACAAAAACAGGTGGGTCAAACACCAGGGAGCCTGGATCTGGAGCCCTTGGGAGTGCTCCTGTGGTCCATTGTCTACATATAGCCAAAAGGGATGCTAAAATGCATCTTCAGGAAAAGGTGTTTTGTTCCTGTAACATCTCACCTGGCATAAGAAAAATGCTAAATGCTTAAAATCCCTATTCCACTCAACTCAAGAGTTTGCTTTGGGCCATAGTCAAAAAGATCAAAAGTGCCCCAGAAAGACATCAGTGAACATAGGAAAGAAGTAAAATACAGTAACAACAGTGAAAGAGATGTTAGGGCCTGTTTTGATCCCATGCCATTTCTCTCTGTTGTGAAGCGGTGAGAGAGAGCAGAAAGCCACTCCAGCCACATATCTGCCTCACAGACTTCATCAGCCACCAGAGCAGGAGCCCTGACAGCGTTGCTGATAAACACCCAGCCCCTGCCTGCCACCAGCACCACCAGCCATCACGCCAAAGCTCCCCTTTGCCCAGCACGTCTGCTGGGACAGGAGAGGCCATGACTACCCTGACCCACAGGCCAGGTTACATCACGTCAAAACCAGCAGGGAATTGCATGCCGCCTTCATGACAGCAAGGTACTGATTTGATCAATGAATGCATAAGTAAGGCCAACGGTACAACGTGCCCCCGAAGAAGTTTCTGTAAGAAAAGCTTATTACGCGCAGAAGTATTCTGGTATTAATCTGTGCTAATCTTAACAGGTTCAGAGAACAGGTTTACTGAAGTTAATACAAATCTACCCAACTTGTCTGGTGCTAATACATTGAAGCAATTTAATTCCAGTGTCCTTCTGTAGCTATTTTTATCGGTTCGATGAAAATACATTTGTCCTTCATAATGTAGCTTTGGATTGGTGCTCTTGGCCTATTTACGAAATCTCTCTTCTGTCTACTCCTTGCCTATGCTGTTATTTATTTCAGAGCCACAGGGTATCCTCTCAGACTGCATTCTGCTCTAAGACGTGACCCATGGATCCAGGACAATAGTGAAGATCATGGTCTTTTCTGCATTTGGATATATAATCACACAAAAAATGTTCTCTAACTTCTCAGACTGAGAAAACTATTTCCCTTGGCCTCTGCACTGAGTAGCTTTGGCTGAGTTCCATCAAGATGCCCACTGTTACCTCCCCAGGATTATCATCCAATTAGCCTTTAATAAAGACAAGCAATTAGTCCAGACCAAAACCAAAAGGCATCAATCCTTCCTGTCTTTAAATAAAAAACCTGGATGAAGTGGCGATAGCTCAATCCCCTCCTCTGTCCAGGGGAAAGCTGAAAGCCTAAAAGTTAGGTTTTTGAGGTAAGCAGTGGTATGGTGAATACATTCTTTTACATCGTGGCCCTAATCTTCAAAACAACACTTGAATGTTTTTTGCAGGAAGAATCACAGAAAAGCAAGACTGCAAAAAAGACATCAAAATATCATGTAAACTGTGCCCTGTCAAAGGGTGGGATCAGCCATACTTAGTATGACTGCACTAACACTTCTAACCACCACCTCTTTCATCTGAGTGTTTCACAATGGTTTGAGATAACCTCTGGCCAGTTCCAGTTAGTACCTATCAGTGGTGCTTCTCGCATCAGAGTAGACAGCTGTGAAAGATGCAATACAGTAAAAAAGGCATTTTGGAAAGACATATCCGAATAACCTAAACCAAACCGTGTCATAACTAGCCCCCTAAACTTTAAAAGGATAATAAGAGGTTTAGTAACCTTAATTTTTATGTGCCTTCTAATGGGAGCCAATTCCAGTAATGAATCATCCCCTAACGTTTTGTTAGAGCGTGGGTCAGCAGTACAGACCTGGTGAATCATAAAAAAGTGCCAGCTACAGACTCTAAAAAGCACAGATGACCAGTAAAAGACCACAGAAACTTTCTGAGAGAAAGGAGGGGTAACTCAATAATGGACAAACAGAGTGGGAAAAAAAAATCACTTAGCAGGTTCATGTTGGACTCTACTTTCTGCAAGAGAAAGTGTTTCTTGCTAGACCACAGAGAATATTTAATATGTCTTGATCCATTAGAATAATTATAAAAAATAAATTATTAAAATGCTACTTTAATTACATATTATAAGACATTCCATGTCTCATTTTGTTTTGCCAATAGACAGGGTCAGCAGAAAGGACACAGACACC
>RSEF01000002.1:107760828-107774883 GCA_003993805.1 Himantopus leucocephalus | reverse complement strand
TTTAAAGGTCCCTCCCAACCCAAACCATTCTATGATTCTATGAAATTGCCAAATTATTCTTACAAAAATTACAATAAAACATTAATTCATCTCTATTCAGGCACAAATCCATAGCACTATTGAAGGCAAAGGTCCATCCAGGTAGGGCAACTTAGGAAACCATTGTCTTCTGATTTAAAACTGTTCTTTAGAGGAGAAACTGTTCTTTCACTTGTCTGGACTGCATCTATCATGCAAGTGCTATCACACCACAAACAAGCAATACAACCCATAAGCAAAAGGACAAATTTAACCTGATCACTGACAGGTACGTCTTCAGGGCAGCCTAGGACTATGTCTTCCTTTCAGATTGTGTTCCATTTTATATAAAGTTAACCTTAAACAGGCATTAGACAAACTGTATACTTTGTAATCAGCCCCTTGGTCATCACAGTTGGGGTTCCATGGTTTTGTCCAAAAGCCTCCTGGGCTCAGACTCACAGTCATCAGCGGAGATCCCCCAGTTGCTAAGAGGTCCAACAGCCCGTACCATCATACTCAAGGTGCAGGAGGCCCTACACGCTCTTAAGGCAGCCCAATTTTTCCTCGAGGCTGTTGTTAAGAGGAAGCAGTGGTCTGCTTCTAGCTGAAGAAACATTTAATTGAATCTTTTATGAATTATGCAAGGAAGCCAACAATTTCGCACCCTGTAATTATTGTTATTTGTTCAACTCACTCACAGCTCTTTTATAAAGAAGCAGGCTTCGGTTCCAGCTGTCTGTTGTACAGATGTACACTGGCAGGTGCCAAAAGCAAGGGAAATGAAGAAAGAAAAGGGTTACCTGGACCAAACAATTCAGAATAATTTTGCTACCAGAAAATTACTACTCCACAGAGCAGTTCCCTTGGACTATAAAAATTAGATTTAAAAGCTGTATTTTATATATAAACCAAGGTGATCTTTGTGTTTATTATTTCACATAGTTTTTTGTAGTTTCAGACCAACAAACAAAGACTATGTTTGCGCCTGAAGTCAGAGCAATTCCATCACTGTCAAGTTAGAAGTGGGTACCGGGTACCGAGAAGGAAGCTGTTACTGGTTGGGAGCTAGCAACTCGTCAGCTGAGTAGTCGTGTTCCAAGGCTCTGAAAAAGCCTGAAAAGGTAAGACGAAGAGCCAAGCACCTAGGGGGGAGTGAGAAAGTATGACTCCAGAAAACATTAATATTGTTACACTGAACCCCATGGTGACGTTCACTCCACCACTAAGTGCAGTAAATGTCCAGTCTAACCACAATTAGTGATTAATTAAGGGTGACCAAAAGCACACCCTTCTATCAGACTGTTTCAGAAACATTGTGTGAATTCAGACAAGACTGTGAGACTCAGAGAGGGAGCGCAACTCTTATGAAGCTGTTTATTGAAACAATACGGTCTATGAACTAAAAGAATATCCTTTCCTTGGGCTTCAACTATTAACAGCACAGATCAGTCAGACCTTACATGTTCAAACACCTTACTCTGAAAGTGAATTTCAGTTGCGGGGAGACACGTTAAAGTGAATAAAAAGACAACAATGTTGAGAACCACCTTTAATAAAATGAAGAAAGGTTGACAGCTTCCATCAAAACAGCATTTATGCACCTTCGGAAAACCTTTAACTTACCAAAACCTGATTTATCAAGTTAGCTTTGTTCTGCCTCACATCTGTTCTCTCAGCAACAGAAACATTCAAGGCAGCACATAAATCTATGATGGTGATGTATTAAAGAGATATGCTATAAGAGAGGTTAAGGGAAAGCCATTTCGCTAGCACTAGCACATCCATGTGAAATGCTACACGCTGCAGCTATAAAAAACTAAACTATATTAACAGGTTTCAGTTCAGTACAAAGTATTCAGAATGTCATCAGCACAAGGATTCAGATTTCAGACTTTTTTCTTCAAATCTCAAACGAGGTTTCTTGTTCAAAAAACCACTCAGCCACTTGCCTCCATGTCTTTTGGCACTTAAATGACCTGATTTTTGTGCTTCAGACTTCTTAAAAATCAGGACGCTTATTTGCATTCATGAGTAACAATACAGATGTCTGTTCCCTCACTTCCGTACAGACAGAGGTTCTCATTTGTAGCATACAAGGAACACTGGGGACTGAGGTTACAAGACTGCTGTTAATCCTGCTTGATATTAGACAAGCCATTTCTCCCCCCTGAAGCATTATTACTGTGGCAATAAGTGGATAGCAAAAGTGGATTTATTATCAGACCCTTGATTACTCTGCAGATGTTTTAAATGTTTTGCTACCCAGCTTAATGTTCCCTAACTTAACTGTTTTCAAAGTCTTTACAAACACAGTTTAGCAATTAGAATACAGCATATAATTACTCTTTTTAATAAAAATAGATATTAGAAGAGAGAGCGCTTTATTAAATTGACTATGACTCAAAAGGAAAACACTTTTAGTCAACGGACTGAGATGTTCATTATGTAAATTAAACTATTCAAATGTTGTAACAGGAGTACGTGTAAGATTGCACCAAGTCTAGCTTCTTAAGTCAATCAAATACATTCTACCAGGCAACACGCCTCCTTAAGCATTTGCTTAAAACTTAAGCACAAAACACAGCACATGCTTCAGGTGCTTTGCAGCAGTTGCTAACACACTGGTGTGTAATTCACAAAAGCAAACTCATAAAATATAGCACTGATATAACAGTAGCATACTGCATCTTTGTAAAGATGGAGCCAGACTCTTTTCAGCGGTGCCCAGTGACAGGACCAGAGGCAACGGGCACACACTGAAGAACAGGAGGTTCCCTCTGAACATCAGGAAACACTTTTGTACTTTGAGGGTCACTGAGCATTGGCACAGGTTGCCCAGGGAGCCTGTGGAGTCTCTCTTTTTGAAGATATTCAAAAGCCTTCGGGACACGATCCTGGGCAACAAGCTCTAGATGAACCTGCTTGAGCAGGGGGGCTGGACAGGATGACCTCCAGAGGTCCCTCCCAACCCCAACCATTCTGTGACTCTGTGGTATGTTGAGATTCGCCTAGAAGAGGAAAGACGCTCCAACTGGATTTCCCCTCTTTTTATTACTCTGATTTCTTCCAAAAATAGCATAACAATGTACTTTCAAATGAAATTTAATACAAGAAATCTAACAAAACTAGCTTTGACACACACAAATTTCAATGAAACATTTCAGCATTTCTAAAGTGTCATCATTTTTCAGCTAGTTTCATGAGTACTAATTCTAGCAGACAAGAAAGAGTCTTGTTTTCTTAATTTCAGCAGCAGAACTGACTGTGATTCTACTGCTTTGGTGAAGGTTATAGGTGTTCTTCTAGACAATAAAAAAAAAAAATCAGAAGTCATGGATGAAAGAGTATGACCTAATTACAGGGGGAAGGGAATACAACTACAAACTCAAATAATTTGAATGCTTAACTCTGTAACAGAAATGTTCTTTCCTAGGTTTATTATAGCTCTTCAAAATACTCATGTACCATCATCATTTCATCTCTATGTAAACTATACTAACCAACAGCTACTGTTAGCCCAAGAAGGGAGAGAAAAAACATGAAGTGCTCACGCCCTCTCAGTAGTGGAGGGCTACACGCATGTGGAAGGCAGACCAAACAGCATGTCAGAAATCCCTAAGAGGATCCCCAGCTCTAAGAGACTGATGGGCAGTTAAGATGGTAGTTAGGCACAGTTCTGTCTATTGCTATCATTAGATTCTATTCCCAAACAAAGTATCTGGCTCTAATTTGGGGATTGTTATCCACATGTACTGGGGTGTGTACACACATACACAGCCCTCGCTCCCAGAGTGAACTTCTAGTATCCTCAAATGTTACACAGGCTCCTTTTTGGTTCATGATCCAGTATGTTACTGTGTTCCTACTGCCTTAAGGACTGCAACGCGTTCCCCATCACCACCAATAGCTCATCCTTCTGCCAAGCCCATCTGGAATTTTATGAAACAAGAAACACATCCTAAGACCTGTCTAGTAAGTTTCAGGAGACATTAAAACTACCAAAAAGTCAGGAGAGTCTTTATACAATAGAAAATGTTCAGTAATCTAAGTTCAGCAGCTGTTATTATCACATCATCGTATTTGGAAAAACGACATAGAGACTTAAAACTTTAGAAATTCAGTTCTTTCAGAGCAGTTTTGTACATAACAAACTCGTTTAATCTTGAAAGCACCATGAAGTGACACTACAAATCAGCAAGCACGAAAAACAAGAACATCATGGGACTTTACCACATAAACTACACCTTGAATACCACTAAGGTAAATTTACACTGCAGGCTTGAGCACAGCACAGAGGTACTCAAACGGACTCAGGTATTATTTGCCACTTAGCTCTGCATGCAATGTAGACATACCCTATATGTCTGAATATATCTTATTATGAATTAACTGAGCTCTGCAGTACAGTATTCAGGCCCTCATTCTGCACCATCAAAGTCAACAGTCATTTTTCCATCAATTTCAGAAAGTGCAGGGTCAGGCTTGTTAACCACAAACACACTTTTACTAACAAAACATTTGTTTCTAACAGAAAGTTGTGTCAAGTTCAAACATGAGTTTTGAGAGCATGCAGATTGCTTACAAATGCTTAAAAAGACTGGTTCAGAATCTTTCTTATATATACACACTCAAGTCCATCTGTCACAGACAGGCAATGTAACTCAGAATCACGAGCTTGCTCTAGTTTTCGGTAGTGTCCTGCACACTTCTGATAATTAAAAAATAAAAAATAAAAAAATAGTTGCCACAATGGATTTCTGACCACTCCAACTTGCACATGGATATGATCTCTTCTTGCTGCATCCAGTACGTGAAGTTTCACAGTTGCTTCTCAAATGCAAATACCAAGTAAATACCTAAAAAAGAAAATGGAGTATTTAAAGTTTCAGCTTCCTCTGCCACTCGATTTAAGTTTTCAAAACGTAAAGAGGTTGATAGTCTGCCCAAACAACCTGTTAGCAGGTTACTGAAATGATAAAAACTGCTATGGTTTCCCTATGAGTAACTCTAGCGTTCAATTCCAGACATATTTTACAACAGAAGTGAAGTATTTTATATACTGTTGATATGGTTAATGCAACATTAACTTCAGTTAACGGTATTACTGAAATGTGAATGTAATTCATAAATTACTATGCCGTTCTACACATAACTAACATTCACTGGTGCATAAGCAATCATATGCAACTAAGTGTAAAGACTCCTTCAGACATGCAGTAATGGACAATTAGGGGTGAAATGATCAACTTCATTTTTAATTAGAAAGTGAATGGTACAAAATTATTAATTTGCTCTTTTAAAATATCACAGACAAAGAGTAAATATTTACAAACCCTAGATGGCATTTTCTCAACTCCAGAACAGTATGATTCTAGAAACAGATACTCACACAGTCCACACCAGCACCCTTGAAAAATACTTATTTGGCATATAATCAATGACAGCTATGTCAGAAATTCTTATGCTTCATACCAGACAGGTAAGTTTAACCAGTTTCTTGAGACCGTCACCCTAATTAAACATTTATGAATTTCCACTTGAACTCAGCTTTTGTTTTAATGGCTGAGGTGCCATAGTTACATTGCAAATCTTTCTTGACAAGCCTCAGAGATAAAGCAAAGTGTGAAGTTCCATGTAACAAGCAATTTGTGCTTATACCCTAACTATCAGAAAGCTCTGTACTCCAAATCTCTCTGAAAAAACAGACTACTTAGAAAATACAGTCATCACTGAACTTTTAAAGGTATAAAAAGCCCCTCTTGATTAGATTAATAGTTTACATAATACTTTTACATTGCTGGAATTAATATCTACCTTATGATTCATACCTTTAAAAAATAGATAATAATTAAAGAAAGCAAACACCTTAACTAAAGATTTTTTCATTCATGAATTGAACAGCATTTTTTGTTAGTTTTTTAGCCACTACCACAACCAGTATAATGGTCTGCAAAAATGCAAATGCTCGTTGGCTGCAGTTACACAGAAGTTAGTACTAATTTCTCTAGGAGTCAATTTTTATCCTTAGAATTCTCAGTCCCTTATATAGGAGTTTTATTATACTCAACATTGGAACAAAAGGATGTCAAAAGCTTTCCATGGCACGCACTCACAAAATGTCAAAACATATTTAACAATAAGTGTATCCTTTTCGGTGTCTGAGGCACTGACTTTTTTCTCCTCCCTTTATAAAAACATTCAAATACCTCTTCACCATCCATGCTTTAATTGCCTCTTCCTGAAATGTGTATCACTACAAGCAAAGAGTAAAGTTTCTGTCCCTCTCTTCCCAGAACAATTTGTATTATTTTTGATGAAAGTATGTCCCAACTGGAGTTTGTTTTCTAGTTGACTGATAACAGCGTAACATCCAAGTGTACCAAACGGAAGTGTAGTATTTAACCCTCTAACACTAGCAAAATAATTGTTTAACTCTGGCATCCTCTTTTCATACATCCTAAGTAAGGCTTCCCCAAACTACTTTAGCCCAAAAGTTTGCATGCTAGAAGCTACTTAAATAAAGCAAAATTTCAACCTATTTTATGCATTTCCCTCCCAATTTCTTGAGATCTATGCGCTACATAATCTATACACAGGCATTAGAATAACACAAATAATAAAAACCTGTTATATTTAAAATTTGGATTTTCTTCTATAACCAACAGACTATTTTACACTTTCCATAGCGATCATTCAGTCAATACTGAGTTTTCAAAGCAATACTCACTTGTTGCTTCCCATTCAGATTTACTCAAGGTTCCCTAGAAGGGGACAAAAAAAGAATTTAAAAATCTAGTTTCAACAAAAACATGAGGAAACAATAAAATGCTAGTTTAACTCAGGATTATCAGTCTTTCATAGACCAACTTCTAACCACTTACACTGGCTGGCTATTTAGGGACAAGAAGAGCATTACTGTAGACACACATACTTATAACTCCAATAACTAGGATGGTAGGGAACTGGAACACTCCAGATAATGGAACCCCCCTAAATTACACAGGTATAGGAGAATGGGCCAACAGTCTGTTGGGCTGAATGCCTCTGCACTGCAGAAGCACGCTGGTTCCCATCACCACAGAGCAGTGTGACCTGACGTGGCTCAAGCTGCTCTCCAGCCTGAGATGCCCAACACTTGTATAGAAGTCAAGAAGAGGCCCTATATCACGGTGCTGCCACCTTCCCCAGGAATACTGCCTGCCTCCACCTACACCTCCCTCCCTGCAGCCCACAAAAACTCTATTTGCAGGAGACTAACTTCCAACCCAGCTCACACACTGTGATAAAACAGCCTGCCTTGCAGCCTAGGAAACCTGCTCCTAGCTCAGCATTTTGGATGAGAGCAGGGCAAGTGCACAAGTAAAAAGCTGTTGCCATTTACCCTACCGATTAAGAAACATAAGAAACAACCTGCCTGCTCCATCCCCTTCAGTGAGTCCTCACTGGGGGCATGATTTGGCCCATATGTTACCCACTGACAAAACGATTAATCTTTTAAAACACTAGTGAAAAAAGGCTTGTTCAAGTAGATTTCTTCTTTACCAGGTGACACAGAAATTTTCTTTTTAAAATTTTTAGATTTCAAATACAGACAGCAGGGGTTTTTTTCCCTCTTGATGTAGGATTTTTATATATGCATTAAAAGGAATACATCTTCAAGAATTCAGAACATGAATAGTATATAAACCATTGATTAAAAAAAGAAAAATCCAAGCTGACCAGGCTCATGCTATACCTATGACAATGAAAGAGGATGTCATCTATCAGTAACTGCATATGATTTTACTAAAACTACAACCGTTACTCAAACTAGTCTCCAATTTTGGTTCTCTCTTGTCAAAGAGCCTCAACACATAAAAAAAGACCTTAAGTTCAGACTGAAAGAGCCAACATTGCTGACCAGGAACCATTCAGCATGAATAGTTAGGTTAAACCAAGCCTTTGCAAGGTTTCCATTCAGCCTAACTCCCCAAATGTACAGACAGAAGCAAACACACAGCTATATGCTACCCTGAAGAGCTAGCCTGGCTACAGATGCAGAAGCAATAGCCAAATGGCAGCAGTTCCTGGGGAAAAATGACAGCAGAGGTTGCCTGTCCTCCTCTTTGCTTCCCAGGAACAGCAGCTGTGCAGGTTCCTGTCCATCATGCACCCAACTCCAAGACCAATACAGAAGAATGAAAGGCTGGGAGGGCTGCAGACAGCTCCAATATTGTGATGTACTGCTAGGACAATGGAAGAAAAACCCTTTATAAAAAGATGAGCAAGACAGCAAGTCCAGAAAGCCAGCATGTGCATTAGAAGACAGGACTAGAAGCTGAAAAAACATATGTAATTGGACCACTGATCTAAAATCTAATGTGACCTCCATTAAAGATGGTTCAGTATTCTTTTATTTCTGAAATCATAAATCAAGCTGCAAAACAGGAGAAATGCAGAAAAATATGACAGGATATAGACTAAATTTTGTACAAGGTGAGATTATGATCATCACAAAGAAAGTTTCTTTTCATTCCAGAACGTGAACAGAGTATCATATTTAATAAAACTCAGGGCAGAAATATATGGATTTAGTTTTATGCATGTAGGACTNAAACCTTTTAAGTTTTCAGCCGAGGACAGGCCTTTTTCTGCACTGTCCATTACACTTGCCAGAGACCTAAACAACAAAAGCAAAAAAAAAAAAAAAAAAAAAAGAAAAGAAGGCACAGCAAATTTTAAAAAATAGCATTTACAGAACTTTAATAAAATTGGCCAAGAAGGGAGCTGGATCTTCTTCACCCGAAAAGACAACAGAGAAACAATATTCAAGATTTCAAATACATACAGTATTATGAAGATTCAACTCTCCTGTCAGAGGATTAAAAGAAGAAAACTAAAGCTTTAGATCAGTAGTGTGAAGATCCAGAAACATATGAAAATGCTTCAAATTAAGAAGATTTACATTAGAACAGCTGCCAAGGAAGATGGCAAAATACCCTTTCCCTTTTGCACTGCTACAAATTTCTTAAGAGCTACCAAATTAAGTGAATTTGATTCTTTGAGTATGGGGTATAGATTAGATGAACTCCTCAGCCCTGCAGCTGTACGATTTTTCACGTGCACAGAGACATTCATGCCAATTTCATTGCAGCTGAAATGAAGAAGGCACCACACGTCCAAAAGATCAGGACCTCAATTTTAGACACCATTTGCTCTAGTGAAGGTAGAAAAAACTTACCAATGGTAACTTCGCTTTGCCATCTTTGATGAACTCTTTTGCATGCTCATAATCATCAGGTTTATCAGAAACAAGCCTGGAATCACCAAATGTAGAATATGGCTGGAGAACATAGGAAAAAATAAGAAAAAATATTAATTGCCTAATAAGATACATTAACCACATCAGTCAAGGGTTTGTCACAACATAGCCCAGAACAGAGGTCAGTAATTATTAACAGGATCTTAAATTTAGATCTCTTCTTTACAGCACCTACAAGATCAGGTCTGATATTCCTTACTTCCCAGAAAATCTGACACCCAGGATTTATAAATTAACTTTTATACTTACGTCTCCAAAACAGGAGAAACAGTACTAAGAAATGAGCAACTGTAACATTTCAAGCAGAATGCTTAAAATGCTTTAATAACACACAGGAGCTGTAACTGAAGTATACAACTGATTCTTCAAAACTAATATATACTTATTAAGGATCCGAGTTACTGCATAACGGTCTGTACTCAACAACGCAGTCAATATAAGTGGCCACTAATTTAAGACAACTCTCACTTTTCTAAGAACAAAGCTGATATGTCAAAGGCTGTGTCACCGTGCCTCTGGCAGTATGAGCCCATAGAAAGCATCATCCCTTTCAGAGTCAACAAGTCAAGTCCACTTGCAGCCCGTGTGACTCAGTTTAAGAAGCCACCAAATACTTGATAGTTTTATGCTGAAAAATTCTACTGTTTGAGGGAGGAAGGAAGCACAGAAAACTGTGAGTAAAACCAAAGCCTCAGAGACAACACTGAAAAACTTCTCTGAAGATGCTAAAGTCATCCAGGGTGAGAGCTTAAGNAAAAAAAAAAAAAAAAAAAAAAAAAGGGCAAAAACATAGTCTCAGTTACAGTTAAGTACTTTTATTCCTACAAAGATTACTTTCTGTCTTTTCAATCGACATTCCATGCACAAAGATCCACCTTTCAGTCTCTTTCTGCTGAGGAAGAAATGGATTACGGTTACTACTATCTCGCACCAGGCATGATTCTTGTGCTTCTGCTTAATACTTATTAAAAATGAAAACTTGCCTCAAAATTGAAATCTTATCTACAAAACTAAATCACTCTATTGGGTGCTGGTGCTCAGGTGATGGCAGCAGGGGGCTGCAGTGGTGGCCTCTGGGAGGAGAGGCTGGTGCTCTCCAATACCGGACAGAGCTGATTCCACCAGCTCCAACAGAGCCGCCACAGGGCAAAGCTGAGCCCCTCAGCAACAAGTGGGGTGCCTCTGGGAAAGCCTATTTACGAAAGTGCAAAAAAACCGATGCAACAGCTGTGAGAGAAGAGTGAGAAAAATGTGAAACTACCTTGCAGACACCAAGGCCAGAGAAGAAGGAGGGCAAAGAGGTGCTCCAGGCACTGGAGAAGAGACTCCCCTGCAGCCCCCGGAGAAGACCATGGTGATTCAGGTCATCCCCCTGCATCCCACGGAGCACCACAGTGGAGATACCCACAATGCATCCCTTGGAGGACCCCATGCTGCAGCAAGTGGACATGCCCTGAAGGAAGCTGCAGCCTGTGGAAAGCCCACACAGGAGCAAGCTCATGGCAGGAACTGTCGCCCGTGAAGAGGAGCCCAACAAGGGCAGGTTTTCTGGCAGGAGCTGCAACCCTGTGAGGAATCAACCCACGCTGGGGCAAGTCTGTTCCTGAAGGACTGTATCCCAGGGGAGGGACCCATGCTGGAGCAGGGGAAAAGTGTGAGGAAGAAGGAGAGGCAAAGACAAAGTGTTATGGACTGACCGCAAACCCCATTCCCCATCCCCCTGCGCTGTAGGGTGGGGAAAGGAGATAGAAAGGTCAGGAGTGAAGGAGTGAAGTTGAGCCTGGGAACAAGCAGTGAGTGGGGTGAAGGAGTTTTTAGATTTGTCTTTGTTTCTTTACCATCTTACTCTTTTTTTGTTTGTTTGTTTGTAATAAATGAAATTCATCTTCTCCAAGTTTAGTCTGTTTTGCCCATGATGGTAACTGCTAAGCCATCTCCCTGTCTTTATCTTGACCCACAAGTTTTTTTTCTTGTTTTCTCCCCCATACTGTTGAGAAGGGAGTGAGAGAGCAGGTTAGTGGTGTCTGGCAGCTAGTCAAGGTCAACCCACCACAGTCACACTTTCAGCCACAGGAGTTTAGTTCTTCTACTGGTAGCCCTTAATTAATTGCACAATGTTCACAACATGAATTTCAATTATTGCATAAATAATTAACAAGATGTAAAATGCTATTTAAATGAAACAAGTTAACTCCATATTTACCTCCAAGGCCTGCATTCTCCTTAACAGCATTTTATGCTCATCGTTCTTGATTTTTTCTTCATAGAATTCCCGAAATGTCATTTTGTAGACTAATTTCATACCATGTTTCTTTGCCATTCTGTGAAAACAATAAGCTTAATTAGGGAAGCCACAAAATTATTGTAGATTTATTTTCAAAGGAACAATTTTAAGCCACAGTGACATCTTATGGTATTCACTAGGATTACACTCTTTCTGGAGGTTTTTTTAGTAGACATTTAGATTAAAAAAAAAATGCATTATCACCACGAACTGTACTTTTTTTTAATTAGGACAACAAAAATCTACACAGAAGTCATTTACAAACATTTTAATAGAAAAATGTCTCTTCTCCCAACACACAGAAGTAAGTTTCATTAGAACTTCCAGACAGACTACACTATTTTCCCTGCAGTATTATCACCCTGTCATGTCAGATATTATGGATATATTTAGAGAACCTGTTTCTACTAGATTTAGTGCATTAGATCTCAATTATATGTAAACACTGTGGTCATACAGCACTGAAGTTACAGGTGTCAGTGACAGATGCTGGTATTTTTCATAGAGAACTACAAATGAAGTGTGTGAAAATACAGAGTTCTGAAGGGAAAGCTTAATACTGTTTAACAACCATACTCAGCTTGAATGGCAGGAAAAACCCCAACATGGAAACATTTGTCTGTACCTCAGGAAACAGGCTGGGAAAGGCAAACCTGAATTCACACAGAGGTAACAGCAACATGTACATTCACAGATGAACAAGATTTAGAGGAAGAAAAAAATAAGTTGTAGGAAAAATCCTACAAACATCCAAAGAAAGTTGGAGAAGACAACAAAGAGGCACCATGTTGAAGAGGATACACAAGGACTAAAAGGTAGAATGAGCCCCCCCCAAAAAAAAAAAAAGTTAAGATTAAAGAAGAAAAAGATGACAGCACTAAAGCTTTACTGACAGATCCAACATGTCACATACAGGCATTCTCGTGTGAGACCAAGTTGTTTAAGCCTTCACAGCTTCTGACCAGAGCACCTTCAATTGAGTGCAATGGACAGATTACAGTTGTGGTTGCAAATGCAAGAAACCTCTTCATTTGGAGCAACAACAAAAAATGAAGAACTGAAAAATATAATAAGAAAGCCAAAATACAATTTTCTGCAAGTATTATGCAACGACATACGAGCTAAACAAATGCTTATTATGTTTCACAGCTTTCATTGTATAGTGAATTCAAAACTTAACTCACTCTTCCAGTAATGGGAAGTAAACCAAGAACTCGGGAACATCAACCACTTCTTCCAAGTGGAAATCATACTTGCAGCCAAACAAGGGATATTCTCCCTTCTTTTCAAATTTTACACTGTAAACATCATTCCCAAATGAATTTGTTTCTGAAGCTTCAAGTCGCTTTCTGTAAAATGACATAAAAACAAACATTAATTGACCAGTTTTTAATTTAACAGGCAGACAAAACTGTGCATAAGAGGCCTGAAAGTGTTTCTGCCAGTACTACAGCATTCAGTGATCTCTAGTCTAGTTTCCCATCTCCCTTATCTAATAAGGCAATGAAATGACGAGAAGCAACATACTAGGTTTTAACAGCTTATCATTCCTATACAACATACCAAGGACTAAATGGACCTAGAAAATTAACCTTTAGCCCAGATATACTCTACATGGACAAGTCAGGCTTCTTGGAACTACCACAGCAAAACCCTGAAAGTTATTCCCTAGGCTGTGGCTATTTTGCCACTATTTAAGTCACGACAGAGGATTTATGTATGAGCACCTATACTCTATACCAAAAGAGCCATGGGTGTGAAAGACAAGGACTAGTAGAGATTCACCTGTTTGAGTCAAGTTCATAAGTGAGATTTTCCTGACTAGAATCCAAAATTGTTGCAAAAAAACTTGCTTTTGTTTGCACAAACATATCAGAGCACTGTAAGAATGACACAGACTTTTGAAAGACTAATAGAATATAAAAGTACTTACACAAGTTCAAAGCTGTTTGGAGTTGTCCCAATGAAATACCCTCCAGGAGAGAGGTTCCCACAAGCGTTTTTAAGCATCATGTCAGCCTGCTCATATGTCTCAAATGAGTAATGGTAAACAAATTGACAGCTGCAAATGTCAAAGCGCATGTCTGGATCGTTGTATTTGGAAGACAAAAGATCCTGAAACAGATAAAAAAAGAAAAAGAATTGTAATACAAGCTACAGAAACAAGCATGATTCACTTAAATCTTCCAACAAATACTACTCCCATAATGCTTTGACATTTTTCCTTTCAGCCACCATTCCTTTACAAGTTCAACGAGAACAAGATGAAAACATTAAGAGGTAAAACGTAAAAAGTCCTCTGCTACACAGAAAACCATACACATCATTTGTGAACAAGAAGCATACACATGCACATTTCAAAGTTAGCATGTCCTCAAATTCTTTTCATGTTGTCAAGTTAACACCGCATCTGAAAGGCCAAAACCCAAGGTTAGTTACCTAAGAGTTT
>RSEF01000002.1:107741367-107751950 GCA_003993805.1 Himantopus leucocephalus | reverse complement strand
AACCTCATACTATTGGCCTCTTGTAACTCCCAATCTTGGAACCAAAATGACTCTTCTGAAGTTGCTATTTGGGAATACTCTACATAAATTGTTTAAAATAATCCCTTTTAAAATCATTGCAAAATTTCCCAAGCGTTTTAGCAAGAATAGTGCAGTGCAAAGTTAGCTCGAAAGAAGCGCTGATCCCAGAAGAAGGAAATCCACTGAAAAGCTAGAAATCATGAGAGGTAGAACAAGGGCAATGTTTTTGCGCATGAATTTGAATAAGCATAGCGTGTTTTGTAGTATATCCCTAAATAGTGTAGAGATTCATCTTAAGGCTGAAAAGTATTCACTTAAATAATATACAAACATTTTAACTCAGGCATCCAACAACACTGTTGAGTGACATGGTAATGATTTTTCTATTCATTGAGAAATGGCTGCTGGCAAATACTCAGTACTTGAGCTTGGAATAAAATTCAGAAAAACTATTACCTGCTATATTCTCTTATGAAGGACAACAATTAAGAGATTCGTAACATGCTTTCTGATGAAAAATAGCTTTTCAGAGAAACACACATGTTTACCATGAAAATAAAATGTTTTCAAGATTTTAAGTTTTTCTTTCTTTCTTGTCCCAGCTTTCTCTCTTTCTTTTCCTTTTCCATTGGAAATGGATGAAAAAACTGTGTAAAATAGTGTTCAGCCAAGACTAGGTTAAAATTATCTTTAAACCAATAAATGAAACAATCAGTCTGGTGCTCGTCCACTGGCTATTAAATGGACAACCTCTGTGGAAATGTACAGATGAAATAAAAACATTTTAAAATTCTTTAAGAAAGGAGAATGCAGCCTAGGTCCATTAGCCAGTGCAACCATGTGGGACAAATCTATGACCTTGCCCTGTCTTGCCTTGTCCCCAGCCCCGTGGATTTGATAATGCTGTCTAGGAGGATTCATTTTATTGTTGGCAGTTCCTACTTTTCCGGTTATATCTAAAAACGGCCTTCCAGGGCCATAAAAAGAAATCTGAGGAAGATCTCGATGCAGAAGCCTGGAATTTGGTAGCCAGTGTCTTTGTACCCACATCAGTCTTTCACTGGAGAGACTGACTGTCTACTGCAGGGACTCCACTTGTCTTCAGAAATTTTTGGATCACCTGTAGGAGTACAAAGACTATGACCACGTGATCTTTACATAATATGTAAAGACCAGCAATCTGGTCTAGTAGAAGGTGTCCCTGCTCATGGCACGGGGGTTGGAACCAGATGATCTTCGAGATCCCTTCTGACCTAAACCATTCTATGTTTCTATGATCCTGTGAATATCATGGTGTGTGGAAAAGATTCTTGTACTCCTTTGTTTCCACCTTATCCTTTGAAATTGAAATAGGCAGAATGTAAACACTGGTTCTTTTTTTTTTTTCCATTTAAACTAATGTACTGTTTTCCACTTTTTGTTCATTGGTTAAAATGTTAAATAAAACCCAGTTTATCCATAGTCCCTGAGGCATTTCCAGCTAAATGATTCACTGATTCACTGAAGAATCAGTATGTGTTTGCAGTTCCAAACTGGCATTCAGTCCATTTGGCAGACTTCATAGAAGAGTCATTTAAAAATAATTTTTCTAGATAGATAGAATGAGTCAATGTTTTTCATAGTTTACTGGTTTTGAGATACTGTGAGCCAAGCTCAGTCATCAGCACTGCTGATAAAATGGGAAAACCATAGTATCTGTGGTGTTTGTTGAATTTTTCACTGTTTATAGTACTTCACATAAGAATGGTTTGCCTTGTCAATTATATAACCTCTAACCTTTGTTTGTAGAAATGGACACCTAACAGTGCTAAAATTTTTCCATTGCTTTTTCTTTTTAATGAACATGATCTGCTTATCACTTTGACGTTTGTGCGTATTTTCCAATTATGTCTTCTAGCACTTTACTGAAAAATGATGGAAGTTATATTTACCATATCTAAAATATCCCTTTTAAAGCTGTTTTTAGTGTAAATTTTTCTCATTTTTCTCTGTCAATTTCATAGCTCCTGTAACTTTACAAAACCGGCTCTCAACAATTCTATACAGTCACTATCAAAGTCTGTCTTGATACGACTACCCTCAAAATCTTGGTGTTGACAAAAGGGAACAAACCTTGTTTATGGAGTTGAGAAGTTATTGTTAGTCTAACTTTAACAGTGTAACCAAAATAGAACAAAGAGTTATCATGAGTCCAGTTGCAATGATACTAATACTCATAGTCCAAATTAACCCAGAAAGGTCTCATTAGTAATATAGTGTAAAATGTTATTCCTGAACTTCCTAGCATCTCCACCTTCTCTCTGGCTGAAGGTATGCTTGACCTTCCGATGCTGTTATGATGATGTCCCAAAGCTGATGTTTCAGACTTCCCCAGGAAGACCAGCAGGGATGCTTTACAAAGACCTGACAGCAGCCTGGCATCTTCATAGGATAAATGTGATGTTTGTGCCTCCTTTTCCTTTTTTCTCAGTCTCTAGTCTGCTTGTTTTATTTTTTTTTCCCTTAAGACTGACACCTCACATGCTCTCTCTTTTCAGTGGTTCCCAGTTAATCTGTTTTCCATTTTCCTTGTTATCTCCGAAACCAGTTGTAACTGATTCACAAGACTGCCCTCCTGTAGTGACTGTGGTGTGGCCACTGTGATTTGAGTTTGAAGTCTGGGACCTCCTGCCATCACATGTGTCTGCACTCTTCCCCACCATTCTAGAGTCATGGTTCCAGTCACTGCTTCTTATTGCTGTCTATTAAACCTAAACTAATACAAATTTAGGCAAGAGTTACTTGACTGATAGAAAATTGCTATCGCAGCTAAACAAACTCAATGTTCTTAGGCCAAGATCAGCCCAAACAAGCCCTGACACCTTGAGGCATCAAGTCACTACAAAGATATGGGCCTTTATTAGCAAATGGCAAAGTTGTATTTGCTGGGCTGTAAAGTTATGTTTAAGTCTGATGATCAATATGTGCTATATCCTGCTGTTTCAACATATCCTTTTAAGAACAGATATTTTGATAGAAAAAACGAGCTTCCAAATTTCTCTTGTTCGCGTTTTCCTGTTTCATGTATCAATTTAAAACAGTGTAGTAGAAAAGCCTGAAGAATCATTCTCATTTCTTTTTTTCTTTCTTAATAAGGTATTTTTAAATGGAGTATTTATTTGTACATACAGATAATTCTGAATACTTTCCCATTTCTCTGAAAACATTTGTCAATTATTAACTATTTTTTCCCCATAGCTTTATTTCTACTACCAGCTTAAGTTTCATTTAAAAAATGAAATAAAGCTTAGCCTTTATTTCAGCTTAAATTTTTATCTCTGTCCAGTATTGGAATATTGTAATAAAGAAGTCTGAGATGCAATGCTTTTTCATTGCATTTAAAGCAAACACGCATTCTGCTTTTCCATTTGTTAACACCACACTGACTTATCCTCTTTTCTCTCATTAAGAATGTTACAAATGCATGGTATTGCACAGTGACATTTTTGCAAGGATTAAAGGCAACCTTTCTGACTGACTCAAACTTTGTATTTTCTACTAATATCTCGCAGTTCCCCAGGCTGGTTGGAAACCCTGAAAATGCACAATAGGACACGCTAATGTTTATTCAGTGTTTGCTCAAACAGTGGCAGCTTCCCTGGGGGATTCCTACGACTAATGGTATTATTAATAATAATTCAATATTTCAGGAAAGATTTGCCGTACTATGAGAAAGCGGTAGGAGAATCAGCCTTTTAAATCAAACACTGTACATAAATGGGTTGTGCTGGTATTTCAGACCTGTTGTATCCGATGCTGCCACTGGAAAGTCTGAGCAGAAGGTGGTGGAAAGGAGTCCCTCTTGCCCTGAGTAATGTCTCCTGGGATGACAAGGATGCTTTATTTTCCCCAAAATGGTGGTGAATGCATCGGCTGAGCCTTTCCTTGTAACCATCAGATAACTGCAAAAAACTAGATATGTGCTGCATTTCCAGAATCCAATCTACTCAGAAAAGTAAAATTAAAAAAGTAAAAAAAAAGTATGTAAAATTCTGCGTGTGCTCAATCGTTTGGTAGCTGAGATGATTTTATACGATTACTTATTCTTGGTCTAACTGGATCTGGGGACCCCCTAACCCCGTACGAGGAGGGCAGAGTAAAGGAGGGTTGTCGTTAATGCAGGGCGGCCTCTGTGAGGAGAGGCCGGGGGTGCCCTGTGCCGGACAGGGCGAGCTCCACGGGCTGACTACAGCCCCTGTCCCTCATCCCTCTTGCACAGTGCCATGGCAGGGAGGTAAATGCAGGAGATGATAGGATTTAGACATTGATTGATTTGAACCCTAGAATATGTCGCAGCTCAAATCCCCATTCTGGACTTACCACATGGTGTAAATGAAGATCATCCTCAGGGCCTTCCCTAAGTCCATCAGCTGGTGCCTGCACTAGTAAATTAAGTAGGTGTACAACTGTTTTCTGGTTCTAACGCCAATTGGCACTGAATGACTGGCAATTAATTATTGTTATTAATTAAGCTTCTTAACCGTGCAAACCAGGGTGGTTGACTGGTAATTGTTTGTGACCTCTGCCATCTCACGAACTATGCCTGGGAATGATTTGGGAGAGCGCAAATTTGCACAGTCCAAAGTGCGCCACAGACTACAATAATATTTAAAACACAGATGACTCAGTTGCATCATCTGAAAAGGTTTCTTGTCCCCTTCACTTATGCATATAGAAGTAATTTTGCACTTCATAGTTTTGTTACTTCTATTTTACAGTAGTAATTTAAAGGCAGTTACTGCACTGACACTCCTGTTTAAGCTCGTTCTATAGTATTGTGTATTTGCATGTCTGCTTCTGGTAAAGGTCCAAAGTCCACGAGTCTTCCCAGGTCTTTCAAATTTAAGTGTCAGGTTTCAGGACCCCTCTTTCAGTTTTGAGGACTGTAATTATGGCACTCTTGATTCTTCAGTTCTTGTCATCTGAGCAGCAGTGTAGGTTTTTTGTATGTAAAATATCAGTCTCAAGGTAGCAGCACACAGAAAGGTGCAATTTAGTTGACAATCTTCATCTTTTTTTTTGACAGGATTAATCTTACACCTCACATATTTGTTCCAAATAAATTACATTTTTCTTTGTGTGTAATTGCACATTACTAACTTCTCAGGGGGTGTTTTATGAAAAGCCTTCTTCTGTTGTTAAAAGCACTCCTGTTTACAATCCCTTGTCTGTGCTAATTGCAATCAAATAAGAAAACTGCTAGGAACTGAATGTCTCATTATGTGGGGGGTATTTAAGTTGCAGTATGGCACAGAATTCAGTTCTGCCTAAAAAAAAGTCATTATAAATGTAAAAAGGTGATGTGTATGTTAGTAATAACAACTATACTCAGTATACGTCTTAGCTGAAAGTAAAGAGTCTTTGTTTTGAAGCTGCTAGTCCTAAGGCTGCTTCTGCAGGCTTCTGTCCTCTCCCCAGATTTCTGAGATTGTGGATAAAGAAAGGATAGCATTAATCTTTGATGCAGTATTTAATTTTAGCGGAGAAAGTCTTCTATATGATATTTTTTTGTTCAGTAGGTACTAACTGTATCAATTGTATTTTGGACAAACTTAAACCTTTGAAGATTTAAGTTTTGAAAGCCACCCCTAAAAACTGCTGAAAGGAAGTCGGATGAGAGTGATACAAAAGCCATCTCAAGAGGATTTAGCTTTAACACAGAAGCTGGAGGTCTTGGGTAAGGTACTCTGCAGCAACCTGAATGTCCTGCTGACAGAAGTAGGAAAGGAATTTTGGAGACATGGGTTTCAACAGATTTCAGAGTTCCTTTGACATGGAAGATTTTCCTTTCCCTCTCTTATAATTTCCTTTCAGTGAGAACTGAATCCAACCCTGCTATATAGACATCCAAAGGAGTTCTGCAATCATGTTCAATGGAACACAATCTTTCAAAGTTTGGTCAGCTCCTTGGAGGCAGAGATTGCATCAATCTGTATGGTGAAAAGATGCCTAGACAATGAATGGGAACTGAGTATTTTCTTGGCTGCATTTTTAAAGTGGTACCCCACTTATGATACTGCTGTAATCTTCTCCAGTGTAAGGGCAAGACTGTGTAGTTTTTAGTCTCCATAATCTAGTCCTGTTTAGTNACTGTGTAGTTTTTAGTCTCCATAATCTAGTCCTGTCTAGTGAGTGACATTTTATATTCTGATAGGAATTGTTTGGTGGGTGACAAGTGGAACATTCTATGTTGAAGTCTTGTGAAGTAAAAATGTAGATAAAAGACATGTACTTAGGCTTATATATGATTTTTTTTCTTTGCTACTTACAATAAAGGGTGCACTTTTAGAAAAATAGAAATTGTCTTTTAAGTCAGACTGATCTGTTTTATTCTGTCCATGACAGGGGCCAATACTAAAGATCTCAGCATAAGACACAAAAATCTTCTCCAAATGTCCAGTTATATGAAGTCTTGCTGCCAAGGGGGTTTGCTTGCTTTCTGATGCAGGAGAAGAATTAAGAACAGATGAAGGGAGACAGGGTTTCAAAACTTGACAAGTAACTCTTAAACTCAGAGATTTTTAATCACTTTCAGTGGGAAGTTGAATCAAACCCATGAACTCTACACAATTTCACATTCCTATTTTGCCTCTATGTGTCTAAGTTTGTCATGTTTAACTAAACCGCACAGTGCACAAAAATATATCCACCTATGTGCTTCAAATTTTTTCCTAGCCTTCTATTAAGTGAAGAAAGCTTTCTGGTTCTACTTACCTTTCTGGTTCTACTGCTTATTCTGTATAACTTTATCACTGCTTCCCTGTATGTCTCCTCTGTAATCTAAACAATGCTAAGCTTTTTTATTTTATACTACACAGAAATCCTGCCAGTCTGTTTTTCTCTGGTAGAAATAGACTGAATGTTATATGAACTATTTTTCTTCTTGAACATCTGGCTTTGTACTTCAGAATAACTTCAGAGGTCAGACACTCTCCTGACATTGCAAAATGCCATTAGGTAAAAATGATTGAGATTATATAGCATCACCTTTTTAGATAACACATGTATTGTGACACTTCTTGAATCTGTACCAGACAACCACAGATTTCACAGTTTTAACAGAAAAATGAAGATATACAGAGAGATGGGAGGAGGAGAAAAATAAGCTGTGTACAGAACAATAACAGGTAACTCTTATAGGTGAAACCTGAAGTATTTAAAAAGCAAGTGAACTTTTTTGTTTTTAGCATCATGAAACTTCTTAATAAATATTATGCCAAAGATGACAGAAACCCTTTACAGCTAAAATTTCTGACAGTTTAATTTCCAAGGAAACACAGTGGGCCAAATCCTTTAACTGATCTTAGGAAGGCATTAAATAAACCAGTTGGCTTGTGGAAACGGAATTTAAGAGCACATGTTCAGAAAAATAAAGGAAGGAACTACCTGACTGGTGCTTACAAAGTCATAAATGCCTAAAGCTTTGTGCAGAGAGTTTCCAGGGTATCTACAGTTGTGTTTTTGGACCTGTTGAACCTGTAGAGCCTCCTCAATAGGGCTTCTTCAGACTGAGCTAACTGTTTTGGCATCTTTCTTTGCCTGATTCTTTCAACCTGAGAAGAAAGGTCACTTGGCTAAGGCCAGTCTCCAAATTATTTCTGTTTTCTCACGGATACTGTCCAAGGTAAAAGATATGCATTATCTGCGTGAGACTATGGCATCTTGACTTGCTGATCCAGACTCTAGCTTTAAGCTCTAGTTTTGCAAGTGCCTGCCTGAACAATGAGGTGAGCATATCATGCAAGAAACTTTAGCAGAAACTGGCTTACTTTTGACATTTCCTATGGGCATGGTTTGGTGGTGTAAAGCACTGGTATCCCAAATTCCTAACTGCCTCTTACACAATATAAGGGCAAGTTCAGCATCTAACTGTACTCCCTAGTGGCTGGGCATGACACTTCTAGCTGCTGCCTATGCGGTCCCTTCACACTGAATGCTGGCCTTGATGTGAGCACAGAAAGTTAGCAGAGAACTGGTCTTTACCAGTCTTGCTTTGTATACTTTAATCGCCATGACAAAATGTGCGAAAAAATTCAGCACAGTGACCAAGTAGGTAGAAGCCAGGGTAAAGAGATGAGAGTATGGGTCCTTGCTTACCAAAACCCTTGCTGCTTCAATTGTCAGACTGCTCAAGCAATTCTTTACTCTCTTCAGGAGTATATTTATTTGAATTTAAAATTGTTACTTCCTTTATGATGCTTGCCATCCTGTTGGCACTGCTCTCTACTCCTGTGCTGCCTTCCTCGTATATATCATTACCACAAGGTATTTAAAAAATGAATGAATTTGGAAACCTTTTTCTAATTATTCTATCATGTTGCAACACTTCTGGCTATGAGAGAGCCCAGTTTAGGTCCCCTAGATTTTGAGGAAATTATGTCGGAAGAGCTAGAAATTGTGCATCCAACAAAATAATTGTTTCAATGTAAAGGAAAATACATACTGATTTTGACAATTTCTTTTTCTTTTACCATTCTTTTCCTGTATCACTCTCTCATCACTTTCATTGCTGTTATTATCAGTTCATCCGCTTCACACTGCCACTGTGCTAGCCGCTAACTCAACACCTAATCAGGAAGCCCATCCCTCTATATTTATTAATTCACCTACAGAATAATATAAAAATGCTTCCATCTGTGTATCTGGTCTTCTCTTATGTAATTCTGCAGGATATGGAGATGCCAACAGCATAGAGTTGCAGCTTTGCAGGCTGTGTATACTATTACAAATGACCATCCTAATTTGTATGCAAGGATGGCAAGGTACAAGGAAAGGGAGTCTGTTCCTTGCAGATACAGCTTGCTTTTAACAGCAGAGCATGCTTCTCTGTCACTTCTCCACTTTATAGGTCAAAAGCGGCATTAACGTGCACCACAATGAATCATTTGGAGCTAAATGTATTTATCCAGGTGTACAGCAGCATCTGACTTGGTGCCATTACCATGTTGGTGGTCTCCTATTGTACGGAACAGAGACACAGGTGGACATTAAGAATTACTGCTGCTAATTTTAGAGCTCATTTTGAAAGTTTGGCCCATATAGTACATTTATAACTGTTAAATCAAAAACTTCAAAACTATCAGCTCGTTATGAATATTTTAAAGAAATTAAGTAACCACACTATTTTATGCAGTTCCTAATGCTAACTTAATTAAGTCTTAAAAGAATTTAGCAAGCTTAACCAGTCCCTCTGGAGGCCGAAACCAGATTGTTTTAGCATAGAAATATTCCTGAAAATAGAGGTGGTAGAATATATGAGGCTTCACTTACAGAAAAATTAGAGGGGCATTTAAAGCTGGGATAAACAGCATATCCTTTTTCTCCCATTGAAGATGTCAGATGTTAAAAGACTTTTTTTTTTTGTTAAGTGACTTTACTCCTATTTGTGCAAACACTATTGAGTTTTCAGTGGTTGCTGGCCCAATAGCACTAGTAAGGAAACAGTCTATATTTCCCCGATGAAGTAAGCATGTGAGTGGACAGTTACAATAGAATCATAGAATACTTTGGGTTGGAAGGGACCTTTAAAGGTCATCTAGCAATGAGCAGAGACATCATCAACTAGACCAGGTCGCTCAGAGCTCCGTCCAATCTGACCTTGAATGTTTCCAGGGATGGGGCATCTACCACCTCTCTGGGCAACCTATGCCAGTGTTTCACCACCCTCAAAGTAAAAAATTTCTTCCTTATATCTAGTCTAAATCTACTCTCTTTTAGTTTAAAACCATTACCCCTTGTCCTATTGCAACAGGCCCTGCTAAAAACTTTGTCCCTATCTTTCCTGTAGGCCCTCTTTAAGTACTGAAAGACTGTAATAAGGTCTCCTCAGAGCCTTCTCTTCTCCAGGCTGAATAAATCCAACTCTTTCAGCTTGTCCTCATAGGAGAGGTGCTCCAGCCCTCTGATGATTTTTGTGGCCCTCCTCTGGATGCGCTCCAACAGGTCCATGTCTTTCCTATGTTGGGGACTCCAGAGCTGGACACAGTACTCCAGGTGGGGTCTCACCAGAGCAGAGAAGAGGTGCAGAATCACCTCCCTCAACCTGCTGGCCACGCTTCTTTTGATGCAGCCCAGCATGGCTTTCTGGGCTGTGAGCACGCACTGTCACCTCATGTCCCGCATTTTGTCCACCAGTACCCCCAAGTCCTTCTTGGCAGGGCTGCTCTCAATCCCGTCTCCGTCCAGCCTGTATTGATACCAGGGGTTGCCTGTATTTGTGCTTGGTATTGCCCGGACCCAAATGCAGGACCTTGTACTTGGCCTCGTTGAACTTCATGAGGTTTACGTAGGCCGACTTCTCGAGTTTGTCCAGGTCCCTCTGGATGGCGTCCTGTCTCTCAGGCGCATCAGCTGCACCACTCAGCTTGGTGTCATCCACAAACTTGCTGAAGATGCACTCGATCCCACTGTCTACATCATTGATGCAGATATTGGACAGTACTGATCCCAATATGGACTCGCGAGAGACACCACTTACCGCCATAGCTTCTAGGAAGATCTGTTCCATGATCTTCCCAGGCACA
>RSEF01000002.1:107725865-107740367 GCA_003993805.1 Himantopus leucocephalus | reverse complement strand
AAGTGTGTTTGTATTGTAACATTGGCTTGGTTTGTAGTTCTTGCCAGCATTTGTAACTATAGCATTGTCGTACTGTTATATTTCCACTTTTCCTTTTTTTTTCTTTTTTTTTTTTCCCCATCACATTGAGCCGATCCTACTCCAAAGGTTTTGGCTTTGTTTTTGCTTTTGAAAGTAAGAAAAAATCCTCCCTCCTGTGATCTCCACAATTACCTTTTCCCCATTCTTCAAGTGTGTAATAAAGAATATTTATGCAAGGCGAATATTCAGTGTTCAAGAACAAGCTAATTGGATTCTTTTCATAATTGGTAGTTTATTGCACATTTGTATTCAAAACCTTTCCCACTGTACCAGAACCCCCAGAGTTGTGTAAAAGAGATTCAGTGCTTTTATATTATATGCTTTTCTTAGCTGTCAAACCTAACTAGAGAATCCCTTACTTTTATTTAGAAAAGACCTTCACAATAACTTCAGCAACCAGGAATAGGCTTTTACAGGTTAATGCATGAACTGGTCCTGTATCAATATTATTGTCACATTCAGAGAGAGTGCAAGAACCTTCCAGGCTTTAGGTTCATCCCTCCCAACTGAGTATCCCATTGGAGAAGTATGGCTTGGAGTGAAACCTTTTTTTGGTAGTAGTCTACTCCTCCTTGTGCGTCTTCCCCCAGTCTTCTCTTTTTAGATCCCTTAGGCTGTACTTCAAGGGCAGGGTCAGAGCGATTTCTTTGCTCCTACTTTCAAGAATTACATGTATATCAGAGTACTATAAAAATACTGTTCTATTTCTGTGTAAGTGTTAGGCACACTTTGGTCTTCAGTAAAATCCTTAATTCACATGCTCCCTGTCAATGAAGAGGAACAACCACCAGCAACTTGTATAGTTATTCTGTTGGGTATATTTGTATCCATGGTTGGATACAGGCTACGATTGTCACAAGAGCTAATCTGTGCTGCTGGGTATATTGGCCTTGTGTATTTCCCAAGTATGGTAGATGTAAAGGTTAAGTAAAAAGAAATCTATGTTGTTCACAAGTTTTCCTTCATGAAGCTGACAATGAAAACTGCTGAAATGTAGAACACAACACTTCCCGTTTAATGTATTCCATGTATCTAGCCAAAGTCCATAGATCTCTAGATACCAAAAGAATTTAAGATGAAAACTAACAAATTACTGCACCCAACGGGTACTTTCCCTCCCAGTTGCTCATCTCTGCTCTCTAAATGGCTTGGTGTCATCTCTGTTATATTCCTTTTTATGAAGTAGTCTTCACAAGCTGATAATCTTTTCCTAAATTCCAATTAGCTGCTGCATGGACAGAGCTTGTAGTTTTGCAAAACACACTGGGTTTTGGCATCTTTTTTGGATGTAGCTGTGTAGCAAGAGTAGCTATCCATACTGCAGTTTACTCAATAGGAGAAAACATATGTACAGGCTTTAATTAGAGATCCTGTGGGGAAACACATTATTAAATAGAAAATTATTGTTAACAGAGCCTTTGTGGCAGATAGAATTAAACCAAGGTGAACTTAACTATCAAACAGGTATTTATGCTTGCTGAATAAAGTCAACATTTTGAGTAGCTAAAATACATTTTTCAGATTCAATGGATCTTAAAGGAGAGAGAATTGCCTTCTCAGATGTATTATATAAATAAATTAAACACTTCAGTAACACAGGAGCTGTGTTTTCATCCATGAGGTGTTTACAAAAGACAAAATGGGTTCCATTTAATTATGCTTACTGGATAAGCTGTTGTTTGGCAATTGTTTCCATCGATATTATCTATCAGTCCTGGCTCTTCTTTAAAACCTTAGTTCTGTAAACCTTTGCACAGACCTCTATCAGTCTGTTATTCCATATTCCACAAAATTATCTATTTACCTTGTTCATGTATGACACAAACCCAGGTCATGTTGACCATCACCAGATATCGTAAGACCATCATCTGGTGAAGATGTGGGGAAGCACTAGGGTAGAGGATATCGTGGATCTAATCTCTGCTGTATAGAAAGTTATAGGAAAATCTTTGTGGGTGACTGTAATTATTTTTGATATGGTCTTCACAGAATGTCTATTCTGTTGCATGTTTTGGTTTAGTTTGATGAGCACTGATGGCTCTTTTTTCTGACCTCAGTATCTCAAAAATTAAAACTGAAAAAAAAGTAATTATAAAAGACTTTTTCCTGACCAAAAGTGGAATCTTTTCTGCCTCTGGGTAATACATCCACTTAGAAAGACCCACATATCCACCTTTCCTTTATGGACTCCTTAGTTCAACCTTACTGCTATGTATCACAAGAACACAAAGACAACAGCAATTCATTATACTCTTCAGCAGCAACTTATGAAAGTGTTTTTGTACATCATTACACACAATACTAGGGGATTGGACATGGTGTTAGAAATCTTCTAGTCCTATAACCTGCTTTTAATTACTCAAGAACCAAATGCAGCCTCAGGAATAAAGTGAAGTTGAAAGGATACTGCAAAGCCTGGGCTCTGTGGAAAGAAGACACAGGCTGCACAAATTTTTCAGAATATCAGCTCAAATAAGTTTGCCTGAAGAGCAAAACTGGCAATGCTACAGATGAAACACATGAAACTGGAGACTATACACAAGATGGGATACAATCTCGTGGTCTCTTCTTCCTAAGGATCTCAAAATTTGGCCTTCTGTGGCAAAAAAAGGCTAAGCAAACTGGAAATATTGCCAAAGTGAAAGAAGGTGGAAGAGTTGGGGGGCTAGCTCACTGTTTGTCACTTGCATGTCTCGTAGAGCTAATAATTTTAATGATTCTATCTGTGAGTAGTTTTCAGTCACATAACTTACAGAAAAAAACATAGTCTGGGAAAAAAACCCTTCTAAACTATTTCCAGTACAATTATGGGTTATTTCAGTAGTTGCTATGCTAGAGAATGGCATCTAGATGGGAAAGCTCAGTATTGCCTGGCTGATTAAGCATTATTAGCATTTTTCAACTCAGAAAAAACGACAGCGTTGATAAAAGAGAGAAAGAAACAAGTGCATCGTGCTGCCAAATCTTATAGTGGGAAGAACATATGCAGTTTAATAAGCTGAGGTTTTGAAGGGAAACTAGAAGAATGTCAAAAGACTGGCATCCTACAGAGATGAATAAGTGTGCAAAGCAGAAGGACTAAGCAAATTGCTTGGAAAGACAGCAGCGCACACGCTTGGTGAGAAGAAAAGAAGGTACAAATAGGGTGAGAAATGTGCATTAAATTAAATACACTCTGAAGTAAGCCTGGGTCTTCAGCCTGTTTTCACACTGAGCCATCTCTGATCCACATCGTTTATCCTCAAGTGGTTCAGAGGAGCCTTAAACCTCTTTTGGAATGGTTTCACACTAACAGATGTTAGTTTCTTATAACCCAGGTAATAAGCTGATGGCCTGGCTTGATTCTTTCTGAGCAAAATCTACATGATATGACCCTGACCCTACCTAGCCAGGCTAGTAGTCAGCAAGGTGGCTGGAAAACATGTAAGACCTCTGAGCACAATGTAAGTTTTCAGCAAGCTCCCCACTTTGCAGTCTCAATCTAGCCATATCATAGAGGTGAATTAAAAGCACTTGTAAAGCAGCCCCGCTCCAGTGTCTGATATGTCTCCTTTCTCACTGTAGTAGAGAGAGAGAGGCAGAGTGAAGAAACCCTCAAAACTTAATGCTATTATCCATGTATGACTAAAAAATTATTGATGCTTAACCCTGTCAACACAGATGTTTGCAATGCACCACAATAGCTTGCTTAGCAATAACTGCTAGTTTTGATCTTTGTAACAAAATTTAAATTCCCCACATGGAGTAATGAGAATTTGAACTCAATTATTGATTACAACTACAAGAACATGGTTTATATCTTGACAGTAAAATAGTTGAATACTTCTGAAATTAAGAAATATAGTGGCCTTCTTCCTTTAAAAATTTGAAAGGTAGCCTCCAGATGGATTTAAAAAAGTAAACTACTTAAGTATAGGAAAAACAGCATATCCCTTGCGACACCAAGTCTGTATGTGGAATGCCTGCCATTACTATGTTGTTTGGTGGAAGGATATGAGAACTGGCTGTGCAATGACCTGTCAGGAGATATCAACATTGATTTAAACTGTACGTGTTCAGGATACGCAGGACAACTTTCAGTGACTGTTAATGGGATGTGGAGGTCTTGCATTGTTCTCTGTCTCTAAGTGCCTCTCCTACATTACTTGAATATAAAAATGGCAAATGAGATTTTGAACGTTTTCAAGTGTAAAAACCTGAGTGAAAGTCATCTATTTTTCAAGACCTGAATCTTGAGCAGGAAGTATGTTTTGATACCAGATTGACTTTGCTGTTCGAATCTAGTCCTTTTCTCTACATTCTCTATCAGTGTTCATTCTGCCTGCTGCAATCACTGTCTTCTGCTATGAGCTATCAGGCCACTGCACTTTTGTGTGCACAAGGCCTTACTTCCAAAGAGAAACCAGGCTGTGTTTTACATTGTTAATAAATGAGAAATTTAATTGCTACAGGAGATGTCTTGGCAAGGCCATCCTGGTGTTAAGGCAAAGTGTTCTGCATTTACTCCCCCTGCATGTTTTCACAGTAAAGAGTGCTGAATCTGAGTCTGGACTAAGCCACTGTTACTCTCTGTATCGTTGTTGCTACAGTCCCTCTTGAGTGCCCTTTCCGTCTAGTTCATCCACATCTGTAATAAACATTAGATACAGATACACTGTTGCCTTTATGTTATTGCCTTCTCTTTTTCTCTACAGCTATGGAAGTTGATTTCATTGAAAGAATTATCAACTAGACAATTTTCAAATGGTGTTATAGGTGTCTTTTCCCAATAATTATAAGTAACTATCTCTCACTCAATATGATAGCAACAGAGAGACTCATTGAATCTATACCTACAAAGTACACGTTTTGAAATTGAACTCCCATATCCAGTTATAAATTAAATTTTAAAAAAGCTTAGAATTTTCACATGTGTTCTTGAGATTCAGACGTGTAGAAATACATTGGACTCACAGAAATACACTGACCCAGATCTAGGTTTTCAATTCAAGCTTGCTTTTAAAATGTGCAAGTGCAAGTTTGCAGAACAAGATAATCACAGTGCAACAGGACATACCAATTACCAATGTCCATTAGAGGACAGGCAGACAGCTGGCATGGTGCTGTTTGTTATGTGTGAAGAGTGTGCTTGGGATCATGTGGAGCACAGATGTGAATTGTCCCTGTCCCTGAGAGCTTACAATGAAACAAAACAAACTGAGAAAGCTATATGTAAAAACATTTAGAATAAGAGGGTTAGTAAAAATATCATTGCGGGGGAGGGAATAAGGAAAACCTAGCCTGCTAGATTTACACTGCATTTTATAAATTCTCTTTTTTTTTTTTTTTTCTTTTGAAAGATACAGTGCTGTGTTTCTGTTTCATTTAGAAGACCTACTGAGATACAATCGAAACAGTGGCAAGTCATTGTCATCTACTGTCTTGCTGCTTGGAAAAATCTGCACACACATTAGTAGTAGAAAAGTATTCTTTGAGAACTACTCCTGATGTTTTACTTTCAACTATGCAGTATCTAATGTAAGTGCTGTCAACAGAAATCTCCTGTCCATCAGCAAAAAGAAAAATATAGTTTATTGATAATTGTACACAGTCACCAAGTTAGCATATTAGATGGTATAACATTGTGTGGATAATAGGTATGCTGGCTTTTACACTATCCAGACAGAGATATTTCAGAAACGACGAAGATTGGTATTAAATACAAACTATTAAATATCATTAAATAGTCATGGCTTTCATTAAAGTATGATTGAATGATACTTGTAATTATCCTACCTGGAGGGCTTGATTCCAACTCTAACATATAATTCAGCTCCAGAGGAAGACAGATATTTTTTCTTCTTCTGAAAGTAAAGGAACTTGAAATTTGATACCAGGAGAATGTGAAAACTCCCTTAATAAAAGCTTCTAAAGGGATATTTTGAGTTAGGTTAGCCCTGCCATGGTCATTCTTTGGGTACAGTGTCTCCTGTTCAGTCCTAACCAGTCAGGTCCATGTTAATCTTCGGTGAAGCCTGCACAGCTCCTGTTCAGGTCAGGGATGATTTGTAGTCTATTGGGCAGACACAGGTCTACATATTCAGTCTATGTGGAACAAACATTTTCTCTGAATGTTTAACGTGCACTTTACAAAAAAGAAAAAAAATATTTTTCTGAGTGAAGTTAAGTGCAAGACTAAAGACTCTAGAGGGAGGCAAGAGCTAGTAAAAGCCAGCAGAAAAATCACACATGACTAATGAATGACTGAAAGCGTGGTGCTAAGATTACATCCCCAGTTTGTCTTCCTGCTATTCTGAATCTCCATGCACTGCTGGGAAAGGTCATGTCAATCTCCCCCCATGTCAATTTATGATACCCTACAAGTTTTAAGAAACTGTGCTAAAAGGAATGTTAGTTAGGATGGTATACTAACAAGCAAACATGTATTACACATCTTCAAGTGTTAAAGCTTAATTAAAAAGAAAAGAAAAATATAATAAAAAATTGTATGCAATTGTCCAATGAGTTAAAATTATGGTGAGTCTGTTATTATTGCTACAGAGATTTACTTGATATTGAGCGCTTGAGGTGCTATGATAAGGAGATCTTCACATCAATAAAAAAACCCTTAGTTTTACTGATTTTTATATATTCTTACATATACTTGAACACACCCATATATATACACCATTGCTGAAACAGTCTTTAAAAGTCACCTTCATTATAACATCTCTCTGCAAAATCCTAGTTTGGATCTCACCTATTTTGAGATTTAATACATTTGCTACAAGCAAACTGCTAAGGAAGTAATTGAAACACCACAGTGCCAGATGGCTGGATTTGTAATGGTTGCTGACGTTTCATAGCCAGAAAGAGTTGGTTTGTTTTGTGAAAGTTCTATGAAACACCTGTTTCAGTTTTGTCAGGTCAAATTGTGCCCATATGAATGGGCAAAGAAATCAGGTAGTGGGTTTCCCTGTATGCTGTAATTTCTGAATTGCTTACTTGGAATACCTCAATGAGAATAGTTTTAATCAGAGTTTGCCACAATTACTATATAAAAGAAAAAAAAAAGGAAAAGAAATGAACAAAACAGCTTATGCTTAAAATAGTTAATGGATGCTAATATAATATTTCAGCTAGAAAGAATCACATTTATAAAATGAATGGAAGTAACAAATGATCTTTCAGACTTAACAGAAGGAGCAAGTAAGCTTCTTGATTTAATAAGGGCAATGGGAAAGATGCGGGGAAGAAAAGACCTGAGGCATTTGGTGATATGACAAATAAGACCTGAATAATGCAGTGTTTTCTCAGCTGTAACTGCAGTTGTTTGCAGAAGGGGCACAGATGCTCATCATTTTGAATGTAGGAATCCCTGTAGTGACATATCTGAATAAAGATTCTTCTACCAGCTATTTATCTCTACCATGCCCAGAGGAACAAAGCTTTCCATACATTTCCACATTTCCCCCTGCCCCAACATGCAAGGACATTTAAGAGTAAATCCTACTTTATCAGTTATCTACAGCTTAATAGCGAAAATCCTCCAAAGGCAAGAAAGTTTTGTTTAAATCTTACTCGTCATGACAGCAGCTATCTATCTTTCACCTTGTTCAGCATGTGTAAATTGGCATGCTAAAAATAAGAGTCACTTCTCTACAGATGTGGATGAGATTTTAGTGCATGTGTGCATACACTGGGGAAGATTTGATAATGTGCATGGAAATATCACTGGGGAAGCATTTGTTCCTGTCTTCACTTCTACTTTCAAACATGGTTCTCTTTTTTCTGTCTGTTCAGAGACACAGCGGTATTGCGTACTGGCTACTCTCCTAGTTCTTACTCCTAATTGCCACCTGTCATTAAGAAAAAGGGAAAATAAAATGAAAAAAACTCAAACAAAAACACTGCAAGAGACTGAGGAAGCACAGTGTTATCATAGTTGTATAGAAAACCTTGAAAACACGACTAAAGGTAACTGGATCTTACTATTCATTTCGTAGTACTGCTCAAGATCTGAAAATAACTGGTTTGAGTCATGTAGACTGACCTATGCAGTTTGTTGTGCACTAGCTTTGGCACCAGCAATTCATTATCATCGTTGTTCCTGTTTTCCTGGTTACTAGAACCTTTAGGAAAAAAGGAGCAGCATTTTATTCTGACTAGCTGCTTTAGGCTAGTTCCACCAGCACCTTGGTTTGCAAGACTATGAGAGTCCCTCTTCCCCAGTTTAAAGAATTTAAGTGAAAAGAGCCAGATGGTGCATGAGGGCTGCAAAGCCTGGCAGCCCAGGAGGCCATACACATGAACACTAGTGCCCTGTGTGGTGGTGTTTCAGAGACGATATAGGACTTCTGCCGGGTTCCAAAACACTAAAGGAGAAACAGCTGAATTAATTCCTCACATAAATATTCCAAACATGCAGAAAGCATAACAGGTGGCTGAGTCTTTTAGCTGCAATTAGAGTAGCACACAAAAACTTGTTAGAATATTTTCAGGGAAATAGAACATCGTTGAAACACACTGTTCCAAAACAAGAACATTTTTCAGAGAAATAGTTTTGGAGTAAACTCTTCTCCAGGACTGAAGAGGAGATTTGTACTCTATGGCATGGGAGCTAGCTGACTTTTGGACATTTGGGTTGTCTTGTTTTACCCATAATAATGGTAGAACAATATGGGGCTGAAATGGGGCTGAAAAGTTGTAGGCACCTACCCTGGGGTCTATGGGTACCCAGGACGCAGAGGCACTTGCTAGCAGCTCACCACCATTGCAGCAGACACCTTTGGAAACCTGCTCATTGTCATGATTTCCTAATACGTCACCTGGATCCTGAAAGCTGAATATATCAACTTCAAGGGAACTTAGGTCCTGAACAGGCTCACTGTTTTTAGTCTTTTTGAGAGAGCCTGTAACTTGTTCTTTCTGAAAATGGTGCTCCATACATCTTCTGGCATTCTGTGAAGGCACTGGCCTAGAAGTATTAGCTTGCAGTGAGAATTACGTGATCTAATTATGGATGCAATGTGTTCTTCACAACTACTTAGCATGAATGTTATTTGTTTGGATGGCAAGAAGGAAGGTCTGAAAGGTGGGACAAGGACGTTTCAGTGAGGTTCAACATCTACAAATGTCACTGATGGGAGCTTGCATATCTCAACAACTTTGAAAATCATGTGCCAATACTCTCAGTTTTTTAGTGATGCAACAGTTTTTGTCCTGGACGCCTTCCAGTGACCACTGTCCTCCTTCTTACCTATACCCTACAGTAGGGCTTCAAACAAATAATCCCTACTGCAGATGTTAACATGGAGAAAATTCCAGTCTGCTAGCTACTTTACTTCTTGGGATGAAGTCTTACACACCTTTTTTGTTTCTTCTTTAAATTTTCTTTCTAATGAAGCGTCTTCTTATTTCATGGTATTGTTTCATCACACTTCTTTTGTTCCTGTCTGTTTCATGACTTTGGTGTGCTGGTGGCATTTTTCATAGTCATTTTTTTTTCATATTTAAATATTCTTTCCCATATGGGTCNAAGCCTCCAGGGTTTGATTTTTTTTTTTTTTGCCTTTCTTTTTTTTTTTTAAAAAATTATATTTTTGTCTGCTGTTCTTTCCTGTATTTTGTTTGTTAATTTCCTGCCTTTTATCTCTCTTTATCTTCTATAATTGTCTGGTCCTTTAACAGTTTTTTGTTCTTTTCACCATTTAAATGCAGAACAGAATTGTTCTGTAGAGTTCACAGCTGTAAGACAAGCTCTGATTTTAAGATTCTTGTCCTGGGTACAAAGACTTGCTTACACAAGGGAATGACTCATTCTCCACTGCATTCAAATCTAGCAAGTTTAAATTACACTGATAGTTGAGCTGGAGATCAACTATTCATAAAGGAGTCAGAATTGGCTCCCTAGCAGCTTTTCAAAATGACTTGCTGAGATCCTGTGCATTTCTACTTCAGATCAGATAGCAGTATCTTCACAGAAAGTGGTATATCTAGTCCTGTACTGTGATTGATGCCTAAATCTCTGACGTTTAATTGTGCTTATCAAATTACCTTGAAAACTGCAAGTGTTAGTAAAACAGTCAAGCTTTATTGATTTCAGAGCTACCAGCTGTATAATGCATTGATTGAAGCACAGATTTTTCCCTGTCCTCTTTGCTCCCCACCACTGCCCCCCTCCCACCCCTGATCAGTATTTATGCATATTGATAAGATCATGCTGAGACTTCTCTTCTGCAGGCTAAGCAGCCCCACCTCTCTCAGCTTATCCTGATATGAAGGATGCTCCAAGCTCTTACCTTACCCATCTTTGTGACCCTTCACTGGAGTCTCTGCAGTGAACTGGGCTCTCCCCATGTCTCTCTTGTACTGGGGAGCCCAGAACTGGAGCTAGCACCCCAGATGTGTCTCACGAGTGCTGAGAAGAGGGAAAGGATCACCTCCCTTGACCGGCTGGCAATGCTCTTCCTGTTCCAGCCCAAGATGCTGTTGGCCTTCACCGCCATAAAGGTGCATTGCTGAGTCGTGGTCAGCTTGTTGTCCACCAGCAGCTTCTGGTCCATCTCTGCAAAGGTGCTTTCTGTAAGATTATACTTTTCTTAACATAGTCATTAATGGAAGTTTATTGGGAATGAACACAGCTGAGATATTGCCTAAACAAGGTAGGAATAGTTTACCAGAATGTACTTATGATCCTTTTCAGGGATAAGGATTCCAGAGTAAAAACTTCCAACAAATAGTTTAAATAATCTTTAGCCATGTCTGGACTCTCACAGCTGCAGCAAAGCATTGTTACATCAGATGATCTAGAGTCTATAATGTTGTCTATAAAAGCAAAATAAATCTTTATCGTGAGGGAAAAACAAAGGACCCATCAGAGATCTAATTTTTTTCTCTAAATTAATTAATTAATTTTAATAAATGAGCCTGGGAATTTCATCTCTGGAAATATCATACTGAATAATTTATTTAGCAAGTTGTTAATTTTTTGTTAGTTAATTAAACAAAACCATTCTGCAGAGAGTTTATTATGTTATAAAGCACATCTAATTGGTCTTATTTCCGCTCCAAGCTGAGGTTAAGAAAATACTTTTTAAGTTCGAATGGATAATTTTTCAATTTGAGGCTACCATTGTAATCTCCATCTTTGTTTTTAGGACAATGAGATGGCAGTTACATTTTTCTTGCTGAAACATTTCTACAGATTACATTTCAGTATCCACACTTACCTTATACCATTCTTGAAAAGTGGATACAGGCGTCTCAGGAAGAAGCTATAAATCAGAACATTCTTACAAAATGTCACTGGGAGTTGGTGAGTATGCTGACTACCCATTTTGAAATACAAATGGAAAGTGACTCACACAAAAAATGTGTTCAGAGGGAAATCAATGAATGCAAGGTATGCATATGACAAGGATGAAATATCATGCAGTCCTCCCTTCCCATTCACCAGAGAGTTCTTTCTCTCAGTGCTGCTCAGGACACAGTCTCACAAGCCTGGAAGGACCAGTCCCCCCATGCAGTGGGTAAAGGAATGTCAGAGAAGCCCAGACGTGCTTTGGATGGTGAAGAACTGCTTGAGGCTCTGCTAGATTTTTGTGAGGAGGCGGCTGGCATCAGCTTGGTTGTCTTTCACAGGATTGACTTTGATCCCTCTGTGTTGTCATGGTAACATGAGCCTCTGATCAAATGAGCCTTAATCACCGAGTTAGAAGTCAACCTCTCTTCCTCATAGGAAATAACATGGCAGAAGAGGGGGATTTTGTTTTCCCACACAGAAAAGCTCAGACAATTCTCTTGACCGCTCCATGTCAATTTTCAAATTTCCTCTATGCAGTTTGGCATTGTAATATTACAAGCATATGTGTGTATGCAGGGGGAAAATATTGGAAGAGTATTTGCTATACAGGAAAATGTATGGCAGTAAGCACATAAAAACCTCTAGATGAACTGTAAAAATAGTACTATTGCATACAGATGGATGTTCTTTGGAGTGCAATGCTTATCAGATTTGCGAAGGGTTTAGGATGTTAAATAATTGTACAGCAGTCATGACTACACTATGTTCTTCTGCATACAAGGAGGTTACAGGGACATGTATTAAGCGATACTATAGAACAAAGGACTAACAGGTTTTATCAAGGTGATGCTACGTCAGCTTTTTTGTTCATAGCTGCATTACTAAAAAGGGGGCTTTTTATAGTCTGAAACAACCTTGTCACAGCAGACTGGAGTACCACAATGTTTCTTGACATTATAAATTAACTCACAGAGGGCTCTGTTCTGGGATGGCAAGCTATTCTAGTGTCTAACCTACTATATTTGAAGATAGCTCTTGTATCCAGAATAGCACGGCAGCGTGCATGTAATAATGCCTTCAAGGAGGAGCTTCATAAACAAGAAAATATTTAGTAACCACTGGAAATGAGTGAAAAGATGAGTTTTCAGGAATAATTCTGGGTTAGTATTAAATTTTTTAAAGATATCATGGTAAGATGAATATGAGAGTGCAGAACAATGTGATGGAAACCTAACTGATGAATGAAATTTGGGCATCACAGTGGTGAATTAGCCGATGCCAGCCAAATCTGTGTGTGAGATAAATATGTAGATAAGTACTATACTGAGAAAGAGAGACAATTCTTCAGATTAAAAACGATGACCCCATTATCTAAGAAATGGAAGGACAAGGGAAGAAGTAACCAAATAGTTTAGGGATCGTCCAAAAGATAATGAGCCTCTGCAGAAGAGACATAAAGGATTGCAGATTCAGAGAGGAAAGCTTCTGCTTTTTAAGGTAGAAATAAAGGAGAAATCACAGAAGATGCAGTCACAAGACTTGCTTGTTTTAAAAATAAAATAAAATAAAACAAAATAAGAAGCAATAGAACCCATCCTTCTATCCAAGCCAAAAAGTTTAGTAAGTCGAAACAAGGGGGGCTGTTTTTAATGCATTCTTGGTGGAAAATGTGACACAAAGGTAGAGCACAGGCAGTTGCCTGTAGAAAACTAGAATTTATCTTTGGCAAATATGCCGTCTCCTTTAATATATTTCTATCAACTGTCATATAACATCAATGGCATTTCAGTCTCCAGCAGAGCATGTTTGAATGGTGCATTGCAGCTAGAGACTTTTCTTTTTGGAAAAAAATCCACATGGCATTTTCTGTCTATTATTTGTTGGTTGCAGAATAAAGGAGGGAAAAAGGCAAAATGTGATAAATGAACCATTTAGGAAACTAATATGACAGCTGTGAAATCAAGATTTTCTTGATGTGGTTACAGTTGCTGTTATAATTCTTCAAGGAAATGGAATTAATACTTTAAATTGTTTAATTAAAACTATGGATAATTAAAATGTTAATATACTCCTTTCAGATATAACGTTTATGCAAGTTAGTTGATCTATAATGTGAAGCTTATGTGGGAAAAGCTCTGCATCAGCAGATCTTGTTGTAGATTCTTTCTTTTGATATTTTTATCATTACAATGAAATGTGGGAAGGAAGATCTCATAGGAAAGCTTCCAGAAATGGAAACAACACCCTTACTGCATTATTTCTCAGTCTAAATCAGAAAATGGGGAGTTTCCATTTCTCTCTTATTTTTTTCTATATATTTTAAGTCCAGGATTATCCAACTATAACTCAATTAGCAGTGCTTCTTGCTTAGAATATTTATTACTTTTATGGTTAGTTAGTGGGTCAAGGACCAAGACTTTTTCTCAGCCTTAAATAATTTTCCATCAAATAGTAATGTCCAAAACTGTTCTGAAGAGAAAGAACACAACTGCCATTTTCTAACAATTTTGACTGCTTAATTTATTATATGTATAATTTACAATTTTTGAGAAAGATGAGTAAACGTCACAATGTTCATCAATTTCTCTTTGACTTCACTAGCGCAATATTTTTCCTTGAAGTCTTCATCATGTTTCTACTCACTGTGAAGATGTTATTTTCTTAGCAAACTTTCCCTCAGATAGAAAACTATCTGCCAGTCAAGATAATTTTGCTCTCTACTAAGTATTTACAAAACTGAAATGGAGGCATTATGTATTGTAAACATTTGGCAAATGTATTGCCTCTTTGGCTTGAAGTCTGACCACTGCAATTATTCTCTACAGATTGGTATTTTAGTATCCAGTGATTTTCCTTTGAAAAAGCATTGAAAAGTACATTGCTTCCTTAGTTTTAAGTGGCTACAGGCAACATATTCTAAAATGAAACAAAAAAAGGTATTAAAAAAGGGCAGAAAGGAGAAAAAAAAGGTAGCTATTTAGCTAGGTAGATTTCAAAGCCCTCCATATGTGTCTTAGTATTAATTTAACAATGGATATGTTGTGTGAGAATACAACGCTGACAGTATGTGTTTTATTGCCATCATACAACAAAAGTTTTGCCTAGTTTTTATTTTCATAGAATCATAGAATGGTTTA